>ML685766.1:3441007-3515752 GCA_007922175.1 Pelusios castaneus | reverse complement strand
GTGAACTGGCTTCTGGGACTAGTTGCTAAGTGTGTGCAAGTTGCCCAATAGCCCCCAGGTTTGTGAGGTGCATTGAAATCCTAAGAGATGAAAGGGACTGATATACATGTAAAATGGGTTTAACTGGAGATTTTGTCACCCAGACTTTAAAAATGAGGGTGTTATGGAAAGGAGTCATTTGTATTTGAAGTAGAGTAGGGGAAAATATCTTGCATTGTTATAGGACAAGCCCCGAGCTGAAAACTGTGCAAAAGCTTGCATACCCTACCGACAAAAGTGATGGTTTTCACTCATGCCAGCATGTGCCAAACCAGACAAATATTAATAGTTTAAAACAGAACTGTCAGTGAAAAATTAAGAAAACCTGTTATCTAGCCATCTAGAAAGGAATATGTGTATAGCAAAAAGGGACATACTTCCTATCTACAAGATTAAATTCTCATTTATCAGCTTACAGAAACAGGTGTTTTCCTAGTTCAGTGGTGCGCAAAACGTTTTCACACTGTAAACCACTATTTTAATATAGATGTCGTCTTTATGACCATCTTCCTTTCCCCTGGTGATTGTTTTGTGTTTGTATCCCTGTATAGTATTTACATTGAAATATATTAATGCCTTTGAACTGTCTTTCTAATTCACTGAACAACTAAAAACTAGAAGCCAGTGCTATGTGATTAAGCAGCTTCCCAACCACTACACAGTGGCTGTGAGCCACAGCTTTAGAAACACTGTTCTGGTTAGTGTACTTTTAACCATTTTGTGGTGGAGTTGTGGCTGGATACCTCACAGATTTTAACGTTCTACAGATCCAGGTCACTAAATCATGTATTTGTGCGTGCGCGCGCGCGCGTGTCTGTTAAAATGTTTCAATTAATTTAATTATCAAATTAATGACTGTTTACACAGAAATGTAGGTTTGCTTCTGTCAGTTTTGCCCGGGGACTGAACCATGATGTTAATTGAAACAAATGAATACAAGGTATTGTAACATGCATTCTGAATGCCTTTCTTAGAGATAGCTAGAATCCCTTTCCATTATGATCATAAGTATGCAAGAGGTTTTCCTTTGATACTAGAGGAAATGAAGTTAGAGCGTCTCTTCACTGCCCATAGATTAACATTCTGAGAGAGCAGTAATGATCTTCCCTTAATTGTGCTGCAGCTAGTTAGGACATTTATACATGAAATGTGACCCAGGTCTGCTGACTCATCATGTGACTGTTTCCAGCCAGTCATAAAAATAGAATATTCTTTTTATATCACTTCATTAGGTGGTATCATTCTTTTCCAGTTCCAGGAAAAAATGAACATCAGAAAGTACTCAAAGAATAGCCATCCAGCTCTAGAGAGTTACCTACTCCAGACTGAGTTATGGTATTTATAGTCAAAGTCCCAAAGCGCAAGACTTCCTGTTCTGGGGCTACATCTCTCCAGCAAGTGGGCTGGATTAAGGGGCCTTCGGCTGCCCGCTTTTGTGCCTCCCCCACCCATGGTGCCTGGGGGATGGGTTGGCTGGGGATGGGGCTGGGAGCCAGGGTTCTGCAGAAGCCATGGTTCTCCCACCCTTCCCCTGGGCTGGCTGTTTTATCACTGGGGGTGAGGCCAGCTGAGCAAGAGTGTTCCTGTCCTTGGAGGGCCACACCAGAGGCCTCACTGCATGCCAACCACCCCCGACCCCAGAGGGCAGCAGACATGTACTGGCCCACCGCACCCCTGGAGGCAGAACAACTGGTTTAGGGACAGGGGAAGAGCACCATGGAATGTGGCCTCTGGCCCCAGGGTCCTGGCCCTTCACCACCAGAAGGATCCCTCCCAATTCCCCCAGGCCTGGCTGACGCTGTGCTGACCTGAGCAAGTTGGTGGGGGGCTGGAACAACACAGGAGCCTTAGGGGCTGCAGCCTGGGCCCCCCCTTTAGGCCAGGGCCCAGGACTGCAGCATCTATAGCCCCTATGTTGGTTTGGCCCTGAGTGCAAGAGACAGACTTCTCCAGTCAGGCCTATTTTGTACCCATTTTCTGATAAATCATGGAATCTTGGAGTTGGAAGGGACCTCATGAGGTCATCTAGTCCAACCCCTTGCTAAAAGCAGGACCACTCCCACTAAATCATCCCAGCCTGGGTTTTGTCTAATCGGGCCTTAAATGTTTCCAAAGATGGAGATTCCACCACCTCCCTAGGTAACCCATTCTAGTGCTTCACCACCCTCCTAGTGAGAAAGTTTTTCCTAATATCCAACCTCGACCTGCAACTTGAAACCATTGCTCCTTGTTCTGTCTTCTGTCACCACTGAGAACAGCCTAGCTCCCTCCTCTTTGGAGCAACCCTTCAAGTAGTTGAAGGTTGCTATCAAATCCCCCCTCAGTCTTATCTTCTGCAGACTAAATAAGTCTAGTTCCTTCAGTCTGTCCTCATAAGTCATGTGCCCCAGACCCCTAATCATTTTAGATGCTCTCTGCTGAACTCCTAATTTATCAACATCCTTTCTGTAATGGGGAGCCCAAAACTGGACACAGTATTACAGATGTGGCCTCACCAGTGCCAAATAGAGGGGAATTATCACCTCCCTCGATCTGCTGGCAATGATCCTACTGATGCAGGCCAACATGCCATTGGCCTCTTTGGCAACAAGAGCACACTGTTGACTCGTATCCAGCTTCCCATCCACCATAACCCCAGGTCCTTTTCTACAGTGCTGCTTCTTAGCCAATCAGTCCCCAGCCTGTATCAGTGCATGGGATTTTTCTGTCCTTAATGCAGGATTTCGCACTTGTCCTTGTTGAAATTCACGAGATTTCTTTTGGCCTGATGCTCCAATTTGTCTAGGTCTCCCTGAATCCTATCCCTGCCCTTCAGTGTGTCTACCATTCCCCCCACCTTGGAGTCATCCACAAATTTACTGAACATGCAATCTATCCCATCATCCAGATCGTTAATGAAGATGTTGAACAGAACGGGCCCGGGACTGACCCCCGGGGCACTCCACTTGTTACTGGTTGCCAACTAAACATTGAACCATTTATTCCCATCCGCTGAGCCCTGATTCCTACCTGTTGTTGAAGCTGTGTACATAGCACCTAACCCTCCCTGTAATGAACATATTATAATTCAAGGTGAGACAGAGGGGTGGGGAGGGTAGAAGGAAGAGTGTTACCCAGCATTGACTTCTCAAGGAATCAAAGTTGCTCTACAATTTCAACATTTCACCCACATACACTTTAAACTCTATAGGCCAAAATCCCAAGGGAAAATTTGAAATTTACAGTGTTATATCATAGATGAACTTGGTCACGTTCTTTAAACAACAGAATTCCACAATATTCCATTCCTCCTCTCTTTCTTCATACAAGTACCTCCTTAAAATACATTTCTTCCAGAAGGCCTTTAATACCTACTCTCCATACAAAGAATGATTTGTTGATTTAATGGTTGATCATCTAAACAGCATTGATGATGAATTAAAACAAGAAAGAAACTAACAAGATGTGCTCAGTACTTAATTGCTTAATTATGTTGGTTTTGGTCCTTTTTTTGTGTGTTTACATGCTGCTCTCATTGTCCTTTGCATGTGAGAAACATTATACTATGGAAAGTCCTATTGAAATCCATGGGACTATTCCTGGGAGTAAAGTGTAAAGTCACCTATGTGTATAAGCACATGCAGGATAAGATCCTTAGATGGGGCAAGGACTTTGTCTTCATGCAGTATCTGTTTATAAAGCCCTTGGAATGCTACTGGTACCATAACAATAAAAGAAAATCAATTTTACTTCTCTTTTAAAATGTATTATAGAATGAAGTGACTAATTATAACATTTCGACAAGCTTTTTTAAATTGTCCCAGAAATTTGAATAGAAAATTATATCCCTACTACATAACTTCAAAGGCTGGTTCAGAAACCTAAAAAAGCATACCATGCTCTATGAAATTCTGTTGGCTTTAGAGGGATTTTTTTAAAACCCTATTACAATTCTGTTGAACTCTGAGTTAGCCCTCTCTTAATTTATACAGACTATTTTGAAAAGGGCAATTATATAAACAGTTCAAATTGGGCCTGAACCAAAGCCCATTAAAGTAAATGGATGCCTTTCCACTGAGTTTTGTGGGCTGTAGATCAGTCTCTCTGCCTGCCACCAAGTGACCAAATGTCCACCAAACTACTAAACTACATATCCCAGTAACCTACTTCATGGAGGTTAAAATTTCCATCCCCTCAATTTGCAAAGTTTCCAGCTTGTTGGTAGCCAGGGTTCTCCCTGCGGGGGGGAGGGGGGGCATGAACAGGGCGATTGCCCCGGGCCCCACAGTTACACGGGCCCCGCGCTGTCCCGCTCCCAGCGGGGCAATGCAGGGCCTGCACCATGGCCCCCCCATGGCCACACTCTTCCCTGCTCCCCGCTGCCTTTGGCAGGGAGCCGAAGGCAGTGGGGTGGGCAGGGAGCACTAAGCCTGGCCCCTGGGCTAGCTCTCCCTACCCCCAGGGCGGAGCAAGCAAGCCCAGGGGTGGGGCAGGTGGGTGGGACCCACCTCTGGGCCGGCCTGCCCCATGCGGCCAGGGCCAGCCATAGCCAGCAGGGTGCCCTGGGCCGGAACTGACTCCCGGCGGTGGCCTGGGGTCCCCAGCTGGGGCACTGGCCACAGCAGCCTGGGGTCCCGGCTGCGGCCAGCTCCCCGCACCAGTGGCTCCCCTTTCCAGGATGGGGGCCGGAGCTGGCAGCCTCAGCTTCCCCGCCTGGGCTGGCTCCCTTGGGGAGTGGAGCGGCCTGACTCCCCTGCAGCATGGGTGGGAGGGCGGGGCAGGGCCCCACCTAGGCCAGTTAGCCCTGGGCCCTGTGCCCCGCACGGGACAGCGCTGTTGGTAGCCCCCTTTATTAGAAGTTGTTCCCCAGAGTAAACCCAGTAAAGAAGCATCTCAGTTACTCTGCAACTAACCCTGCTACTACTTACACAAGAAATTTGAAGAAAAACAAACAGGGAACTTTTAAAACATGTTGTGGTGGGTGTCTGCTACAGACCGCCAGACCAGAAGGAGGAGGTGGATGAGGTGTTCTATGGACAACTAACAGAAGTTTCCAGATCGTCGCAGGCCATGGTTCTTATGGGGGACTTCAATTATCCTGATGTCTGCTGGGAAGATAAAACAGCAGTGCACAGGCAATCCCGGAAGTTTTTAGAGAATATTGAGGACAACTTCCTAGTACAAATGCTGGAGGAACCAACTAGGGGTCTTGCACCTCTAGACCTATTGCTCACAAACAGAGAAGAATTGATCGGGGAAGTAGAAGTAAATGGCAACCTGGGCAGCAGCGACCATGAGATGGTAGAGTTCAGGATCCTGATCAATGGAAGGAAGGAAAGAAGCAGAACACACACCCTGGACTTCAGAAAAGCAGATTTTGGCTCCCTTAGGGAGCTGATGGGCAGGGTCCCATGGGAAGCTGATCTGAAGGGGAAAGGTGTCCAAGACAGCTGGCTGTATTTTAAAGAAACCCTGTTAAAGGCACAGGAAGATAACATTCCGATGTGCAGAAAGAACAGCAAATGTGGACGGCGACCAGCGTGGCTTTGCAGGGAACTCTGCGGGGAGCTGAAACATAAAAGGGAAGCTTACAAGAAGTGGAAGCTTGGACAGATGACAAGGGAGGCATATAAAGATATTGCTCGGGACTGCAGGGATCAAATCAGAAAGGCCAAAGGACAATTGGAGTTGCAGCTAGCAAGAGATGTGAAGGATAACAGAAAGGGGTTCTATAAGTATATCAGCAACAAGAAAAGGATCAGAGGTGGTGTAGGTCCCTTACTGAATGGGGCAGGCATCCTCGTGGAGGATGATGCGGAAAAGGCTGAAGTACTCAATGCTTTTTTTACTTCAGTCTTCACAGGGCGGGCCAGCTCCCAGGCTACTACACGGGGTAACGCGGACTGGAGAGAAGAGTGGCCCTCGGTGATGGAAAGTCAGGTTAGGGAACACTTAATGAAATTGGATGTGCACAAGTCCATGGGGCCGGATGAACTGTATCCGAGGGTGCTGAGGGAGTTGGGGGAAGTGATTGCAGAGCCGCTGGCCATTATCTTTGAGAACTCGTGGCGAATGGGGGTGGTCCCGGAGGACTGGAAAAAGGCAAATATAGTACCTATCTTTAAGAAAGGGAAAAAGGAGGATCCGGGGAACTACAGACCGGTCAGCCTCACCTCAATCCCTGGGAAAATCATGGAGCAGGTCCTCAAGGAATCCATCCTGAAACACTTGGAGGAAAATAGAGTGATCAGGAACAGTCAACATGGATTCATCAAGGGCAAATCGTGCCTGACCAACCTGATTTCCTTCTATGATGAGATGACTGGATTTGTGGATGCGGGAAGAGCCGTTGACGTGATATACCTTGACTTTAGCAAGGCTTTTGATACAGTTTCCCACAGCATTCTCGTCGGCAAGTTAAGGAAGTATGGGTTGGACGAGTGGACCGTAAGGTGGATCGAAAACTGGTTAGATCAACAGGCTCAGCGGGTAGGAATCAATGGCTCGATGTCTGGTTGGCAACCGGTAATGAGTGGAGTGCCCCAGGGGTCGGTCCTGGGGCCGGTTCTATTCAACATCTTCATTAATGATCTTGATGATGGAATAGACTGCGTGCTTAGTAAGTTTGCAGATGACACCAAGTTGGGGGGAATGGTAGATACTCTGGAGGGCAGGGACAGGATCCAGAGAGACTTGGACAAATTGGAACACTGGGCCGAAAGAAACCTCATGAGGTTCAACAAAGACAAGTGCAAAGTCCTTCACTTAGGACGGAAAAATCCCATGCACTGCTACAGGCTGGGGACCGATCGGCTAAGTAGCAGCGCTGTAGAAAAGGACCTGGGAGTTATGGTGGACGGGAAGATGAATATGAGCCAACAGTGTGCCCTTGTTGCCAAAAAGGCCAATGGCATATTAGGCTGCATCAGTAGGAGTATTGCCAGCAGATCGAGGGATGTGATAATTCCCCTCTATTTGACACTGGTCAGGCTGCATCTGGAGTATTGTGTCCAGTTTTGGGCTCCCCACTACAGAAAGGATGTGGACAAATTAGAAAGAGTCCAGCGGAGGGCAACAAAAATGATTAGGGGGCTGGGGCACATGACTTATGAGGAGAGACTGAAGGAACTAGGCTTATTTAGTCTACAGAAGAGAAGACTGAGGGGAGATTTGATAGCAACCTTCAACTACTTGAAGGGTTGCTCCAAAGAGGAGGGAGCTAGGCTGTTCTCAAGGGTAACAGAGGACAGAACAAGGAGCAATGGTTTCAAATTACAGCTGGGGAGGTCAAGGTTGGATATTAGGAAAAACTTTCTCACTAGGAGGGTGGTGAAGCATTGGAATGGGCTATCGAGGGAGGTGGTAGAATCTTCATCTTTGGAGATTTTTAAGGCTTGGTTAGACAAAACCCTGGCTGGGATAATTTAGGGGGAGTGGTCCTGCTTTTTAGCAGGGGGTTGGACTAGATGACCTCGTGAGGTCCCTTCCAACCCTATTATTCTATGATTCTATGATTCTATATCTGACAATACATCATATCCAATCCCGGTAACCAGCACTGAGCTCTTATGATTTTATTACAAGTCTTATAACATGTTTTGGTTTGTTTTCTTCAAAAGGCCTCAGATGCTGAAATTCAGAGATTGTAAGGGAATGTCAGCTTTCATTTGTTTAAAACACAAGTTTCTAGGTAATGGAGAAAAGTTGAAATGTCTAGTAAGTGCATCCTGAAGGTTCAGAGTCTAGGATAGAAATAAACACAACCCCCCAAAATTATTATTCTTTAAAAAAATAAAATCTCACTCTTGTCAATCCGTTTGTGTGATTTTGGGACCTAACTTCTGATTTTTCAACGTTGGGAATTAGCAATACTAGGTTACCAAGCCAAGTGTTGAGTAAATCCTATCATTTTATATTTTTCTTCCATTTAAAAAACAACTGTAGGCACCCATCTAGTGCTCTGGTACCCAACAGTGCCTGTCCCATACATTAGACAGATACTTATTAGTCCCCTTAAAGAAACAGAAAGTTTTAAATACTTTCACAAACAACCTCCTTTGGCATAAGATATAAGCACATAAGACCAACTCAAGAAAACTTGTATAATGGAAGAAAAAAATCCACTAGTTTTTTAAAAAATACTTGCATCCGTTTATGCACCTTCATGCTAGGCACAACCCTGTAGAGTCCCGAGTTTCTCCTCATCTGTGTACTCCAACTCATTCAGGAATATAACCACCCGAAATCTCCACAAACAAGCGTTATTTCATAAACAGAGATGTCATCCAGGAGCTAGATGGAGAGAAAGCCACATAGGAACGCTAATAGAGATTTATAGTATTGGCTGGTGTAGTACCTAATAATTTCTGCAGAGCTGCTTACCCCCACCCTGTCATTAAGTGCAACTTTTGAAAGGCGTTTTGTGAATGAGAGGTATATGTAACAGAGAAAACTGCAGGGTAGTTTATAACACAGCTATATATCTGCATGAAAAAAAATTAGCAACATCCCTGTAGTTCTAGTAGAGAGAGAGAAGAGCTATACAATTTGGATCAGGATTCCAAATCTTATGAAGTTATGTGGAGTATTTGGATTTAGATTTTTTTGCATCAGATAAATACAGAGATAAGTGTGATCATTCTTTTTTTCTACCATAATTTTTTTTTAGTGTGGTTATTTGTGATAAAACATTATCCTATATTCAGCCTAACCAATGGGTATTAAAATGAATCACTGGTGTGAGCTAGGGCCTGAGTCCTGCAAATATATATTCACATGTTTAACTTTAAATCAGTGGGACCACTTGCCTGGTTAAAGTTAAAAACATGTACGTATATTTTCAGGTTCAGTGCCTGGGACTGTAATTTAAACTCAGAAGTATAGATCAGTATAATACTTATCATCTTAGAAAGAGATTTTATTTGTGAAAGTCAAGAATATGAACAGAAATCCAATTGTAACCAATTCTTCTTCTTAAGTCAAGTAAATTAATTTCTGTATTGATGGTAAGTGAAACATATAAGTCACATGGCAATGGATAAAGTCTGCTATTTAAGATGCAACATTAGTGGAATCTAAACCCTTGAGTAAAAATAATGAACACATATCATAGCTATTTTCCATATCAGAATAACTCTTGTTCGTATTAGCAACATTGCATTGCTTTAATTTTTCACCTTGAAGTAAGAATACAAAGCTATGAGGTAATGAGAGATCTAACTAGGCTCTTTGAAAAGCATATAGAATTAAGATGATGAGGATCAGACAGACATGAGAATGCACCACACAAATGAGACACAAAGACGGACAAATGCCAAGATAAAGAGACCAATAGATTATATCGCGCTACAATACCATTTCTTCAGAGAGACACACTTATTCACCTCAGGCTACACCCAATTATTTTTAGGGGTCTTACTCATTTCCTAAATGCCAGATAGGAAATATTCTGATATTCATTGCGTTTCCAAATACTCATTTAACAGCAAACGAAAGTTTTGGAAAACCCCTGTGTCATTGCACTTTCTTCAGTGTCTTTGGGATAGTTAGGATGAACTTAATATCCTGTTCTGGCACCAGAAGTTGTTCAGTGGTTTGGAATAAGCAATTTATACATAAAATGAATCATGGAAATTAGAGGTATAAAAGATGTCTGTCATTCAAACATGCCCTGGACATGATAATGAATGCAGTTTTTGTCAGTGCCCTATTAGGCAAGATGGTTACGTCTTTCAGGATGTCAGCGTTCACCTAGAAGTTGGAACTCCGGGGTTCAGTCTAGGGTTAAACCATGGGTTAAAAATTTTCCTTTGTAACATTGCATTCCATTATACAGTTTTTTGTTTTGTTGTTGATGTCTTGATATAAAGGTTTTTTTCCTGGTTTACTGTGTGATCTTGGACAAATCACATAGTCTGTGCCTCAGTTTCTTCTTTGGTAGAATGGAGTTAATAATGCTTATCTATCTTTCTTCACTTATATTTGGAAAATGTTTTGTGGTTCCCAAATAGTTGTTATAGAAGTAAAAATACTTTATAGTAGTCCATAAAATATCCTCTATAGAACAGAAAAGTCAGAAAGATGATGATACTGAGAAACACCAATGAAAGCATCAAAACACCCTCAAATCATAATGAAATCAAGATCTGGATCTAGATTTGCAATTAAGGTCTATTTTTAACTGAGATGATCTTCCACAGTAATAAGATTAAGCTCATAAAAAGGATTACTTTTTCAGAAACACATAAAAAGGATTACTGCCTCAGAGAGGTTGCAGCCTAATTTTAGATGCAACACCACAAGGTGGTGACAAAATGTGGTGTATATATTATAAACTATTAAAAGTGTAAACTATTTTAAACACTCAGGGTAAGGGGGGGTGGGACGGGTTTCCTGGTTGTTCTTGCAGCCTGGGGGTTTGATGAGGAAGCATATGATCTGGGCGTAACAGAATCAGTCAGCATCTAGCCTAGAGTAAAGTGGGGTGAGTTGTGCCTCTATTTTTAGGGAGCAGCCTGCTTTATCTCTCTTTGGTTTTCGGATTCTTGTGTGTCCTTCTGAATGTTAAGAAATAAAGTAGTGGTATGTTGCAACCTTCTAGCAATAGCATTTATCAAGTTTGATCAAATTTCTCTGTTTGTATTCCATGAAACATAACATGAGAGGGAAGCAAGTGGGAAGGGAAGACAAGGAACATAATTCTAAACTCAAACAGAAATTCAGGGCTGGTTGGGCTACATACAAACTTGCACCAAAAAACCCAGAATCAGTTTGAATTCACACTTTGTGTTAATTCAGGACATATCTGAGCGTAGGCATTCACATTTCAGACCAAAAACGTGTTGGTTTTTATTTGCTTAAGTCTTACCTTGAACTCAGTGGGACTGCTCTTGGTACCCAAGTGAAGCATGTCCACAAAATGGCAGTAATGAATTTTTAGAAAAGAGATTGAAGAGTGAGCTTGGTAAATGGGAATTGGGTTTATTCTTCCTTCTTCTACACATCCAGAGCAATCTCTGGAGGAAGGAAGCAAACACAAGCAACTATCATAGGGCTACTTCACAGACATCTCAATCATAAAAATGCAGATTGCAGCAGTGTTTTCCACTCCAATAACAGAAAGACAAAGATCTCAAAGGATCTATGGGTGCATCTACACTTGTAAATTAAGTCGACTTAAGCTTGCTTAAGTCGACTTAATTTACTCTGCGTCTACACTACACGTTCCTTAAGTCAACTTAAGCAGCTGCTTAAGTCGATTTACAGAAAAATTAAGTCGTCTTTCTTAAACCTACTTTTAAGTCAACTTTCGGCTTAAGTCGACTTTCTAAAGTCAACTTAAGCCAGTGTGGACGCAAAGTAGCCCTAAGTCAACTCTAAGTCGACTTAGGGCTCTCCAGGACTTCCCCACTGCCCTCCCTGCCAGGGTGGCTGGCACAGGGAGAACCTTGCATGCCCCCCCACAGGGCAGGGCAGAGCCCTGCCCACCTGCCCCATGCCCTGCCAGGGTCCCTGTCCCCCTTTGCCCCATTGTACCCAGCTACAATGGGGCAACGGCTGAGCCCACTGGCACTTGGCAAGAGGTGCCCCCCCTGCCACCGTAGACCAGTCCCAGGTCCACCTAGCCACACAAAGTCGACCTAGGCATCCAGTGTGGACGCTCTAGGTGGACTTTGTAGGGCCCCCCCAAAGTTGACTTAAAATTTAAGTGTAGACATGCTAAGTCGACCTAAATTAACAAGTGTAGACATAGCCTATGTGTTTTAGGAGCAAAATTGCTAGTGTGGGCAGTGAACTTGGTGCCTTGATGAAATTATTTGGGTACACTCAACTCCGTGACAGAACTTCTCTCTTTCCAGTGTCCTCTTCTGCAAGTTTTTGTGTCTGAGGTGTTGGTGGTGAGAGGCAATCCGCCACCTGCATGTGTAAAAAATAACCTGTGTTATAAATACTGCCCTCAATTGTTGAAATTGAAATTAAGTAGAGAAAATTACTTTAGTATGTAATTGTTTATTTTTTGCATTTCTTTCATATGGATAATGAAAATAGCTTAATTGATTTCCCATTTTTTTCCTACTCAGTTTCATGGTTAGGGGCTTATATGCTAGCAGAATGTTCAAGGTATCGGTAGCAAGCACTGCAAGAGAATGTTTGTTTATATTAAAATCAATTGTTTCCATGCTTTTTTTCTTTTTAATTCACAGAAATATTTCTGTTGGTGCAGATTTTATAAAAATTATTATTTTACAAAACATCTATTTTGAGTCCAGAGCACATATGTATCATTTAAAAGTTAAGAAAAATACAACGCAATTCCTAAAAGTATTATTTTTCCTTTTATGGATGCGCACCAGGCTTAAAGACCACAGTGTAAATAGAGTTTCCTGTTTCAGGGAAGTGTTGGCTACTGCAGGAGCCCAGAGGTCCTTTGGGAAAAACTTGATAGGAACTATGAGCTGTGTGTGACCTGAGGCTCCAGGAACCAAAGAGCCAGAACTGAGGGAAACACATTTCACAGTCCTTTTGTGCAATCTTAAGTCCCATAAGCACTTCTGGGAAAGTAAAACCAGCATCATATACACATTATTATTAAAGAATAGTGAAGGAATCTTGCAAATGCTTTTCAGAAATCATTCTGTTATCTGTAGATCAATGATCTCTTTCCTTGAAGCTAGCTGGAGCTTTGATTTTAAAGAAGTCTGCAGACAAAGAGCTGGGCTCTGCAAGGAGCTGAGTAGGATCAAGGGTGTTGAGCATCTCTTCAGAGTCACTAGGCTGCACCTCATGGAGTCAAGCCCAGAGCACCCGTTCCAAGCAGAATACTTTTTAGGAAGCTGTTTCTAGGCAGTGTGTTCTTCCATTAGAAAGCAAACTCAGTAGCTATCTGGCACATCATCAATCTTAATTTATAACTATCAGAGGATCCCACTCCTGCAGAATATATGTTGCCATTCTCCCTCAGCCAGAAAATGGTGCTAAGTGAGATGGGGGGCCTTTTGTGAGGACACACTGTCCAGCCAACACTTGCACAAGTACTTAATTTCAAGCACATGAATATGCTTATGCACATCAGTGGGACTACTTCCGAGTAAAGCTAAGCATAAATATTTGCAGGATCAGGGACTTAATGAGTAATATTACTAATTCCAAAGGGGTAGCCGTGTTAGTCTATTGTAGAAAGACAACAGAGTCCAGACGCTCTCTGATGAAGTTGGATTTTCTCCCACGAAAGCTCATGCGATAAATAAATCTGTTAGTCTTTAAAAGTGCCACAGGACTCTGTTGTCTAATATTACTAAGTAGGACTTTTCAGTATTAGGTCCAATTCCTGGCATCACCACCCACTCACTTCCTGAGTGCATGCATCAGCAAATAATTTGATTTCTCTTTGCCACAGACCCCTGTAAAATGAGATAATAGCACTTCATTTCTCCCTTTCTGTCTTTTTTCCTATTTGGATTGTATGCTTTTTGGGGCAGAAACTCTCTTATTATGTACCTGTGTTATCTCAGCTGGGACCTCTTAGGTGCTACTGCAATACACAATTTTAAAGAGAAATAAAAATAATTTTGTATGCAAAATCAGTCAGAAACACTTTAAGTGTCTGATTTAACTGGTCAGCTTATGCTTACAGTGATATCCTTTGAAACTCTTTTAGTTTTGTTTGCCACATTACCACAAGATCTTGGAAACCAAAAGAACAGCTCGAAGGGGAAACATTTTTCATTCAGAATTTAGCAAGAAATACATTTTTTTCAAAGGTAAAGAAGAAACATCCTGTCACATATAGTGTGTTGTTGAGAATGAGATAATGCATTGTTTCCAGTTTGAGATCTAGTCTCTCTATATGATATAGAGCATATTATCTCATGGCTTTGAGCTAATGTACATTACTTTAAGTATCCCTTCTTCTTACAGTATGTCGTGACATCGTTTTCCAAATCCAGGAGCAGTTTTAGCTGAGTGATATAAAATGACCTTCATTTCAGGTTGATCATGCAAAAAAACATAACACACTACACTTCTGAAATACTTAAGCCTAAACAAAGGAATCTCATTTGCCTTTCACCCCTCAAGATAATAATTCAGGTTTATTAGACAGTTTGTCTGTTAGCATTATTCATTTGAAACAAAACCCTGGGTGTATGCGCTCTAGAAGCCCACGTAAATCAACACAGCTATACTTAGCACAGTGTCTGATTTAGTTACCAGCTGATATTTCTCCACAGATATTCCAGCTGAAGAGAGGAAATTCTGAACTTCCTTATTATTCCAACATGCTGAGCCTGCTAGTCAATAAAAGGTTTTCTATGCAACCAGCTTGTTTTAATAAATAGTTGGGGATGTTTTCACTGGTTCCAGTGACAACAGATTATATAATTCATTTTTTTTATCTTTTATCAATTCCTTTGGAAATCTTTGCAATCCTAGTGGGATTCATGTTACATTTCCTGATGACTCCCTTGACCTGTGATGTGTTTCAGAGTTAAGTCATGTCACTGCTTTGGTGTCGGTCTCAATGACATCCCCCACTGATCCATTAAAGAATAACAAAAGAAATCACACTGGGCTCGATCCACAAAAGGGATTTAATCACTTAGCTGCCACTTTAGCTGCTTAAATTCAATATTTAGAAACCAATGTGATCCTTAAATTTCCACAGGTAAAATCCTGTAGGTGCCTAAGTTTCTTTCATTGGGCACATGCAAATCTCCTGAGTTCTATGCCATTGAACTGTTTGATGTCCTAGCTCACTCTGGTGGGTTTCACAAGTGTTGCCCCACCTACTGGACCTGATCCATTAGGCCTGGTCAGAGTCTGCCTATCCCACACAGAAGGTAGCCAGGAATTTATCAGGCAGGCATACCCCAGCATACTGGGTCATGGAAAACCTATTTTCACATCCTAACTCTGCCTGATGTGAAGTACAGGCTTGTCCTTGGGTTTCTGTAACCCAAGTGAGTGCCCAAACTATTAGACTAGTGAGTATTCTGCAACATATCTTGCTCAGTCTCTCCCCTTGAAGTTGTTCCGTTTTCTCTTAAATTATTACAAATTAGTTTGGCCAGGGAGAGTAAAAGAGAGAGACTGACTCTATAACACAGTGGTTAGAGCACCCATGAATCCCTTTCTTAGGTGTTTAACTCTGGCTTGAGAATTCCAGTGGATGGCAAGGAACTTAAAAGTTAAGCATTGTGATGCCTAAGTCCCTTTGGCTATGTCTACACTAGAAAAGTTAAGTCGACTTTAATAAGGTCCTTAAGGAGTCGACTTAAGGGTTAAGTCTACTTAACGAGTGGTAGTAACAAAGTCGACTTAAGCTTTCATTAAGTCGACTTAATGAAAGCCTAGTGTGGACGTGGCTTAATTTAAGTCAACTTAAGCCTCCTTAAGTCGACTTAAATTGCCAGAGTAGAGGTAGCCTTTGTGATTTAGCACACCCAGACCTTCAGTCAGGAAGATGCTGTGGTCAGGACCGGCCCAAGGGTTTTTGGTGCCGTAGGGGAGCTATGGCTATGTCTACACTAGCAATTTAGGTCAACTTAAACTGGCTTAAGTTGACCTAAATTACTCCCTGTCTATACCAGACTGTCATTAAGTCGACTTAAGAAATTCCTTAAGTCGACTTAATGAAAGTTTAAGTCGACTTAATAAGAACCACCCATTAGGTCGACTTAAGCCTTAAATTGACTCCTTAAGTTGACATAAGGACAGTCTGGACATGGAGTAATCCTTAAGTTGACTTTATTAAGTCGACTTAAGGGTGGTTAGGTCAACATAACAAAGTGGACTAAGTCGACTTAAAGTTAAGTTGACTTAGTCCACTTTGTTAAGTCGACTTAATAAGGTTGGCTTTAAGTCGACTTCAAGTAGACTTTATTAAGTTGACTTAACAAAATCGACCTAACTTTTTCTAGTGTAGACCTAGCCTATGACTTTGGCACCCCCCCACATGTTATAAGAGATACCATATTAATATATATTTTTAAATAGAGAAAAAAAAATCACTTCCATTTAATTTGGTGCTCCTTAAAGCCTGGCATCCTAAGTGACTGCCTAGTTCACCTATATGGTTGGGCTGGCCCTGGCTGTGGGGAGCCATAGGTCTGATTTTAGGGGATGGGGAGGCTTCTCCCTCAACTCCTTTCTCAACCTTTATCTTGAATACATATTATGTTTCTTCCTCTACTGAGAGGAAGAGGTAAGGCAGAGGGAGCAGTTTGACTTTGCTGCCTAATAGTTGTTTGGCTGTGGAGAGATAGCAGTTGCAGTTGCAACCTCCTGCCACAAGGGGATGCTCTGTTCCCCCTGTTGGAAGGCAGGGCAACTGGCCCTGATCCTGCACATTGGCTCTCATGAGAGATTTGCCTTTAACACCAGTACCTACTGCAGGGTCTGTTTCTCCATCTTCTTCAGGTTGTTGGCAGAATTGTTCATCTGTGCAGAGCTCAGAGGACAAGTGGAATAGAGTGGTAAAAGCAGGGCATTAAGGGCCAATTGGGCTCCAATGTGTATTGATTTATTAATTACCTTTCAGTTCATACCATTGCCCAAAGTGTATGTGCCTGTTGTACAGTGGCTGCTTATGAGCTGGATGAATGGATTATAAGATGGGTAGAAAGCTGTCTAGATCATTGGATTCAATGGGTAGTGATCAACAGCTCGATGTCTATTTAGCAGCTGATAACAAGCTTTGTATCTCAGGGACTGGTGCCAGAGCTGTTTTGTTCAACATCTTCCTTAATGATCTATACTGGAGGTTGCACTGTCAGCAAGCTTGCAAATGACATGAAACTGGGGGGAGTGGTAGTGATGCTGGAGGGTAGGGATAGGATACAGAGTGACCTAGACAAATTAGAGGATTTGGGCAAAGAAATCTGATGAGGTTTACAAAGGACAGGTGCAGAATTTAGGATGGAAGAATCCCATGCACTGCTACAGACCAGGGACTGACTGGCCAGGTAGCAGTTCTGCAGAAAAGGACCTGGGGGTTACAGTGGACAAGAAGTTGAATATGAGTGAACAGTGTGCCCTTATTGCCAAAAAGGCTTATGCCATATCGGCTGCATTAGGAATAGGAACATCGTCAGCAGATCAAGGGAAGTGATTGTTCCCCTCTTTTCGGCACTGGTGAGGCCACATTTGGAGTATTAGGTCCAGTTTTGGACCCCCACTTCAGAAGGGATATGCAGAAATTGGAGAGAGTCCAGCGGAGGGCAAAAATATGATTAGGGACTGGGACATGTGGTTTATGAGGACAGGCTAAATGAACTAGCCTTGTTTAGTCTGCAGAAGAGTAGAATGAGGGGGGATTTGATAGCAGCATTTAACTACGTGAAAGGGAGTTCCAAGGAGGATGGAGCAAGGCTGTTCTCAGTTGTAGTAGATAACAGAAACAGAAACAACAGTCTCAAGTTGCAGTGGGAGAGGTCTAGGTTGGATATTAGGAAAAACGTTTTCACTAGGAGGGTGGTGAAGCTCTGAAATGGGTTACCTCGGGAGGTGATGGAATCTCCATCTTTAGAGGTTTTTAAGGTGCAGCTTGACAAAACCCTGGCTGGGATGATTCAATTGAGGTTGATCTTGCTTTGAGCAGGGAGTTGAACTAGATGACCTTTTGAGAACCCTTCCAACCCTAATCTTCTATGATTCTATGGCAGGGTGGTGGTGGCTGTGGGGTGCAAATGTCCTTTTATTTTCTTGATCCCTTTCCAATCCAAGTTTATGAGTGGTTTTACTGCTGGAAAATCATTATATACTTGAGTCATTTTGCTGTTTTTTTTTTTTTAAAGTGCAGTTCTGTGCCAAAAATTTTGCCTACCTACAAGGACATTGCAGAGTGCCTTATTTGTGTCTCAGCTGTCTCCACATTAAATGTGCTCACTTCACTATTTAAAAGATATATTAGACCCTATCTAACTGTCAGCTCTGCAAATTCAGCATACAGTTTTTCATTATAGAGTGACCAGATAGCAAGTGTGAAAAATTGGGATACTTTTTCTTTTCCTGGGTCAGGGAGTAATAGTTGCATGTATAAGACAGAGCCCTAATATCTGGATGGTCCCATTAATATCGGGACATTTGGTCATTCTGTTTCCCTCTCACTTATCATTCATCGGTAATAAAGATTCCATTGGTTAGATTAAGCCCAAAATGACACCCATGCTCCAGTCAGTTTGCACAGATGTATTGTCATTTGTCAGAGATGAACTGTGATTTCATAAGAGTATCCTGAGAGTACAGACTTGGGGTTAAGTCTTGAAGGCTGGGTGACTCAGTCCCATGGGTAGAGGGGAGTTCTGTAGTGGGTGGATAAATCCTGAGGCTGGACAGGATAGTGTGGCAGAGGCCATGAAATATCTGCTTGATTGTTCAGTGGAAGGGTATTATGGAGACCTAGAAGAGGCAGGGAACTTATACAAAGGAGTTTGTGGCTAACTCCATTGGGCCTCCATGGACCCTATCATCTGTCAGAAATTCCACACACAAGAACAATAAGCAGTAACAGCTTCCTGGGAAATCGGCAAAGAAGGGCTAAGGGATGGGACTTTAGCATGAACAGCAGTATAATTGTCCACCCCAATTGTTTAAGACTCATTAGTCAGTGCCCCTAAAAATCAGGAGATTCAAACAAATTTTGAGGAGTTTGTTTGTTTGTTTGTTTGTTTGTTTTTAGAGCTTTTGGGGCACACGTAGGTCATGCTTGATAAGATAAATGCCTTCCCAATAGAAAGTGCTATAACATGATTAAGTATGGGAACCTGGAGAACTATACTTTCAGGATGTGCTTGATGGGAGAGAACAGAATAAATGGAAGAAGTAATAAAGTCTAAATGATTCACCATCTTGGCTTTCTCTCTCTTTATGCTTGAATACCGAATGTAGCGTCATATGTGAGTTGGCTCCTGAAGGTATGTGAAATCAACTGTAACACTGATCCCTGTGACTCTTTTTAGTAGATCTGGTTGATTGTACTGGTATTCTTTTGCTGCTTCACCTTCCAACACTTCAGGGTCAGTGGCAACTGTGAAAATGACACCTCCATAATCATAGCCCCACATAGCGTAAAGAGGTATGTGAAGGGCAGAGAGGCCCAGAGGAAGCTCTGTGGCCCAACCTTTCCTCAGACTCACAGACTGTAAGGTCAGAGGGGACCATTATCATCATCTAGTCTGGCCTCCTGCGCAATGCTAACTACAGAACCCCACCTTCCCCTCCTGTAATACACTCCTAACCTATGATGGAGTTACTGAAGTCCTCAGATCATGAAACCTCCCCTCATGTCTCCCATATGAAAAGTTTGGTGGTTTAAACTTGAGTCTTGCAATATTCGGACTTTTATTTAAAGCCTCAGGTGGCGACATTCCAGTGTTCAAACCCAGAGACCGCATCTGCTTATTGTATTAAGAGAATTAATAATGGAAACAATAAAGCAAACTGAAAAAGATGGTATGTGCCATTTTTAAAGCCAGAGTCTACAAATTGGGTAAGCATGATTTAGCCACTGAGAAGCTATGTGTTTCCATAGATATAAGCAACTTAAAATCCTAAAAAGAGCTCATTATCAAATACCTAATATTGAAGAAATCTTACCTGATTTGGTAAAAACAAAAATATTCAGGTATGTTCAGATGTTGAGAATGTTGTTTGGGATCAAACCTGCAGGACAGAAACATCAATGCGACCAGCAAGACTTACTAACAAGACTGGCACGGATCAGTGGCATAAATGATGGTAGATCATGACTACGATCTCATCCATCTGCAAGAAAGAGGAAGGGAAGTAAAACTAAATTGCAATGTCATTTTGTTTTTATTGACTCAATTCTATATGTGGGGTACATGCTGACCTGCCAAGGACTACAGCCTGATCTGAAAAGGTAAAGGCAATAAAGTAGATGCCCACAGCTAAAGGCATTAAATCAGTTTACAAAGCCAAATAATCTCTGAACTATCTGACAAATTTTTTTTCAAACCTTTTAGATGTCTGCAAACCCCTGAGGACACCATTGGATAAATATACTGTATGGACGTACTTATCGCAACATGATGCATCCATCACACGTGTCAAGGAGCTATTCCATCCTGAAACAGTATGATGTGAATGAAGAGGTAAACATAAAATATGATGCCAGTAAGATGAGGTTTATGGCATTTTTTCTACAAAAGGGAAACCTGGTGGCAGTCACAGAAAGGTTGCTATTCCCAAAGGAACAAAGATATGTCCAAACTGAAAAAGAACGTGTTGCAAGGGTCATAGAATCAGAGAATAATAGGGTTGGAAGGGACCTCACGAGATCATCTAGTCCAACACCCTGCTAAAAAGCAGGACCACTCCCACTAAATCACCCCAACCAGGGTGTTGTCTAACCGGGCCTTAAAAATCTCGAAAGATGGAGATTCTACCACTTCCTTAGGTAACCCATTCCAATGCTTCACCACCGTCCTAGTGAGAAAGTTTTTCCTAATATCCAACCTCGACCTCCCCAGCTGTAGTTTGAAACCATTGCTCCTTGTTCTGTCCTCTGTTACCATTGAGAACAGCCTAGCTCCCTCTTCTTTGGAGCACCCCTTCAAGTAGTTGAAGGTTGCTATCAAATCCCCCCTCAGTCTTCTCTTCTGTAGACTAAATAAACCTAGTTCCTTCAGTCTCTCCTCATAAGTCATGTGCCCCAGCCCCCTAATCATTTTTGTTGCCCTCCACTGGACTCTATCTAATTTGTCCACATCATTTCTGTAGTGGGGAGCCCAAAACTGGACACAGTATTCCAGATGAGGCCTGACCAGTGTCAAATAGAGGGGAATTACCACCTCCCTCGATCTGCTGGCAATACTCCTACTGATGCAGCCTAATATGCCATTGGCCTTTTTGGCAACAAGAGCACACTGTTGGCTCATATTCATCTTCTCATCCACCATAACCCCCAGGTCCTTTTCTACAGCGCTGCTACTTAGCCGATTGGTCCCCAGCCTGTAGCAGTGCATGGGGTTTTTCCGTCCTAAGTGCAGGACTTTGCACTTGTCTTTCTTGAACCTCATGAGGTTTCCTTTGGCCCAGTGTTCCAATTTGTCCAAGTCTCCTTGGATCCTGTCCCTGCCCTCCAGAGTATCTACCATTCCCCCCAGCTTAGTGTCATCCACGAACTTACTAAGCACGCAGTCTATCCCATCATCAAGATCATTAATGAAGATGTTGAATAGAACCAGCCCCAGGACCGACCCCTGGGGCACTCCATTCGTTACCGGTTGCCAACTAGACATCGAGCCATTGATTCCTACCCGGTGAACCCGTCGATCTAGCCACTTTTCTATCCACCTTACAGTCCACTCGTCCAACCCATACTTCCTTAACTTGCCGACGAGAATGCTGTGGGAAACCGTAACAAAAGTCTTGCTAAAGTCGAGGTATACCACGTCAATGGCTCTTCCCGCATCCACAAATCCAGTCATCTCATCAGAGAAGGAAATCAGGTTGGTCAGGCACGATTTGCCCTTGGTGAATCCATGCTGACTGTTCTTGATCACTCTATTTTCCTCCAAGTGTTTCAGGATGGATTCTTTGAGGACCTGCTCCATGATTTTCCCAGGGATTGAGGTGAGGCTGACCGGTCTGTAGTTCTCCAGATCCTCCTTTTTCCCTTTCTTGAAGATAGGTACTATATTTGCTTTTTTCCAATCCTCCGGGTCCTCCCCCGTTTGCCACGAGTTTTCAAAGATAATGGCCAGCGGCTCTGCAATCACTTCAGCCAACTCCCTCAGCACCCTTGGATGCAGTTCATCCGGCCCCATGGACTTTTGCACATCTAATTTCTTACAGTAGTCCCTAACCTGACTTTCCATCACCAAGGGCCGCTCCTCTCTCCATTCCGTGTTACCCCGTGTAGTAGCCTGGGAGCTGGCCGTCCCTGTGAAGACTGAAGTAAAAAAAGCATTGAGTACTTCAGCCTTTTCCGCATCATCCACCACAACGGTGCCTGCCCCATTCAGTAAGGGACCTAAACCACCCCTGATCCTTTTCTTGTTGCTGACATACTTGTAGAACCCCTTTCTGTTATCCTTCACATCTCTTGCTCGCTGCAACTCCAATTGTCCTTTGGCCTTTCTGATTTTATCTCTGCAGTCCCAAGCAATATCTTTATATGCCACCCTTGTCATCTGTCCAAGCTTCTACTTTTTGTAAGCTTCCCTTTTATGTTTCAGCTCCCCACAGAGTTCTCTGCTAAGCCACACTGGTCGCCGTCTACATTTGCTGTTCTTTCTGCACATCGGAATGTTATCTTCCTGTGCCTTTAACAGAGTTTCTTTAAAATACAGCCAGCTGTCTTGGACACCTTTCCCCTTCAGATCAGCCACCCAAGGGATCCTGCCCATCAGCTCCCTAAGGGAGCCAAAATCTGCTTTTCTGAAGTCCAGGGTGTGTGTTCTGCTTCTTTTCTTCCTTCCATTGATCAGGATCCTGAACTCTACCATCTCATGGTCGCTGCTGCCCAGGTTGCCATTTACTTCTACTTCCCCGATCAATTCTTCTCTGTTTGTGAGCAATTCTTCTCTGTTTGTGAGCATATGTGATAAGGGTGTTCATATGTGATAAGTTTGACTGGCATATTAAAGAGCAAGAAACTGTTCAAGTAGAAACAGACCATAAACCACCAGAGACTGCTTATAAAAAGTCATGGCTGCTGGTCCCAGAACTCTTTCAGCACACACTATTGCAACACTAGAGCTTAGAAGTAGACTACCAGAAAGGAACTGAGATATATCTAGCTGACTTATCCAAGGTAGCCTTGAGCATAAGAAATTGTCAAATGAAGAATATGAGATCCTCAACTGGATAGATATAGAAATCATCAATCAAGCCAATTATGTGTCAGTTGCAAAGCAGAGGCTAGAAAGAATCTGAGAACAAACTAAATAAGCCAAAGATTTACAAATGCTCATATCCATCATTCCAGCAGAACAGCCAAACACCAAGAGAAAAGCCCCACCTACCCGCAATAATATGGGAACTACCAGCATGAACTGAGCATAAAAAATAGAATCAGATAAATAAAGGCCATCAAACTATAATACCCAGATCACTGAGAACAGAAACTCTGTCAATAATACATCAGAGTCATTCTGGAATGGAAGCATGTCTCTAGAAAGCTAGAACTGCCTGTGATGAAGCTCCTGGTGTCTAACCTGAACCGTGGGACCCCCGAGCCCTTCAAATGCACTAATCCAGGTGGCCTCTCACACTGTGATGCTAATGTCAAGCTACAAACATCTGATAGGCACTACATTTACACAGCCATCCACACCCAACTGTATTACATGAATAATCTTCCATCCACACATGAACCATCAGTAGAGAGGATCCAGCCAATTTCTCTGAGCTCCAGACCGACTTCCCAAGGCTTTCTTGGGCAGTGCAAGTTCATTAAGTAGTTCTCTGTATCCTAAATGTGAAATAGACACAGACTAGCCTTTGTAAACTGAGTTGAGATTTCATCCAAGCACATCAACCAAAACACACTGCTTTAGATAAAATATAAAAGAGGTTTATTAACTACAGAAAGAGAGATTTTAAGCGATTATAAGCGGTAAACATAAAGGGCAGAGATAGTTACCTTAAGAAAATAAAAAGTAAACATGCATTCGGAACCCTAAACTTTTAGTTTAAGCAAGAGTTGAATCAAACAGCTTTTCTCACCCTGACAGAGGGTACAAGCAGCTTATACTTCCTACTACATAGACTGGACCCTTTTTCCAACCTAGGACCAAACTTCTCAGTTCAAAGTCTTTGTCTTCTAGGTGTTGTCACTAACTCTCCTTTTATGTATTTTCCTAGATGCTAGAAAGATCCTTATTGTGACATGGGATCAGTCCCAATTAGTCAGGCAGTCTCCATTGCCTATTTACTCTCTCTCTCTGAAAAGTCTCTGGGGTGATCATTGGGTAAATAAATTCCCTTTTAATGGCCACCAGCATATGTCTGGCTGGTCCTTTGTTGCCACTCAAAAGTGAGCTGTGGACATCTCCCATTCTCTGAACATATTTCAGTAATATATATTCCAATACTTCATAATTTCACATATAATGATAACACATACAATCCAACAGGATATTCATGTTGAGCAAATCAAGACTTTTTAAAATGATATCTCATAAGGCATACTTGGTACAAAATGCATCATAATTATATGACTGGTGAATACGGGGTTCCAGTATGCTACTTTGAGGCACAGAATACAACACTGCCATATACTGGCCATACATGAGCAAGCATATCAGAGAGCTGGTGAGCAGTTGTACTACATGTGGGGAAATACAGGCCAAGCAGCAAAAAGAGGCAACGAACACACACAATATCCCCAGCAAACCATGGAGAAAAGTAGGACTGGACCTTTTCACCACAAACTACCTTATTATTGTAGATTACTATTCAGACTTCTGGGAACTGGAAGAACTGTCAGATGCTATTTCAAGGACCATCATAGACAAAGCTATGAAACCTTTCTGTAGGAATTCCTGTTCCAAACTGTAGTTTCAGAGAATGGACCTCAATTTTCTTGCAGTGAGTTTGCTTAGCTTACCTGGGAATGGGAATTCATTCATACCACATCATCATCATATCACAACCAGTGAAATAGCAAAGCTGAATCAGCAGTTAAAATTGCCACAGCTCTAATACAGAAAACTGCAAAACAAAACAAAGCAAAAAATACTTGGCAAGCCAACCTTTAATGAAGAAACACTCTAATAGAAGACGTTGCTCGCAGCCTAGTACAACTCATGATATCAAGACTCATACATACCTTGGTGCATGTAGCCCCAGCATTACCACAATGAACAGCAGTGAAACAAGCAACAGATGAAAAGAAAGGGACAGACAAAGCCAAAGTGTATTTTGAGTGACAAGCTAGACCTCTAGCACAAAAGGTGACTGTCTCTTTAAGAAGCGATATGTCTACACTGGCAAGTTAGTTCGAATTAGGGAAGCTTAATTCGAACTAACTTAAGACATGGCTACACTAGGCTTTCATTAGTTCGAATTAAGGGCTTCCTTAATTCGAACTAATAAATTTGACTATGCTATTCGAACTAAGGGTTAATTCGAACTAGTTCATTCGAATTAACCAATGTGGCCATGTTAGTTCAAACTAATGGCTTAGTTTGAACTAACTGGCCCATTGAACTCAATGCAATTTGCTAACTCGAATGGCACTTGCTAACATGAATGGCACTTGCTTAGTTTGAACTAAATTTTTCTAGTTCGAATTAAGTTAATTCGAACTGACTTTAGTAAGTGTAGACATAGCCACTGCTTGTCTCCCCAGGTGGAGAAAATAAACAGAGTCACATTACAGGCAGCTCATGAGGGTAAAATCAGGTCTTTTGGTATGGAGATTAAAACAGAAGTCTCTGGAGAGCCAAGAAGAAGTCAGCCTGTGGAAGCCAGGCTGGAGAAGAAGCCATCCATCAACTGTGGAATGTCCTTAACAAAGGACAATCTGTGAACAGCCTTTGGAGGGAGGGGTTGAAGAAACTCTTAAATGGCTAAGGGATTGGGACTGAGGGGCCAAAGGAGATTGACTATTAATAAAGACTTAATAAATTAGACTCCATGAAGTGGCATATTTGAGCTGCAAACAAGTTATTGTGGAGAAGCAGGAGAGAACTTGCAGGATCATGCTGCGCCCCCACAAGGGGACATGCTGTAGAAATACAACTGGGAGACTCTGTCAACGTATTTCTTTAGGTCAGGACAAATTGTGCACTTGGAAGCAAGTTAAATGTGTTAAACAGATAAAATCTTTTTTTATATAACATTGCATATATCTCACCTAAACAGCAAATATATTTGCCCATTCCAAACAAGATAATAACATGGGTGTGGAGGATGGCAAAGTATGCAGTGAATGGATTATCAGGAAATGAAAGGAATTAGGCCTATGAGTGGTCAATAGATGTTGGAAAAGACTCTCAAAACACCACATCCTCTCCAACAAAGATTTGCACTTGCTCCAGCATCAAAATACATGCGATAGGTACAGTATTAAGGCATGAAAGAATTGTGCCAAACAAAAGGAAATTATCTTAGTTGCTAAGCAAGTTAAGAAGCTGTTAATTAAAAACAAAAATAATTGGTGTTTTATATATATGGGCTATATAGACTGCATGAGAATATAATGGAAAGTTGACTGTGTAAGCAGGCTATGGGATTCATGTTCAAGAGCTGGAACTCATTTGCAAACTTGGCACAATCAGATTGGGTCTGAATAGGGACTTGGAATGGTCAGCACATTACAAAAAGGAATTGTCCCTCTTCACACATTCTCATCTTCTAATGACCTGTAGTGAAAGGAGCTCATTTTCCCTAACTGAATTGACTTTGCTAGCACTTGCAATTGTAATGCTTCTCCTTCATCCTGGCATGTGTATACACATACATCTCAACTGTGGTTTCCACTTCATGCAGCTGATGAAGTGGGTTGGAGCCCATGAAAGCTTATGCCTGAAGAAATTTGTTAGTCTTTAAGGGTATGTCTACACTTACAAATTAAGTCGATTTAAGGAGGCTTAAGTCAACTTAAACTACTCAGCGTCCACACTGGGCTTTCCTTAAGTCCACTTAAGCATTTCCTTAAGTAGACTTAAGGAAAAGTTAAGTTGACTTAATAACACCTCGATTTAGGTCAACTTAACGCTTAAATCAACCTTATTAGGTCGATTTAAGCCAGGGTGGACAGGGATTAGCACCTAAATCCACATTATTAAGTCAATTTAAAGTGTTAAATCGACTTAATAAGGTCAAAAAGGGGCTATGTCTACACTAGAAAACTTAAGTCGACTTTTCTTAAGTCAACTTAATAAGATCAACTTTAAGTTAACTTAAAGTCGACCTTATTAAGTTGACTTAATAAAGTCAACTTAACTTTTCTAGTGTAGATATAGCCTAAGATGCAACAGGATTCTTGTTGTTTTTACTGTATACAGACTAATATGGCTACCCCTCTGGAACATGTTTACTTTTGCTATCTCATTTAAAGGTGATGAAACTGATATTGCAATAAATAACTTCTCAGTAGGGGGAGCTATGGTGTGATTATGTGTAGGAACTTGGGGAGCATCTACACTGGCAACTTAGGTTGATTTAAGATGCTTAAGTTGACCTACAAGAAGCCGTGTCCACAATGGGCTTTTATTAAGTCGACTTAAGCGCTTCCTTAAGTTGACTTAATAACCGCTTAAATTGACTTAATAACACCACCTCTGAAGGTCGACTTAAGCCTTAAGTCAACTTCTTAAGTCAACTTAAAGCCAGTGTGGACGACTATGTCTACTGTTAAGTCGACTTAACAAGGTCGACTTAAGTTGACTTAAAGTGTAGCCACTCTGTTGACTTAACAGAGTCGACTTAACTTTACAAGTGTAGACATCACCTTGGAGACCTCTACTGATAATAGAGAACAGCATGTGTGTAGGAAGGACTAAAATCTGAATGTTTCACTGGCTTGGCATGTTTTCTTTTATTGCTTGACTGGTGATCATTTTTGAGCAAGGGCAAGAAACTCGCTTGGATTATAAATGAAAGGTCAGATTCTCATGCAATCATTTGTGTTAAGAAGCTGGGTCTTTAAGTCAAAGACCAAATATTGCAAGCTTCACAATAAGATCACCAGGCTTTTCTTGTAGGGAGGAATATGAGAGGAGGAAGAAAGCTGGTGCATTCTTTGGCTCCCTCTGCTCTTCACATGCTTTTTTACACTATGTGGGGTGTCATTTTCAGAGTTGTCAGCTAGCCCTGATGCTTATTCTGTGGCTGCTTCCGCCCGGTCAGCCAGGCATGATATCTTGCATTCTTTTGCTTGCTTTGTAGATATATAGCTCCCATTTAAAATATGACTTGGCTTTAAAGTGGTTAACACAATCACTTTTACCAAATAACAGTACAATTAAGAAATTCTGAGATCAGGTTAGGGTTTTGGAATATCTGTGGAATGGTATTGACGGAGTTTTGTTTTTTCGTGTACCGAGACAGTTTCCATCTTTTCCAGGATTAGAAAAGTAGAAAATTCAGAACAACATCCTAGAATTGTTACTGAAATAAAATTAACTCTTCTGTATAACAGGTGGCAAGTGGACAAAGGGAATTTAACTAATCATTTGGATGACATTTTATGACATTTTCATTTCATTTCCTTTTATTTTATTCATTCTCTGTTTAAAAGCAAAACATTCCTTTATAACTGGATATGGCAGATGAAGCAGTTAGCACCTCTGCAATGTGTTTTGCTGTTAATAATATAGATGCTCCAAAATCAACAGATACATTTCTGATGAGGGAAGTCTTTCAGAATTCTTTTTGGTGCATTCAACTGCTGGATAAGGGCATGAGTGGCTACATCTGCTTATCTTTTACACAAAACTGTCTGGTTGGAGCTGCTATACATTCTTGTTGCCAGGTATTATGCAAACAAGAATACCTACATCATATTGTTCACAAACTCTTCAGATTAAGGCTTAGTGGTGTCTCTCTGAAAGAACCCAGTGTATAAGGTATTTGGGAAAGTGTAAATTTCTGGGATTTTTAATAACAAATCATGCATGTATTCAAACTTCTCACTATTTAGAAATACAACAACTTGGCTATTTATAGAGATATGCTTAGGGATCTGTTCTCCCAACAGAGAGGGAGTGTGTGTGTTAGAATATATCAGTAGTAGTAAAATTTTTATTGGAATAATACCCAAAGGCCTGAATGAAGAACCTTGATTTGAATTTTATTGTGAAAACTTAGGGACAAGGATCATGCCTATATACATGTCTAACTGCATAACTCACACTATTATTAGGGAGCATTATCAAGTGAATTTTGTTCATATCCAAAGGATAATACTTCCTTCACCGTGGGCTTGCTTTTCTCGGTTTTTGGTTCCTTAGTAAAGACTCCTGTATTCAACTAGTTCACTGCTGCAACACCAATAAGGAGGCTGTGGTAGCAAGAAATGCAAGTTGGGGCAGCTTTCAGTTTGCTCTATCCCCCAAAATCAGGAACGAGCTAGACGTGCAGTCCTTGTACTGATCCTAATTTGTTAGGGCCTGATCCTCTGACTTGCTGAGCTCCATTTACTTCAGTTACCATTCCACTAATACTCAAAGCCCTAGCACCTCACAAGATAAGGCCTTAATATGTATATGGACCAAAAGTTCACTGAGACAAATACAGATGACTGCATATTGGATTTTGCACTGGATCTCTAAATTTCAGGCATTTGTAAAATTCCATGTGGTCACATAATTATTGATAGAATATAATTCGGGAGCAACATATACATTAGTTATCCTAGCAGTGGTGTGAAATAAATGGAAGCCCACCAATTTGTTTGGGACGTGTCCATTCCAGATATTTGTTGAATAATAACTGTTGCATAAAACTTAAACTTCCTTGTTTTAGCCCAGCGTCCCCTTACTTGGAGACTCAGATGACTCAGAAATGCATATCTAGTGTAATTCTCTTTGAAAAATTGTAGTATCTTAATTAAGCAACAGGTTTGCACAGAGATTGCTATTAGCCTGTCAAGTCATAGTTTATTCTACTCTCTGACACTACAAATATATATATCAGCAGGTAGTTGGGAATATTGCCAGGATTTTTCAAAAGTGACTAGTGACTGGGTAACTCAAGTTTTGGGTACTTGATTGAGCCATCATTAAAAAGTCTCATTTCCAGAAGGTTCCAAACATCCACCTTCTGAAAATGAGGCCCCTTAATGTGTCTTATGTTGGGCTCCCTCAATCACTAGTCACTGTTGAAACTCTTGATCATTCATGTTTGCGATAAGAGGTTCAGTGCTGTGCATGGGTTTCCTGAATCTTAAAATATTCTCTTTATGCAAGTAGTTTTTCCTTTGTTTAGAAAAAAACCCCAAAACCCAAACCAAACACCGCCCCAATAACTCTAGCAAATTTACAAATGTGCATTCCCAAAGCCCATCAAGAACTGCACTTTTCTTGCTCTTGGTCCTTTTAATTATGGGAAGCATGAGCAACTTCACCTTCCCTTTCCTCACCCTCTTAATTGTACAGTGAAAGCCAATATTCTTATCTGCTGGAGTTCAGACAATGTCGTGCAAAGTGGGGGAAGGCGAAACAATGACTGGAGTTGTTTCTGCCTATCCTTTCAGTGTGTGGAAGGGGGAGAGTTTTGAACATTGCATTATTTTAATGAAAAATCTAGCACCAAGATTTTTAAAAAAATATTGAACCTAAAATTAGGCTCCAAATTCCTATTTAGACACCTAAATTAAGAAATCTGATTTTCAAAAGTGCTTAGACACCCAGCAGATTCCATTTGTGACCTGACACCTGCAGGATACTCAGAACTTCTGAAAATCATACTGGTTACTTAAGGCTTGTCTACACATAAAGTTGCATCCATGAAACTTGAGATACTTTATTTAAAATGGAAAAACTTTCTGTGTAAATCAAGACTTAGATGCCTACATTTAGATTTGGTTGCCCAACTGTAGGTTCTGAAACCTAAATTTCTAGGCCAATATTTTCAGGAATATTCTGCAATAGTGCTAGCTTGTTAAATTTCAACTAATGATTTTTTGTATATGAAATCTGAATAGTATCAGATACATTTCAATGTCTGCCAGTGTTTATTCTTCTAAATAAGAAAAAGTTATGGTGTAATTAGGAAGTTGGTTTTTACTTCCCCATAGTTCCACCATTTTTACTGATTTGCTGCATTTCCATAAAATGCACCTTTTTTTTTGCTGTGTATAATTTTGTGCGCAAATATGATTGCTATGTTTGGTTATGTTGCTAAGCAAGTCTTCGTTATTTTTGAATGGGGTTTTAACATGCTAATGAATACTATTGAGAATGATTTAAAGGAATAAAAAATGCCTTTGGAATCACTGACCCTTCTATACCCTGCAACTTTTCTTTATCTTCTTTGTCACAAAGTTTATTTGTTGATTCTAAAGGAATTAAGCTGATAACTGTAGTTCTCAGGTAGCCCATCTGTGACATTTTAACCCAGGTTCAAAGCCTCTTTTTTAGTTCGCCTCCCTGAGAGGAACTTTGATGTTCTTACATTCATTCAGTCCTCATTGGCTATTGTCCCAATTATTTACCTTATGAGGTTTTGGTGCAGTTTGGTGGGGGTGGGGGGGGGGGCGGCATTTTAGAGGAGAATTCTAGGATACAGTAGAATATCTTAAAGCAGAACCTTGTTTGCTTCAAGATGGTAAGAAAGAAGCTAATCACATGTGATCTGTGTGTCATATCTCAGCATAAATTGCAAGATCAATATACACCTTGGGTTCTTCCATTTTCCCCTTTTTGTCCCTTTCATATCTTTTCACACTGTAAGGGTAACTTTCATGAGTTGATCATATATTTGGCAAAATCTTTGTCACTTTACTCACACTACTTGCCAATTGAATCCAATGGGAATAATTTTGTGAATAAAGTGAATAGGATTTAATTCATAATATAGGTCAGTGTGAGCAGATTTGTGTCCAAATATTTGCTAAAAGAAGCATTATGACAAAGCTGAGCTTAATGCACCGTGATCTGCTAGTTTAAAAACAAAAAAACCAGATACTAGGCCTGACTATATTCCACTGATCCAGACAAAAGATCTCAATTCTTCACCAGTAATTGTGCTGAATTCATGAGCAAAACCTCTATGGTGATATCTTATATGAACAGTCAGGGACAAATCATCTGATGCCTCTCTTATACTCAGTGTAATCACTGAATATTAGCCACATGATTTCTAGTCTGACAATGAAGCAAATTATTCATAAGAACATGGTCTTAAAATCCTGCACTGTAGCTGGCTAAGACAGTCATAGGACTTATTGGTTATTACCACCATTTTAGTGAAATTTAACTGGATTTGGTTATTGTATGTGTATAAAAAATAGTGACAGGATGTGTAAAGTTGCTTACAAAATTAGATTCAGGTTTTCTTTTTCTTATGATTGGATTCAAGTTTAAATTATTAGAATTAGAATCAGAAAAATTGAAAAATAGACTTTTCTGAACCAATTTACTTTCCCATCCCTTACAGTTTTTTATACTAGTTGACACACACCTTTTATGCACAGCTAGGGGTAATACTGTGATGAGCTCTGCTTTATACAATAAACCACAAACATCACGGTCCTTGAGTGCTTATGAATTTGCAGTGTTTTTTTTGTTTTTTTTTTTAAAAAGGTGCTGGTACTCAGCTAGGGACCTGGGGCCGCCGCTGGTGGTAGCAGAAACTGGGGCCACATCACTATGAAAAAATGGTGCCAGTACTCAATACCCCTGAGTACCATCACAAGAAAAGCCCTACGAATTTGAAGGAAACAGGGATCTCTGATTTTGTCCACATGGAAATCATTGATCAAGGAGACTCATGCAACTTGGGTCCCAGGCTGAAAATCAGATTGTGAAGGATTATTGATTGATAACTCTGGATGAAACCAAAATTGCTAGGATACAAAGTTAAATGTCTCATTGTCTCCAAAAGGTAAGGTGCTTTCTCTGATTTTTTTTGCTGACTTGTTGTGTACCTTTTTCTTGCTGCATACTTCCTGAGTCAATTTCTGTGTTTGTTTTTTTGTTTTTTGAAACTGAAAGGGACCATGAAAGGTCATCAAGTCCAATCCCCTGCACTCATGGCAGGACCAAGTACACTCTTAAACCATCCCTGACAGGTGCTAGTGTAACCTGCTCTTAGAAACTTCAAATGATGGAGATTCCACAACCTCCCTAGGCAACTTATTCCAGTGGTTAATCACCCTGACCATTAGAAATTTTTTTCTAATGTCCAATCTAAACCTCCCTTGCCATAAATTAAGTCCATTGCCATAATTTAAGGCCATTGCTTCTTGTCCTATCATTGGTGGTTAAGGAGAACAATTTTTCTTCAATTGTCCTCCACGTGACATCCTTTCAGGTACTTGAAAACTGTTATCATGTCTCTTCTCAGTCTCTTTTAAATCTGTGTGAGATTTTGTTATTAAATCTGTGCAAGAAATACTGACTTGGAGATCAGCTGAGTGACTTCAATGAAAGTCTGAAATTCTCTCTCTCTCTCTCTGTTTAAATAATATTATATTAAGGGTGAAACAGAATTTCAGAAACGTTGTTCACACTTAGTGGTGGTCCTTTCTGTAGTTTTGTATCATCAACTTTCAAGCCACTGAAATCCTTCATTTTCACAAATGTTATTAAAATGGTAATCCAGCTGTGAAACCATATAAAATCATCAAGTCACAGTTCAGAAGTTAAAACTATTGTGCACAAATATAGACCTAATTTTCCTTGAAATGGTCCCATTCTCACTGAAAATAATCCCATTTTGGCATCAAAAATTTCACAAAAATCAGACCTTTGAATGTTTTGGTTTATGCCATCTTCAATAAATCTTCACGTGTAAGTGGTTGTCTCTGCATGGGTCTTTTACCTTTGTGTAAGAGAAGAGTCTTGGCCATCTCTTCAGCATGATAAACTTTCCTTCTGACACCCATGAAGGGTGCGTTCTCTGGGTCCAGTCTATGCCAGGGATGGAGACTAGGCAGATGTGGGAAATAAGAGTGGGAAATAATGGAGCTGTACTGCCAGCGATCAGAGAGAGACTCCATAGGTCAGAACTGGTGCAGTGGTTGAGACAGCGTCTCCCAGAATCCATGGAAGTCCTTGAAGATATGCCAGGGTTGGCAGAAGTGGCCCTGCAATCTCTCTTGCAGCAGAGCAACTCTTCCTTACTTTCTCACCCAAGATGGGACAATGTGGGGGAAATCTTCATGAAGGACTCATCCCTGTAGGTTTTTCTCCCTGTAGGTTTTATTGCAGTGTACAGGATGATCTTTGAATTGTATTGCAAGTATCTTACACATCTGTATTATATAACATTTATAGTAATAGAGGAATTTTTATCCGGAAGGATCACAAAGTCCTCTGCAAATCATATATAAAGGAATTAATTTACTGACCACAGAAATGCAGGTGGAATACAGTTGCAGTTTGATAGTGTGCAGCAAAACTAAACTGCAGTTCAGAACATAACGTCATGAAAAACAGTGTAACTCTTTCTGAATGAAATTACAGCAAGGTAGAAGAAATTACTCAAATTGGAATTTGTCCAGCTCACCAATGCCCAAAGAAGTGAAAAGATTTTGTTATCCAAATGGTCACGATCTTAAAATGATGTCTTTCCAAATGTGAATATTCAGGCCCCAAAACATTTTTGCAATGTTTCTTAATTTCTGTTTTTGATGGTGGGTTTATATTTATATAGTATGTGTATATACACTATATTAAAACATGTGGATCTAGTAAATAGAATAATTTTACCTGCTTTATCCATTCATTGATTAGTTGAATGTGTACAAAAGTAACAGCTGATTTTGTATTATACACTAGTTAGTTTTTCTTTACTTTGTATAAATGTAGAGACTTTTAGGCAACTTATTTACATGCCTAAATATAGATTTAGGGGCCTAGTCTTAAGGACCCATAAAAATTATGGCCTTTGTGTATGATGCATGCAATTGTGCTTTTTTGTATACTCAGATTCAACAAATTAATGAATTGAAAAGTCAGGTACAATTATTTCTGGCATTTAATCTAATATATGTTTGAATACACATGCTGTCAGTACAGAAAAGGTCATTTTTTCAGATACTGCAGAAATACTTGAATAAGTTACTTGAAAGCAAGTCACTTCAGTGCACTCAGAGAAAACTGTAACTATAGGTAAGTGTGCTGCTATATAAAGGGAAAATAAAATTAGCATACAAAGGAGCTTTGATGTGTTGAATGCTGCCCTCAACCTGTTATACTGTGAAAAAGCTCTTAGGAAGAATTTGTTTAATTTGTTTGTTCAATGCTAATTTCTGGGACAGGACTTTTAGAGCTATGGATCAGCAAAACAAAACAAAAAGTTAAAAGCGATGCTATAAAAGAAATATTACTTTAAAAAATGTCTTTGGCACTATCGAATAATATGGTGAAGAACAGAATAGTCTCCAGATATTACACTTTCCATTAGCATCCTATTATTTTAATGAAATTTGAGCAAATTAGTAATTTGTATATCGTATTTGAATTATTTGCCTCTTTGCTGTCTCCTGAATGTGTGAACAGAACAGACTTCAGCATGAAACTGCAGAGCTGGAGCTGATTTGCAAGCTTGACACAATCAGACTGGATCTGAATAGGGACTTGGAATGGTTAGCACATTGCTAAAAGTGATTGTCCTGTTCACACATTCTCTCCCTTTGATCAACTGGTGTGAACAGGTCTCATCCTCTCTCTGAACTGACTTTGCTAACATTTGCCCTCCTCCATCCTGGCATGCGTATATATATACCTTTCAACTGTGGTTTCCACTTCATGCATCTGACGAAGTGGGTTATAGCCCACGAAAGCTTATGCTCGAAGAAATCTGTTAGTCTATAAGGTGCCACAGGACTCTCATTTGTTTCTCCAATTTAGCAATCTGGGGAGGATAAAGTGGTTTACCAATCCCAGGTAAAAACCCCTATTTTTAAGCATTTTTGGCTGTGGACCTCCTGAAGTAAATTTTCAGTTAGAATTATTGTTTTCTGGGAAATGGTCAGAAAAATTATTTATGTATCTGAGTCTGCATTCTGCTTTAGAACATAAGCAGGTTTCTTTTGCTTTTCAAATTTCAACAGACTAGTGGTTAAAAATTGGTTCTTGGAAGACAACTTTCTTTAAGACTAGGATGTCATGCTGTTTATGTGAGAAAGCAGTACAAGACGTACAGTAAAGTAACTAGAATAGATTTATTGATTCTGGCTGAAACTAGTTAAAACATAACCTTGAACACTTTGTGATGTTCACCGTGAGATTTCCAGTTACTTCTGGTGCCAGTACACAGTATCTGAATCATCTTATAATTGTATTTAACAATCCATTTTTTACAAAAATATATATAACAAAACGATAGGCCATTCTCTGCTAAAAATGGGTTTCACTGACATACAGAAACTAAATGAAGTATTTTTTATATTATTTTTGCATCAAACTCTCTCATAAAAAGGGATCTTTCTACCTGTCTTATGTCATTTCAGATATCCTGGGGCAGTCCTTGATCTCCACAGATATAATAGTTTTTTTAGGCCCTACCTAGGTGGCACAAAACTGCATTAAGTGTAACTAAGCTTTGACGTACTTATCTGGAATGGTTAGAAACAGGCAAGGATCCATGTTTGGTGTAGCCACGGCCATCAGCAGTCAATATCTCTACTGATCTTTACAAAATCATTATTCTATTCTAATCCAACTACACATTGTATTATTGCATAGTGTAATTTTGTAAAAATTAGTTGTTCTGTGACAGTATTTATTTTAAATATTTATTGCAGTAACTTTATAATACCTCTTTATTTTAGTGCTGTATGAGGAAATTTGAGTCTTTTCTCATAGATCCTCTGTCTTATCATGGCATATCTCTTTGTTGTGAGTCTGGATCTAATCCAACAAACACAACCTATGTCAAGTACAAACATAGCAGACCTGGCAGATACTTTTACCTGGCTTGCTCAGTGAATCATCCACTTGTGTTTATCAAGGTACCTGATTCCAAAGAGTGCTACAATTCAGTAGCCCTCAAATGCAACTTTTTGATAGTCTTTTTATTTTCCATCTCTAGTAATCAGGGAAATGATTTCACTTCAATTGTTATAAATGAGAAAATTGGAATGGCAAAAGCTTTAATCATTTCAAGATAATTATAAGCAGCACAGATTTTTTTTCAGTTAAAGGAAATTGGGGTTTTTTTAAAAATAAAAATACCAAGTCTCAATATAACTGACATATTTGAAATTTAAGAAGACCTACAGTTCAAGTGACAGATTGTAAATTTCTACTTTAGCTACAAAATAGCCCTCAGAGAGATATAAATATAGGACCAAATCTGGCTATCTTTGCTCACTTAATAGCTTTATTGATACCACTGAAATTAATGACAAAGCTCCCATGGACTTCAGTAGTGCAAGAATTTCACTCTAATAGCATAGGAAGATCAGGATTTCCCCCATAACCTGCCCTATATCCTCTGCAAGCATTTGTCCACTGTGTTAGGTTGGTAGTGCTCCAGAGAGCTGACCAAATAATCAATGAGGAATAATTTATTTGATGAATGTATCTACTTTTTCTATTTGCAAGTTGTTTATGAGCAGTTTGTGATTTTTTTATTCTATTCAATATTTGAAATTATTTGCCAAATGTCTACAAATATTTTCAAGTCTGTACATTGTTTGTAAGTATTCAGTATGCTAAATGCAAGGTCTATTAATTAACTTAATGGATAGAACAGGAGACTCATTATTACTTCTGTTTCTTAACTAGATGAATTAAACTCTGAGAATCAGATGTCAGTGTGAATACTTGCATTTGAATTCAGAATCCTCTTTTCATGAATATTCTCTAAAATTTGTTAAATTCATTGTTCCTGTGACCATATCTGGCAATAAATTTGCTCACTGGGGGTGCGTCTACACTTACAAATTAAGTCGTGTCCACACTGGGCTTTCCTTAAGTTGACTTAAGGAAAAGTTAAGTCGACTTAATAATACCTCAATTTAGGTTGATTTAAGCCAGTGTGGATGGGGATTAGCGCCCAAGTCCACTTGAAGTGTTAAGTCGACTTAATAAGGTCGAAAAGGGGCTATGTCTACACTTGAAAAGTTAAGTCGACTTTTGTTAAGTCGACTTAATAAGGTCCACTTTAGTCAACCTTATGAAGTCGACTTAATAAAGTCGACTTAACTTTTCAAGTATAGACATAGCCTAGAATATTTGGAGAAAGGTGAACACAAAAGGTGTTTGAACACAGCCTAAGTGAATTCCAGTTTTTATTTAAGTGAATATTTGAATATATTCTGAGGTATTTATCCAGTTCTGGTACAGAATAAATTGCCTAAAGAGGCAGAGGCATTTGTTCTTATCAAAGAGGTGTTCTTATAACTATTGTTGTCTGTGTTAATCCTGCAACTCTTAGTTTTAGGTTTTTAAGTAACCCTGCAATATGACATATATAACAAGCATATTATATTATAGATTGCTCTTTCTTTTGTGGTGGAAAAGGTATATACAGAGGTCTTAACAGCAAATAACTAGCTGATCATTATGAGGGCATGAGTTGGAGTTTATTCTGCCTCATGCATCAACCAAAATATTAATTTATTTCTCATTGTGGAATCTTTATTGTTGATGGTGCATGAATCATAAAGAACTCAGCTTGACTTTCAGAACCTAGCCTGAATTTGTGGTGCTGGCAGCTAGAAATTAAATCTACTTGAAAACTGAGAAGTTTTGGTCAAAAAATAATTGAGAAACTGTAAACATGGATATTATATCATTTTTGCAAAGTCACTTTTTAAAGTAGAATGACACTTTATGTCTCTTCCCCCAAACCTTATATAAAATTGTTTTAAAGATATATTCTCCTTTACCACTCCCTTCAGAAAAATGCCACATTATTCTACATTACTTGTCCAGAACTATAAAGCTTACTAATGTTTTAGTATGGTGCTTTGGATCATTGCCATAGATGCTACAGTGCAGTTTGTGATTTTTTTTATTCTATTCAATATTTGAAATTATTTGCCAAATGTCTACAAATAGTTTCAAGTCTGTACATTGTTTGCAAGTATTCAGTATGCTAAATGCTAAGTGTTCTGTTTTAATTATTCAGTATAAAATCTGTCCATTGAATATTTCATAACCTTCTTTACTCAACAATGAAAAAAACTCACTTGAGCAGGGCTGGCCCAACCATATAGGTGAACTAGGCAGTCACCTAGGGCAGCAGACTTTAAGGGCAGGGCGCCAAATTAGACAGAAGTGACTTTTTTCCTCTATTTGAAAAAAAAAAATAGTATGTTATCTCTTATAGCAAGGGAGAGGACAGGGGGGAGACCAAAGTTAGTTTGCTTACGATACCAAAAATCCTTGGTCCGGCCCTGCACTTCAGACATGCCCATAGACTTAAACTTAACAAGCAGTGTTGTTTGATGGTTTTTCCACATTCCTCACCCATATCTGGATGTGTTTTAGTAACTAAGTAACTTTATCTTATCTTTTTGTTTTAATTTCAGATGAATTTGGTGCTCCTGACAGTGAGCGACTGATTGCTCTGGCTAGATAGTAGCATAGCACAATGCCCAATCTCAAAGAATTGGAAAGTTGGTATGGCACCCAAGGTGGTATAAAGTGAAAACTACACGTATCTTAACAGTTGTTGTCCCTTTCCAAAGATGGCTGCAGTTCTGAAGTATTATAAAAATACTTAATTTAAATAAAGTGAGGAATGTTCAGCCCCAGAGACATATGTGGCATTCCCTGGGTTAAATTACTCTTCCCACTGGAAAAAAACAATATTCTTGAAATACATCAGTCCAATACACTTTCCTTTCAAAATCCTTCAATTATTGCATCCATGGTGGTGTGCTCTGTGACTGGAAGGTCTACTTCTGATTCTCCTTGTCTCCAGACAGAGTTCTTCTGTGCTATGTCCACTAACCCCTGGATGCTTTCGAGGAGCAGCGGGCACTGTTCAGGGGGTCTCTGCTCAGAGTTCACCTCTGGATCCCTTATTTTGAATCTGCAACCCTTACTCCCATCCCTGTTTTTTCATTTGTTGTCTCCTGTGACTCGTTGATGTCTGGTCCAGTGGCTCCTCCCCTTAGGCTGGGGTGGGAGGAGCCTTTAGATGTGAGCAGGTACATCCCCACTCATCCACAAGGTTTAACTGGTCCCAATATCCATCTGTGTATCTATTCCTGTTATTCAGCCCACAGGGCTTCCCTGTCCACAGTACTTCATTACATGGTTCCTGTACTGGCAGCTGTTCCTCACAAGCAGCAATAGTGGTTGTAGATATGTGGTTCTGTGGCCTCTGCTGGTAGCAAGTTAATTCTACTATAGTCTCTGGCTGGGGGCTGATTAGTTTACTGGGACAATGGGCTCCCTCTGGTGGAGGCTGAATGGTAGTTTGCCTGTAAATCTAGATTCTTATACAGGCTATATCATGGTTTCAGGGCACCTTCTGGCAATAAAGAGACATCACTAACAACTATAACATGTCACGCACCTTTTTTGATTGCTGAGATGGGCAGTCTCCCCAGCTGGAACAGAGGGGCAAAAGAGAGAGCAGCTTTCTCTTAGATCAGTGGTTTTCAAACTTAGGGTCAGGACCCAGTACTGAGTCACAGACCCTCAGGCACCGACCGGGTCAAGGAGCCCCCGTTGCCACAGCCAAAAGACTGGCATGTATTGCTCAAAGATGTAATTGTTGGGTTGTGGGCATAAATCATTTTTTTCCCAACTGGGTCCCAAGGAAAAAATTTTGAAAACCACTGTCTTAGGTGACAGTGGAAATTTGGGGGGAGCATCTAATAGATGTCCGGACCCTATATAAGATGAGTCTGATGCATTTCAGTTCCAGCTCTCACATCACTAACTCACCACCATGCTTTGCACTAACTGGCCAAATAAATCAAATATTACTCATTTGATCTCATACTTACAGGTGTTATTCTCTTTCTATGTTTATTATCAGAGACTAACACTCTATAGTTACCTCCATTGCTTTGTGAATTCAAAGTGCCCTAGGTTTTGCAATGGAGGGCTGAATTTGCCCATACTACACATAGGCACTGGGTAAATGCTATCCAAAACCTGCTTCATCTGGATCTGTGGTATTGGAACCTCCACTACCAACTGTTCTAAATTGTTTGGTTTTGTCATCTAGACATATATTCTGCATTGACCAGAAGGTGACATCAAATTCATTTTAATATATGGCACCATTGGAAATAAGCCTAAACTACCAGAATTTGAAAGGTCAGTGAATTAATCTATGTGCCTTAGCCTCTGAATTGAGGATAATCCAGTAGTTTCATCTTGAGTCAGGTGGTCTATCGTGTACGAATTAGTAAACTGACTGAAGATAGTTGTATAAAGACAATTTACTTGCTTGTTATTTGTAGTTGGAGTGGGAGAATCTTTCTTTCTTTTTTGTCTGTCTAGCTAATGACAGGGGTTTTGTTTATGTTCCTCTTTTCTAGCTTGCGGCTCCATGTGATAATTGCTGTCTCATCCCTTTTGCAAATACGCTTCAAAGAGCACTGTGCAGATATGAAAGGTGATGTTGGAGGGAATGGTTGCAGGGATTTTTCAATCCCCTGATTTTCTTCAAACACAAATAAATCATGGAAGGGAAGTAAATCCAAACTGCAGCCAGGTGCTTTCTAGAGACAAATCTAAAACCCAGGAAGCAAGTGACTAGATTAAAATACCTCAGTGGCCCAAATTATTTTGAAGATTTTTGCAACTGTTACTCTTTTTGAGACACTTCTTGGCTACTTTGGGTATGATCCTATGCGATGTATTGTGACCTTAGCTCCGAGTGACCAATGACAGCTGACATTGCTTAGAACAATGCAAATAATGTTGGGTTCTTCATCAAGAAACATTGGACTTAACTCTGTAACCAAGTAAAGTCAGTAGATGTCTGGCCATTGAAATCAGTAGGAATATGGCAACTGACTGTAAGGGGAATATGATCAATTTCACAGATTAAGTAGAGTTTGTGTGCTTCATTTTGTTAACAATACATATCATGTGTCATTGTAATCATTACAACTTTGAAACTGTTAGTTGAGAGTTACATTCAAGTTAATAAAATGAAATAACTCACTTTATTCATACCTAAGAACTACCGAAGATTATGTAAAATTTCATAACTCCAACAATAACAAAAAATAAGAAAAGAACACCTTTTGATTTTGTCATATTCCCATATTTAATTATTTAGATACAATAAATGTCAGTGTTCAGAATGGTTTAAATTACTCAATTGAATCACAACATAAACATAAAAAATTCTCAGCCATAATACACTTACTCTGGATTTCATTTCAAAGTTATAACAATAAATGGATTCTTGACCAAATCTCTTGGGTGAACATAGTTCAAATGGAAATATGGTCAGAACAGTCTTTTTCATTAGATTTCCAATATTTCTAATTTCTGACCAAGAAATGCCACAGAAAATCTTTTTTATTACCATTGTTATTATTTATTGCTACATTTCAGCACTTTTTCAGAACTAGGAAAGCAGTGGTTTATTGGAAAATGAGAAATATATTTCAGTGTTATCTAAATACTATCCAAATAGTACAAATATTTTGTTTCCGTTTTAGCTTTGAAGGTTTCAATCTATTCTTATTTCTTCTGATCCCATTTGTTCATCCCTACTGACTCTGATGACAAAAAAGATGGTAAACCTTCTGAAGATTTGAACAAATGATCACAAATTTTGCATTCTTGCCGGTAACACTTACATACAAATCACCTGTTCTGTAATTTAAATGACTGCATAATACAATGGAAACTATTTCACTCAAAGCACATTTCCTTTTCCCCTCTGTAGATGACTATTTCATTTTGACACAGTAGAGTGGATTTAACATATACTGTAAACTGTCACTGCCTACCACAGAAAGCAGTGATAAACATACAACATAGGATTATCAACAGCACAGCAGTGAACTTTATATAACATTTGTTCTTGTGTTTTTTAAGTGAAATCAGTTTCTTTCTGATAGCACAGACTTTACACACTGTATTTTGTCAATGGAATCCATATCAACTTTTCACTTTCACAAAGTTACTTGAATTGCATTTCTCTTAGCCATAAACTAAACAATTTGTCAACTGAAAAAGTACTAGTAAATGGAATAGAATCTGATTCTAAGTACCGTGGCATAAATTTGAAGTAGCTCCACTGGCATCAGATTTATACCAGTTTAAAGTACAAGCAGAATATGGTCAAGTGGTTATTTTTTAACAAAATAAATAAAAATAAAAATCCTATTTTTTTACTGGTGCTGATTTGGAAGGTGTATCTTATTCAAGGGCACAGTAAATCTTCCATTTTTAATTTGTTTTTAAAATTTGTGTCTGGTTTTTGGTGTTGTGTTTTAAAAATTGTATTAATTTACTATATTAAGCACAATGGTCTGTGATTAGTATGTTATATTAAGAATAATACTCTTTTAAAACCTCTAACTTTCACAGTTTTAAGCAAAACCTGATGATGACATATATCATTTAAAAAACCATTTTAGTGTGTGTGCTTGAATATGAAATCTAATTTCCAAAAGCATAAATGTATTTAAAAATAAAACTTGATTGATGGTAAAATTCTGCATGGGCCTCAAATCTTCCCTTAACTTTCAGTCTCTGAAAGACGACATCCCAAAAAAAGGACACTGGGATGCCAGCGGTAAAGAACGTTTACAAAATGTGGTCAGATTGTTAATCCCAATTAGTTCCTCAAAAACAAAAAAACCTGATACCTTGGTTTCATAAGTAAGCATTGCTATGCCAATTATTTATTCTAATAAAAAGTAATATTTTTATTGTATTTATTTAATTTATAATATTTATTCTAATAAAAAGTAAAATAAATTAAACATGATACATTTAAGAATAAAATGAAGGCTAAACCTTAGGATATCTCACCAATTTGGGGGGAGTTGCTATTTCTGATCCTGATCCTGCCCCTAAGTAAATTAATGACTGCTTTGACAATGACTTAAATAGAGATACCATGGCTCTATATATAGTATATATCTTGGCTTTAAATATAATTGATCAAGGGTAAACTATTCTAAAGCACCAAAGACTCTCATTAATCTAGGCACTTGAAGTCACTTTTGAAAATGGAATTTAGGCTGATAAATCCAACCTGTAGACACTTCTGAAAAATTTGTCTCAGGATACATTTTTTCTCTCTCTCTCTCTCTCAATTTTTCCACTCTCTCTCTCAATTTTTCCACTGTCCTGACCTTTCTCTGCTTTAAAATCTCTTCATGTACCTCAAACTAACCATTTCTCATAATCTCAGTTCTTCAAAAACACCTCACACCCCTCATTTTAATAAAACTTAATTGACTGTAGAATTACCAAATACCCAGCCAAAAGGGAAAAGGGAAAACCTTTCACACCTGAAGTCTTCTGAAATGCCCAAGATTTAAATTCAACTGCTCAAAATAGCTTTCTAGAAAATCACTTCCCTCCAAAATCTTGCCTCCATCAGAGGAGTGTACCATAGAGGTGGCAGTGTCTCAGTGCACAGCTCTAATATATTTTTTTTTAAATGTGTCTCTGCTATCAACAGGAGGAAGCAGGTTATATGTTCATCTCTCTGGTCCAGCACCAAATCCAGTGGGACAATACAATTAGCTAATGTGTGACTGGATTTGGCTGAGATTGTAGCAAGGAGGGACCGGTGTAAATCCAGAGTAATCCCCCTGAAGTCACTGGAATTGCTCTGGATTTACACCGGAGTAACTGCGACAGAAATCTAGTCCAGTGTGTTTGGTTGCCAGCCCTGGCTGAGGGGAGCTTATTTTAAAACTGGAAGGCAGGCTTCTGCTCGCTGGCAGCCACACCTTGGGTGGCAGGCAGCCTGGCAGAAGAAGGGCGCAGCCTTGGGAAGGAAGGATCGGCCCAGTTTAGAGGCTGAGGAGTTGAGGCTGGTGTGTGTCCACTCCCCCATGGCTGCCCTGGAGAAACCCGATTCTTACTTACACCGGCGTAAATCGGTTCGGGAGCCGCTTCAGCCAGTGAGTTGTTACACCAGCGTGGGAGGGATCCGACTCCTCCTGGAAACGCTCCGGGAAAGAGGCTAAGCGGCGCCGGGGCTGTGCTGGGCCGAACGCAGCTGCACCGCAGCTGCCGGGAACAGCGCGTTTCCTTTTGCGCAGCAATGCCCCGCCAGCCACACAACGCCCAGCCGTGCCCGGGACCGGCGAGCCAGGGCGGCAGCAGCGCCGGGCGGGGGCCACAGAGGGACGAGACAGCGGCGTCAGCCTCCCGCTGGCCGGAGCGCGCCGCCCTCCCCGGCGCGGGGGAGTGGTGGCCTCGCACGGCCCCTTGCGGTACCTGCCGCCCGGGCGATCCGAACTGGGAGCTCCGCTCGTCTGAACCGCGGCCAAGCGGAGCCGCATCCAAAGAGCGTTTTGTCCGGGGAGGAGCGTGCACCGCGCAGGGCCATGAGCGCACTTGGCGGGAAACCCCAGTCCTTCCTGCTGGGGCGGGAAAGTGCTCTGAGCTGGGGGTAGAGAGAAGTCCCTCCGCGTGCCTGTGTGCCCTGCACACGCCCTTCCTGCCTACCCTGAGGGGAGACAGGAAAAAGCCCTCGCCCCACAAACGTGCGGGGTGCAAGGACCTCATTGTTCTCGCTGCCCGTCTGTCCAGACAGGGCCACGGCCAGGGTTACTGCGTTCCCACTGAAGCGTCTCAGGTCTGTTAGCTAGGGACGTGTGCGAGAGGAAGAGGACGCCTCTGTGCACACCAATCGCACTGCTGGGGAATAGGCTGCGAAATGAATCACTCCGCTTTGGTCAGTGTTTAGCAAAGAAAAAGGGCTGCACTTGTGATTCGAACAGTCTTATAGCTTTTAATATACTTAATGCACGCCAGGAAAATATTATTTTCCGAACTTGCCAGCCCCACCACAGACTGCCTTTCTCTCCTGTGCAGCAGACTCGGGCCGCGTTGCTTTGAGTGCGGGGAGCGTCGAGTGGCCGCCGCACTGAAGAGCGAGGTTGTTGCTTTTTCGCACACCCAGAGAGGCGCGCGCGCGCTCTTGTCTCGAGAAACAGGGCGATTGGCAGGAAACCCGCCGGATGTTTGCTGCTTTTCATGTGGCATTTGTGGTCGCCTCTGATAACGCTGGGAGCCCAACTTCCAAGCTCCCGGTTTGCAATGGAACTGAAATAGAAACAAATCTCTGCTGAAGAAGTCCCCCTCCCCCTCTTTTATAGTCGCAAGTTTAAAAGGTCAATACATCAGAAAGCTGGGGGCTTTGCTGGGAGATTGACACACCCCCAGGTTCGTGTGAGGGTGAAGGTTTGGATCCACACAGTCACAAATGGAGGCTGCTTTAATAACTCCTAAGGAAAACTAGAGGAGCTTAGTGCTGGGCACAACTTGATGCTGTCTAAGTCGATTCAGCCCCAGCCCTCACTCAGCATGTTTGGAAGGGAATTCAGGAATAAAAGGTGCACACAGTCAAACAGAAGCGGGGGGCGGGTGGGGCTGGATACCTATCCAGGACACCAAACGCACTGGCAGGGTCACAGCCCGCCACATTTTCCCCACAAATCAGCCAGCTTTTACATTCTCGGCTTGGATTCAAAACACACCTTTTCCACTCTGATCCCCGGGCCAGAGAAGCAGCCTGCGCCAGTCGCCCAAGCCAAGGCAGCGGCGGTTTGCTTCGGTTGCGTGAAAAGCCGTTTTCTCCTAGGCTAGAAATGACAGCCTAAAAATTGATGGGAGTTTTCGATACAATCCTGCGCGAAATTCGCAGCGCCTTTAAAGTTTGCTCTGCGGCATTTGTACCCATTGAAGGTGGGTGCTCCCCAAAGTCCTTGTGATGTCATTGAATGGAAAGAGTTCACCGGGATCAGCTCGTTCAAAGGTAAATGTGCTCTTATAAGAGACTAGATCCTGCCGGATGTAGGAATAATGCCTGAGCTAAATCGTAAAGACCGGGCCCAAACACTGGTTTGATCCGAAGTCCGCGGAAGTCTACTCACGTCGACAGATTTGAAATCAGCCTACAAGAAGCAGCAGAACAGTTAGTTCTCTTTCTCTTTTCAGTTTAAGCTGTCTTGCTTTCCACTCCTAGTTGGAATATGCACCAGTGTGCACGAAAAGGAATGCAAGTTTTCCAGCGCGTTAATTTAATTCAGATAAAAGATACTTTTCTCTGTGCACCCCCCGTTCCCCCTCCTAATACGATAAACTGTGGTTCGTTGCTGAGACACTACTAACCTCCTAGCCTAGAATCTGGGTGTCACAGGCACATCGAGACTGGACACAGCCACAAATATAGAAAAGATAATGATGACCATAGTTTAAAAAACCCACCAAGGGAGAAGGCTTAAGGAGAGACTACAAAAGTTAGCACAATACAGTTTGTATCTGAACACACAAAAAATTCTAATACGCGTTTCTGGTTGTTATGATCAATTGTATTCTAACAATGAATTTTTTTTCAGGCAAGATTACACTAGATTATTGGATTTATTGCACAGTTACTTTTAAACATACAATGTTGCGGAAAGACTGCCTTGGTCTTTGGACCGTTTGCAGGTATTTCTAAAAAGCAGCTTATTTTCGTAGCAGTGTTTGTAACAGCTGCCGCACGGGCCAAGGATACCTAGAAATTCTTGCCTCTGGTACTGCTCAGTTTTGTGTTTTCAATTCCCAGACTTTCTCAGCTCGAACAAACGTTCAGCTGGGGAAAGCCCAAAATGTGTTTTTCTTTTCAAGGCCGTTGCAGAAACTAACCATTGGTTTGACTATGGGTTGGAATCTGCTACAGGGATGAATGCCTTTTTCTGTATGAAATACACAGCCTCCTGACTCTAGGATCCGAACATAATTTATAACAGGCACGGGCGAAATCTAAGCATTTCTGTGGCTTTAGAAAAGGGGACACAAAACCAAGAAAGGGCCAAAAGGCTTCCAACTACAAACGTCAGTCACAGTAGTGCATATCAAGTTATTGCTTTATCGAATCTCTACTAGATATGTCATATTTAAAGAAATAGAGTCTTATTTTACAAGAAACATGACATAAAATGCAGGATTTCATTAAAGGCGAGGCTGACTTCATTCATGAATTCAGGAGACGATTCATGTAGAGTTAGTTTATTTGCCTGTAGCTGTTGTCCAAACAAAGGTGTCCTTAACCAAATAAGCCTCTTTGATCTTCTGTGTAAAGCTAGGCGCTATTCTGAGATAAGCATTCATGCATTTAATAGCGCCATATAACAATGCAAACATTAAGCTAGGGCTTTATGAAAAACTTGTAATTTTTATTATCTTGTATGCCACATGAACACGCAATGTGATATATATATATGTCTATAAACATATAATTCACGTATCTCTATGTGATCGGATTTTATGTTTATGTGTACAAAATACCCAGCTAATGCATATTTACTTAACAGTTCTTCACTGTATATTTATGTTCGGAGCATGGTACGCTCATCATACCTTTCAATACCCAAAGCATCTATAAAATGGTTGTAAAGGTCGACACACGTACTGATGGTTTACATATGCAACCTGGATGTGCTAATATTAGAAAAATCTATTGTCTGTACGGATTACAAGAAAGAAAAACTGGCGTGAGGGAGTACCCTTTAATTTAATGAGCTATTCATTGGATTCAGGCTACCGAGATGCCTTTTTAAAATACATGTGAAAAGTATTCTTTCTCTAGGCTGCTAAGGTAGATATTTCTAGTCTAGTTATGAAATTTAGGGAGAGGAGGTGTAAATTATTGCTACTGATTTAGCTAATCCTCTCCCAGCCAAATCCGATCTAAAATGTAAACAAAGGTGGTGCTAATGTGAAGTTTGTGCCCGTACATTGATCGCTCCGTTTTCATTTTACATTCTCTTTCCTAATATTTCTTCACAATTTATCTTTCAAACTCTTGGGGGCAGGGACTGCATAGGATTCAGTGTATGTACAATGCTTGGCCAATGCCCGGCCCAGTTCCAGCCATCAGTAACATACTAATTATCACTAGGATATATTCAACTATGGTATATATCAGTTTGCAAGACATCCAAAAGGGATTCCTTGTAACACAGAGCGTGAACCCAGAGCAGCTCTCCTCTGAGACCTGGAAAAATCCATCCCCGCCCGGCGCTGTAACCTGGCCAGGTAAGACCGGAGCAGCTCCAGGGGCGGGGCTGGGACTCTTCCATTCCCAGCTGGGACAGTCCAGCCCCGTCACCTTCCCAGCCCAGACCCCGCCCCCGCCCCTCCATTGGCCGTGGCGCTGTGTAAATAGGGCCGCGCTCTGACAGCTGCCAGCAGAGAGCCGGGGTCCCACCAGAGACCTCGCTAGAGCGTCAGCCCCGCGCCCAGCCTGGCACCAGAGCCAGGACTCGGAGCCCGCGGTCTCTTTCCGCTGGTGCCCCACAGCTGCTGGCCCGGCCGGGGCTGGAGGCGGCTTCCCCCCGTGGCCCCGGCTGCACCGAGATGAGCAGCCCTGATGCGGGATACGCCAGCAGCGACGACCAGTCGCAGGCCAGGTGCTCGCTGCCCATCATGATGCCGGCCCTGGGCCCCTGCCAGTGGGCGGAGTCCCTGAGCCCCCTCGCCGACGCCAAGGGGAAGAGCGAGGCGGCCCCCGCGGGGGCTGCGAGCGGCCGCGGCAAAAGCGAGTCGCGCATCCGCCGCCCCATGAACGCCTTCATGGTGTGGGCCAAGGACGAGCGCAAGCGGCTGGCGCAGCAGAACCCGGACCTGCACAACGCGGAACTCAGCAAGATGCTGGGTGAGTGACCCGCCCGCGGGCCGGGGGCTTCCTCCACCCGGGGCATCGGCAGCCCCAGCTGGGAAGGGGAGGGGAGACAGGTGCTGCTGCCTAGAGGGCGCTTCCGTCGGGTCCAGGGCTACCAACTGTAACAAGGGAACCAGCATCGCCGCTGGGGTGCCCAGGCCGTGAGCAAATTAGCGCAAAGACCGGTTCCCGAGCGCTGCTGATTTCTGCCCCAGCGGCAGGCGGCTGCAGGAAGGGCTGGAGTTGACGGGTGTTCGGGGAGAGGGGCTGGAAGAGTTGCCAAGGCCCCTTGCCCAGGGAGCGGCTTAGCCAGGGGAACAAGAGGTTGTGCGCGGTTGGGTGGAGGCGGCCGGGCGCTGGGTCTGGTGCGCACAGGGCTTGGTAGGGGAGGGGAAGCGGACGGGATGGGCGCACGGGGCGGGTGGTGAAGGGGGCGTACCGAGGCTGGGGGAGACGACTGTTCCCAGCCGCAGGGGCACACGGGCCGGGTAGGGAAGGGGAAGCGGACTGGCAGTGGGGGCGCACGGGGCGGGTGGTGAAGGGGGCGCACTGAGGAAGGGGGAGGCGGCCGTTCCCACACGCTCCGGGAGGCGAGCCCGGCTCACGCGCTGTCTTTGTCCGCAGGCAAGGCCTGGAAGGCGCTGTCGCTGGCGGAGAAGCGGCCCTTCGTGGAGGAGGCGGAGCGGCTGCGGGTGCAGCACATGCGGGACCACCCAAACTACAAGTACCGGCCGCGCCGGCGGAAGCAGGTGAAGCGCCTAAAGCGCGTCGAGAGCGGCTTCCTGGCTCACGGGCTGGCGGAGGCGCAGGGCGCCGGGCTGGCCAGCGAGGCCGGCCGGATGTGCGCCGAGAGCCTGGCCCTGCCCTACCCGGAGCCGGGCTACCCTGCCGCGCAGAGCGCGCTGCCTCCCGGCCTGGGCCACTACCGGGACTGCCCGCCCCTGGCCTCGCCCTTCGACGGCTACCCGCTGCCGACACCGGAGCCCTCCCCGCTGGACGCGGCCGATCCCGAGCCGGCCTATTACTCGGCGCCGCCCCTGCAAGACGAGTGTCCGCTGGCACCCTACGGCTACGCCGGCCCGCCCGCGGCCGAGTACCCCGCGGCCGAGAGTCAGGCCGGCGCCGCGCTCCGCAGGCCCCTGGCCCGCGCCGAGCCCCTGGGGCAGCTCGGCTCCCTGCAGAGCCTGCTGGGCTGCCAGGGCCCCCTGCACGCCTACTACGGGCCGCTGGGCCCGCCCGGCCCGGCCCGCGCCCTCCCGCCGCAGCCCTCGCCGCCGCCCGAGGCGCAGCAGTGCCGGGAGCCGCTGGGGCACCTGCCGCAGGACGAGCTGCTGGGCGACGTGGATCGCAGCGAGTTCGAGCAGTACCTGCGCTTCGCCTGCAAGGCCGACCTCGGCCTCCATTTCCAGGGCCACGAGGCCGGCCTGCCCGCGGCGGAAGGGCCCGGGCCCCTCTCCTCCGTGGTTTCGGATGCCAGTACCGCGGTGTATTACTGCACTTACCCCGACGCCTGAGGCGGGGAAGCAGCTGTCAGGCCGTGGCGACTCCAGGGCCCTGGGACTCGGGCAGGGCTCGGGTGTGCGCTGGGTTCCTATTTATGTAACTTATTGGGATCTTGGGAACTGCCGGGTGCCAGAGACCCTCTCAAGGTTGGAAAGAGAGCCTCCTGATATCCTCTCAGAGGCTTCACCCTAAACTGAAACTTAAGAACATACTTCACTTCCCATCGCTGCCCCCGTGGGCTGGAACTTATCAGCTCCTGGAAGACTTCAGATGCTGTTCCATTTTTGTGACTGTTCGATTTTATACACAAGGAATTTGGTTTTGTACAGACTAATTTTGCACTTTTTCAAATAAAGGGAAAATAATAAATGTTCATTTTTATATCCCCTTATGTCTACAATTACTCTTGCTTTTCAGGTGTGTGGTAGTGAGGAACAAAGGCTACAGTTCAGTATTGTTATTCAGTATGGACTAATTAGATAAACACCAGGTTTCAATTCAAAACCTTTACAGTGAGGAAAGAGTCCATCATATTTAAATATGTCACTGGTGAGAATGGCTATGGATTTTTTTAAAGCTGGGTCTTATGTCAAGTAAACAGCCAAAAGAATTGATAAATATCTCCACCCTCCCCTGCAACACCCTGTTTTAGCTTTAAAATTCAGTGTTAAACTAGCTGAATGTTCAGCTTCTCCAAAGCAAATCCCTGATCAGTCCGACGGAACTGAACGTTGAGACCAAATTTGTCTGTATGCTTCCAGTGATATTCTAGTTGAAGGGGGAAAATGACACCAAAATATTGCTGATGAATCAGTGAGATCTCGAGATTTCGTTGGGAACCAGATAGCTCTTTGAAAGTGCAAAGTAACAAAGAGTAACTACAGGAGCTGATGTAGAAATAATGTATTCTGCGACTGAATGCCTGCCTTCACTGTGTGGGGAATGGAAAACTGGTTAACTTAGGGGAAAAGATAGGCAGATAGGACCCCCCATTTATAAATCTGACACACTATTTTTGTTAACTCCTGTATGGAAAGCGAGAGCTTCTAGAGCGCTGTTTTCCATAATTTCCCAAATATTCGGGAAGCTGTTACTCTAGGAAAAGAGGATCCTATTTCAGTCATAAATGCACTTTTAGACATTGTGTTCTCACATTTCTCTTCCATTTAGGACTGAACTTGCAACCGAAATGCATCAGTGCCACTTCAAATAGAAATATCTTTTAGAGCCCTGATTCCAGTGTCCCTGGTAAATACCTCTGTATAATTATATGGGATTACAATGTTTAATCAGGTAAAAGGAAGTAGTGGTAGATCAAATGGTGAAATTGGATTTATAGATTAATACTCCATTTGAGGGAGGATTCTGCCACCTTTATTTATCCAAGTAATATTTTACTCCCCATGAACTATATTAACAATGCAGGGGTATTTGAAATATTGTACTGCCTGAGCCATGAATGGCAGAATAGAGCCCCTGGAGACTGGGTGGCAGGAAGGTCCAGCTATTGATGAAACCGTATCCTTTTCCAACCTAATTTAATTCGGTGTGGGCTCTGTTGAAGAAAGCAAGCAACATACCTGAAAACAACAGAAGTAGACCACTCCTGAGCTATGAATTTTGCATTAGGCACTAAAGCAGTTTATGGGGTATTATAGTGACTGGTGGTTAATATATGACTTTATTATAGTTGAAAGCTTTGAATTAAAACACAAACTTCCCTTTCCCGCTACAGTGGTTCTTGAAATAATGGGTCTATTTTATTCCTTGTTGGTCTTTTCAGTGTGCCATGATGTCGTGATTAGGGTACGTCCTGTGAACTCTATCATTCTGTGACTCTTAACTCAGGTTCTTTGAGAGCAGATAAGTTGTGCTGGGAAATATACAGATGATTAATTTGTCCTAATATATGCAAAAATATTGTCAGGCATAGTGTTTGCCTAGGAGGAATATTAGGATTCAGTTCATGTAACTAATTCTTAATTACAAGTGGAGGGAGGCCTTTTCAAACTAATTCATTAGGACCAAATTCTCAAATGTCACCATACTTTGCGGACCAAATTCTCAAATGTCACCATACTTTGCTTACCCACATTTTTGCACCTGCAAACTACAGGCAAATTAAGGTAATTTTATACTTTTTAAAGTACTTGATTGTATGTGCAATTGGATTTAAATGCTCTAAATTACCTATACTTCTGCAAAATCTCTGCTAGGCACATATCACTGTGATATCTGAGGGACAGAAAAATACTGACAAAGGATGCACTAACTTACTTTTCATTGCTTTTCCTTACAGTCCCAAGTCATTTTGCTATACTCTAGTCTAATTAGATTCCCATGTCCAGTGATGACAGTATGTGAAAAGGGTCAGGACTTGACCAAAACCAGTAAAATGTTCAAAGCATGTCAAATTATTCTTATGCTGTCCTTTGGAAAAGGCACATCCAGACCTTTTTCCTGTTCCATCTGTGTACGTGGTAAATCATGGCAGATCTATTTTATGATTAGAAAGACCACAGGATATTAGACATCCTTACTTGATATTAAAAAGTGTTTGGGGGGGGGGAGGGGGATATCTTTCCAATTTGTGATGTGCTTTTTTTGGATGAGCTAGGTGGACCTTGCAATTTTTGCCAAATATTAATATAATTAGGAGGGAATGTTTTTGATCTAGTACAGAAAAGAAACAGGAAGCCCATTTTGGACTGGTTATCTAGAGCAAAATCCACACACATTATTAGAAAGCTGCTGTGGATAAGGATTACAGAAACGCTTGAAGCACTAGCTGTGGTTGGCCAAATATTGGCTGCTGCAGTCTGTCCAACAGCTCTCCTAGCAGAGTGAGAGGAACTAAAGACCAGAATTAAGGATAAATTAGATGTCCTGATCCCAGGCAGAGATCCCTTTGAACTTCAGCATAAAATTGCATCTTTAATAAGAGAGCTTTTAACTTGCACCTATATTTCAGGTAATGGGAGGAATTCTATAAAAAACAGTCAAATTCCCCGCAAAGGCAATGAGAAAATCAAATGCTCATCTCTGATTAAAAAAAACAACCTTTAATATTCCTAAATATGGATATACCTGATATCCAGACAAATATATTGGAAAAATACAAAGTTTTATGTACTACATCTTTAACGAAAACCACAGCTAGGGAGAGAAAATAGCTTTTATTCATCCCTTTTCTCCCATCATTTTTGACAGATACTGTCCTGTTTCTTTCCTTGGTCTGAAATTGCTTGGAAATAAATAGTGACTGTTGTTTGGAAAGCCTGAGCAGCATCTTTAGCCATTTTTGATGAATGGGATGGATCCCTTTCCTTGTCCCCCTCCCCGCTCTATAAAATTGCCACTCCCTTTTCACACTGCTCCAAAATCGGTGAACTTTGAAACCTGTCCTATAAATGATTATGTGCTTGACCAAGTGTGAGAAAGGTTTATACAACTCTAGAGCTGGGAATAATTACCGATGAGTGTTATTTGAGAAATGTATCCTTTTTTGGAGGGGGAGGGAGGTTGTTATTGTATACAAGCAGTTTATGAACGCCTTTATTCACCACTGAAAAGTATTTGCCAAACAGAGTCTCCTAATAATTTTTTATATGTAGCTAATTCACCAAGAGTTCAGTTAGAGGATTTGACTTCTGGAATTTGGGACATCATTATTAGCTTGATTATGGATTAGTTGGTAGTTGTCTTCCCTGGCTGAGTAAGGATCAGGTTTCTGGCACCCAATATTCACTTTTAGGAGTTCAGAGTTAACTCTCTGCATGGTCTGTCAAAAGACATTAAAATGTAATGGGCTTGAGCTGCCACTGTTCTCTAGAGTCCCTATGCCTTGACTTCCAGAAAACTAGAGTTAAGAAGGGTCCTAAATCACTTAGCCGCTTTTGACACAATTGCACAATGGTCTCTGGGCTCTTTATGGAAAGGAATTGTAAAAACTCTAACAACTGAAATGAAATCAGTTCTGATTGGTAGGAATATGCCTGGACAATTGGTTGAAAGATCCTAACATTTAACCCCTTTAGCATTTATCAGGCTTTGGAGGTGTTTGCAACAGATACCTAACAGACTAAGGAAAGCTGTGTTACCTCGTTCATGTTCCCTGGGTCCATCCACGAGATCTGCTGCTGTGAAGCTGTTGGAGAACTATGTACATAAAGAATATGGTAAATGTTATCTTGAGGCGTACATATAGTCTTCCTTTCATCCTTACCCCTCCTAAGGAAAAAACAAAGACAATTGCTTTAACATCAGGATTAGAAGCAAGTGCTGGGCTGGGGAAAGAGGAAGCTCTTCGGATCAAATTTTCATATTTTTGCTTGCCAAGATAGCAACAGCTTAATCTAGCCCTGCAAAAAAACAGTCTTCAGGTAAACAATAGCATTAGCAAGTCAACTTCGTGAATCCATTTAGCTAAATGAAGTGTGAACGCTGTCCTACAACTCCTAAACCTAATTAAGACCACTCAAATCCCAACAGTTACTAAACGTGGACTTTTTCCTATTTAACAATCCAATCACGGCTCGGTTGTTCCCTGACACAGTGGAACATATACCGTGCCACAGTGGAACATATACCGTGCTGTGTAGCTGAGTACATGTGAGTCTTGATATTTTCTACAGACAATTTCCTTGTTGAGATTGTTGTAGTCCCAGTTGCTGCTCTGATCTAAGTAAATCGGTAGAAAAAAAATCTTGAGTCCTTGTCTGTATAGGAAAGATTTTGGGGGATAATCTTATGGAAGTGGTTGCCAACTTGTGGCCCAGGGGCCAAAAGTGGCTCTGGGGGATTTCAAAGTGGCCTTCCACTGCAGCCACTCCCCTCTTGCTGGCTGTAGCAGGGAGCTGCTGCCGGGAGACCCAAGTTGAGTGCGTTTTTGCAGGGCTAAAAGACTGGTGCAGGCTCCTTGCTGCAGCCAAGGAGGAATGGGAAATCAGTGCTCCCCTCGCCCAGCTGTAGTGGGGAGCATGGCCACCTAGATCTATAGGTGCTGAGGTCCCTACTGGAGCCAGAGGGAGGGGTGCACTGATTTTCCGTCCCTGGCTATAGAAGGGAGCCACTGCCTAGGGACCAAGGTGGAGAGCACAGGGCTACAGGATGGTCCAGTTTCCCTGCTGCAGCCAGGGAGATGAGCAAAGAGCCAGCCTCTTCGTTGAACTCCTTCTGTCTGGCTAGTGGTGGTGGTGGGGCTCCTGGCAGAGAGCGGTGGCCCTTCAGGATTGTAAAAATCATATCTATGGCCCTCGAGCCAAAAATGTTGAGAATCACTGGTCTAAGGCGTGAATTTAAACCAATATAGTTATATGGGGTAGCCCCTTGTGTGAGCACCCTCATGCCAGTGACTTAATAGTGCCTACCTGTTTAGGAATAACTACCTGTGTGGACACTCTTATCCCAGAATAAGAAAGTCTTGTTCTGGTTTAGTTTAAACTACTTTTAAAATAAACAGGAAAAAGCCACTCTTATTCCAGAATACATGTCCAGACATGCAGTTACTCAGGAACAGCTATTCCATTTTAAATCCTCCATCTACCTTAATCTGAATTTTCAGGTGTGTATGGATTGTCTATATAAAGAATGAGTGGGGATTAATTTAAGGTGTTAATTTACAGTGGGCACTTTCTATTGATACAGGCTGAACCTCTGTGAACAACATTGAAAGCTCTAGCGTAGAGGGTTCAGACAGATCATTTTTTACAGCACCGTCTCAATTAAACACACCTGGTGCTGAAAATGGCTGCTGGATCTGAGTCCCATCTGTACTAGACACTGTTGCTAATATTAGTATAGTTGAACTGGTGTCAGCAATTAGGAGAATTTTTTATTAAAATTCTCTAGTGTTGAGGAGACCTTGAATGCACATGTTATTTTGTATATTTACGCTCAATCCAACCTATACAAGGAACCATGGTAGGGGACTGAGTTCCAGAACATATCTATCTTCACTTTAGGCCCATGTAACTCAGTGAGCCACACCCCTTATAGAGGCTATAATTAAAGGGTCTGATCATTTAAACACAATTCCTACAGGTTTTACTGAATTAAGCTAATTTGCTATAAGCAGGCTTAAAGTAATTTGTGTACCTTTACAGCACTGGTTTTAATGAGGTAAATTTTATTTCTATTTCACCCAAAGCAACTTAGTTTCTAGTATAAACCAGGGCTAAGCTTGTAAACTTTCTGGGATGGAGCCAGTCCTCCTTTGTCTGTTCAGCTTTTGGGGGTCACTGTACCATAAACAGCATTATTAATTTGTTATTTCACCAGTGCCTAGAAGCAGTACCAGAAATCAGCATCGGGACTGAAGGAGTAGAGGCAAAGGTAGTTGGATAGGACTGGGGGGGAGAGGGAGGACAAGTGAGGGCTAGGAATATAGAGCAGAAGTTAGGATAGGACAGGAGCAAGAGACGCTGGTGTGGGAGTAGGGTTGAAGGGGTGGGATCAGTAGGAGGTAAGGCATGGATGCAGATAGGATGGGGATCAAAAGAGCTGAGGCAGAAGACAGAAGGAGCTGGGACAGGGAAAGGTATGAGGATGGAGTAGAATAGGAGGTTAGGGTCAGTAAGAGCTGGGGCAGGAAAAATGTGTTTTACTCCTTCCCCTACCCCATTCTGTCCTGTCTATTTAGACTGTAAAATTTTGGGAGTGGACACCATCTACTACTTTGTGAGTGTACAGGGCTGAGCACAAGGAGGACCCATTTGTGGATGGTGCTTAGGTACTGCCATGCAATTACTTAATTAATTGTAGGAGGCATCATACAGATACATGCCAGGAGATATTCTCTGCTCTGAAGAGTTTATAGCTTAAGTCAACAACAGTGACAAATGGTAGGAGGAAAAAGTATCAGGTACTAACTATACTTCAATTTAGTTACACCCAGCAAATTCCTCTGGAGCCAGGACTGTAGGCCCCAATTCTATAAGCACATACACACTTGACTTTAGGCACAGGAATAGTGCCACTGGATAATTAAGTGCTTGCTCTTAACATTCCCATTTGTAAAATGAAAATAATGTTACTTCCTTTTCCCCATCCCTTTTCTCTGTGAGTTCAACTGAAAGCTCTTCAGGACAGGGAGTGGCTCCTACTGTGGGCAAAGTACCTAGCATAGTGTACCTCCAGCTGGGGCTGCCAGTCAGTGGGACTACACGCAGGAACTTAATGTTAAACACCTATCTATGTGTTTGGGCGTACATGACTTAACCCCAAGGCCATACAGGGAATCTGTGGCAGACCCAGAAATGGAACCAAATCCCAGTCCAGTGCCTTAACCATTTGTGCCATTTTCAGTATTTCCATTTAAAGCTATGACTCACTTTTTGTTAGGAGGCATGCTGTCCCAGTTACTCTTTCATTATACGAAGAAACATGTTGGTAGCAGGAATAAATCTGCCAAATTTGCACACTGAACTATTCAGCTGTGCACACAAACTCCACAGTTGGTGAACAATTGGAAGTATTGGCCCAGCCTCCCTTGTGCCTACCCATCAGAGGAAGGAACTGCCTACAGCCATCTTGCTCCTGGCAAGTATCTATAATACATAATAAAAAAATAAATTTCCTACTGTATAGGACTCTTTCATCTGAGAATCTCCTAGTGCTTTATGAATGCCTATGAATTCCGCCTCGCAACATCCCTCTGACTAAGGTGAGTTTATAATATCTTACTTCTAAAGTGTGTATAGAACCAATTTTATTTCTATTTCTCAGGTGGCATATCTGCTCCTCCCCCAAGAAGGTCCCATGATTCTTTTTCCCCCTCTACATTTTGGCGCTCTGTTATCACTAATACACAGGAAGGGTGATGATGATGATTCAGAACTGGAGCCCTTCCACATTCATTTCAGCATGAAGAACCTGCAAGGCATCGAGCCCTATGAGGCTGTTAGCAGCAGTGCGCAAGGCACCTTGAAGGAATGACAGACTTTAACTTATACTCACCAAAAAGTGACTCTCGCAATGTGCTGGGCCAGCACATAGAGCACTGATTTTGCCCCAAAGTTTCTGTTTCATAAGTTTATGTAAATTTCAGTGGGACCACACAGCCACTGCCCCATGAATTCTGCAGTTCCTGCACTGCAAAATGTATCAGGCAAATCATCCCTGCAGCAGAACTGAGAGCAGTCTGTTTAAACAAAACTGTGTTTCTAGTCCTTAGGGCTGTGAAGATAAACTTTGAAACAGAGGCAGAGACAAACGTTGCTAGGGACACAAAAATTCAGTCTACCCCAGCTGAAAGCCACCTTTACACACATCATTAGGACAGGCAGAAAACGAGAGACAAGAAGATATCCCCTCTCCCTTAGGAAAATTTTCATCTACTTTTGGATGGCAAACCCAGAACCAACTCCCCACAGCATGTCAGATGCTGAACATCTAAATCACTGTTCCCATCAAGCTTTCAAAACCTCCATCTTCCCCAGGCCATTTGTAGGATGCAATTCCATTTTGTCATACAAAATCGGAGGCATGCTGACATTTGAAAATTTAGTGGCAGGATAAAATAAATGAGATCAAAAATCAATAGCACAGGCACACTGGAAGTCCTTGTACCATTCATTTTTATGTTCAGTGTACAGTGTAAATTCATTGCAAAACCACAATACAGAAAAAGTAGACACAACATGTCGGGCTGTAAAATAATATTTTTCTTGCACCCGTTAAGCTGCTGAATTTTTCTATACATAAAAAAAAAATCCAGAGCTTATTACAGTGTCCCGATATAAGAAGGGGGTAAATTCCTGATTTGAGTTTTTTAATCCTTTAGAGTAATGTTAATCTAAACGAGTATATATGATCGTTTGTGGAAAGATTAAATCGCTGTTGAAATCTACTCGTACAATTTAAGGATCTCTATATATATTTGAGCTGCACTTTTTCTGTAATATATGCTAAACAAGCCGACAACCTTTCAATCACCGCGAGCTCTGATCATTCTTGACCAGTGTGTTCCCTTCCCAAACCTTTTCCCCTCAGCAAACGATTCGATGGAATGATTTCTCTTTGTGAATTACGCCGTCAAACTACCCACTTGCTAATGGACTGGGTCATTTGTGGCAGATTGAAGACTAAATTAATGGGTTCAATTACCTTCTTTTAGAAGGAATACACAAAATCGTTTGCACGTTACCATTTGAAACAAACGCACGAGTACGGAGAGAGGAAGAAATCTAAAGAAGCCAAAATAATTAGCATATTTGCTTCTAGAATAGCAGTAGAAGAAAAAGAAAAACAAATCCGCAATCCTCTGGGTCACGGATACTTCACCCAGTCATAACACTGCATATGTTTAACATTATCCAGTGATTTCCTCTTTAATCTCTGACAGCTATTTGGTGGAGAGGAGTTTACAAAGATTTGCACATTTTACCGGGGGAAAACAAGAGCTGCGCTTAATTGTCAGACTGACAATTAACCTAAAGCATGATTCATTCAATATTAGTTTATTTGCCTTCCTTATCTAAAGAAGAATCTCAAATCTTACGAACGATGAAGGCCTCTTGAAGGTTTCGGAGAGCGCGGATGGATTTCATTATAATACGTTTAAAAAAACCAAATAAATACAAAACGGAGGAGGAGGCTGGAATTTGGACCGGGCGTCCTATTTCTATTTAAGGTAGGCGACTTAAAATAGCAAATATCAACTAGTATCTGCACTGTCATTTACGCCGCTTGGAATTCTGCATTTGATTAGGCAACCTTCCCTTCGCCATAAGTCATTGCAAATATTTTTACACGTGCTGCTCACACTAGGCGATGGAAAAGCGCAGAAAGTTGGAAAGAATAGGATTCTGCTTAGTTCCTCCGCAAGAGTCAGTTGTGAACATACTGAGCGCAACAGGAATAAATCCTTAACAAGGATCTTTCCAGAGGCGTTGCTGTACATGAAAAAGATTGAGGGCACAATCTTTCCTGTAGAGACGATTAAAAGGCGATTGTTAGAACACCTTAGATCACTTATTTTGGAAAGAAATAGGGAAGGCTATAATTTTAACCTCCGTTACACCCGTTTCCACATAAAACACAACCAGGGGCACGTGTCACCTTAAACTGAGTGTTACAGACTTGCCTTGTTTTTAACACTAGTCCACCAACCTTTCAGCAAGTGATTTCTCAAGATGCAATACAGAAGTGGATCCGTGCATGAGGTAATTTCGCGGGCCAATACAAACATTTCAGCTAAGAGATCTCTTCTGACGCATACCATTACCCTGTGCTTCCACAGTTATCGTTTACTCATAAGGTCGATTTCTTGGTTTCTCCGCCTACCTGACACCTGGAAAAATCCGTCCCCGCCCGGCGCTGTAACCTGGCCAGGTAAGACCGGAGCAGCTCCAGGGGCGGGGCTGGGACTCTTCCATTCCCAGCTGGGACAGTCCAGCCCCGTCACCTTCCCAGCCCAGACCCCGCCCCCGCCCCTCCATTGGCCGTGGCGCTGTGTAAATAGGGCCGCGCTCTGACAGCTGCCAGCAGAGAGCCGGGGTCCCACCAGAGACCTCGCTAGAGCGTCAGCCCCGCGCCCAGCCTGGCACCAGAGCCAGGACTCGGAGCCCGCGGTCTCTTTCCGCTGGTGCCCCACAGCTGCTGGCCCGGCCGGGGCTGGAGGCGGCTTCCCCCCGTGGCCCCGGCTGCACCGAGATGAGCAGCCCTGATGCGGGATACGCCAGCAGCGACGACCAGTCGCAGGCCAGGTGCTCGCTGCCCATCATGATGCCGGCCCTGGGCCCCTGCCAGTGGGCGGAGTCCCTGAGCCCCCTCGCCGACGCCAAGGGGAAGAGCGAGGCGGCCCCCGCGGGGGCTGCGAGCGGCCGCGGCAAAAGCGAGTCGCGCATCCGCCGCCCCATGAACGCCTTCATGGTGTGGGCCAAGGACGAGCGCAAGCGGCTGGCGCAGCAGAACCCGGACCTGCACAACGCGGAACTCAGCAAGATGCTGGGTGAGTGACCCGCCCGCGGGCCGGGGGCTTCCTCCACCCGGGGCACCGGCAGCCCCAGCTGGGAAGGGGAGGGGGGACAGGTGCTGCTGCCTAGAGGGCGCTTCCGTCGGGTCCAGGGCTACCAGCTGTAACAAGGGAACCAGCATCGCCGCTGGGGTGCCCAGGCCGTGCGCAAATTAACGCAAAGACCGGTTCCCGAGCGCTGCTGATTTCTGCCCCAGCGGCAGGCGGCTGCAGGAAGGGCTGGAGTTGACGGGTGTTCGGGGAGAGGGGCTGGAAGAGTTGCCAAGGCCCCTTGCCCAGGGAGCGGCTTAGCCAGGGGAACAAGAGGCTGTGCGCGGTTGGGTGGAGGCGGCCGGGCGCTGGGTCTGGTGCACACAGGGCTTGGTAGGGAAGGGGAAGCGGACGGGCTGTGGGTCGGGGGCGCACAGGGCGGGTGGTGAAGGGGGCGCACTGAGGAAGGGGGAGGCGGCCGTTCCCAGGGGCGCACGGGTCGGGTAGGGAAGGGGAGGCGGCCGGGCGCTGGCCCGGGGGCGCCCGGAGGCAGGAGGAGGCGGCCGTTCCCACACGCTCCGGGAGGCGAGCCCGGCTCACGCGCTGTCTTTGTCCGCAGGCAAGGCCTGGAAGGCGCTGTCGCTGGCGGAGAAGCGGCCCTTCGTGGAGGAGGCGGAGCGGCTGCGGGTGCAGCACATGCGGGACCACCCAAACTACAAGTACCGGCCGCGCCGGCGGAAGCAGGTGAAGCGCCTAAAGCGCGTCGAGAGCGGCTTCCTGGCTCACGGGCTGGCGGAGGCGCAGGGCGCCGGGCTGGCCAGCGAGGCCGGCCGGATGTGCGCCGAGAGCCTGGCCCTGCCCTACCCGGAGCCGGGCTACCCTGCCGCGCAGAGCGCGCTGCCTCCCGGCCTGGGCCACTACCGGGACTGCCCGCCCCTGGCCTCGCCCTTCGACGGCTACCCGCTGCCGACACCGGAGCCCTCCCCGCTGGACGCGGCCGATCCCGAGCCGGCCTATTACTCGGCGCCGCCCCTGCAAGACGAGTGTCCGCTGGCACCCTACGGCTACGCCGGCCCGCCCGCGGCCGAGAGCCAGGCCGGCGCCGCGCTCCGCAGGCCCCTGGCCCGCGCCGAGCCCCTGGGGCAGCTCGGCTCCCTGCAGAGCCTGCTGGGCTGCCAGGGCCCCCTGCACGCCTACTACGGGCCGCTGGGCCCGCCCGGCCCGGCCCGCGCCCTCCCGCCGCAGCCCTCGCCGCCGCCCGAGGCACAGCAGTGCCGGGAGCCGCTGGGGCACCTGCCGCAGGACGAGCTGCTGGGCGACGTGGATCGCAGCGAGTTCGAGCAGTACCTGCGCTTCGCCTGCAAAGCCGACCTCGGCTTCCACTTCCAGGGCCACGAGGCCGGCCTGCCCGCGGCGGAAGGGCCCGGGCCCCTCTCCTCCGTGGTTTCGGATGCCAGTACCGCGGTGTATTACTGCACTTACCCCGACGCCTGAGGCGGGGAAGCAGCTGTCAGGCCGTGGCGACTCCAGGGCCCTGGGACTCGGGCAGGGCTCGGGTGTGCGCTGGGTTCCTATTTATGTAACTTATTGGTTTTTTTTTTTACTGGAGCTCTTGGAAAACCAATTTAGGATCTTATCTATTTTAGATGTAATATTTTTCTTATCAAATACAGGTAAGGGTCTTCTATGGCTGACCGACCTGCAACTGGTTCATATATTTTGTGGAAATGTCTTAACATCAGTTTTGGAAGAGTAATGATAAATATGGTGCCTCTTGCCCACCACACTTAGTTACTAGTTTGTTTGGTTTTTTTAAAAGAAAAATGCCTCCTTAAAGACTGACTCTTGTACTTCTAGAAAATAAATCCAACTGCATTGTTTCTTATGCATTTGTTTTCTGTACTAGCAGTTCCTTCTTAGATCATTCCGACATCAATCCTGCTCCAAGATGAGAAACTGTGGAGTAGCAAAGCATATTTACTTGGCCTGCGATCCAATCCTGTCTTTTATTAACTTGAGCAAAGGAATCTCTAGAACCGAATAAGGCTTTTACTTGGCAAAATTGGGCTCTTAGTGCTGAAACGACCAGACCTACTATATATTTGTTTACTACAGTCTGCTAGACAGAACTACTGGCTTCTATAAACACTAACCTGGAAGAGCAAACTAATATCGGTTAGCCACTTCTTTTGTTGTACTTGGGTCCTCTTAAAAGACAGTCTACCAAGTTTGGGCTGATTCTTCAGCTGGGTTCAGGTCATTCTAGTCCTATGGGCCTCAAAGGCCACTGCTGCTGAAATAAAATAAGGAACAAGATTTCTAAGGAATGTGCTTGTTACTGGAAGTAGATCATACCCTCACAATTCATGTTTAAATGCGTACTTCTCTTCAGCTTCAGATCTAATGTTTCTGTTTAGCTACATCTTTGCCAGAAAGAATAGATAGATGTCTTAGAACTACCTCTGAAACACAGCCAAATGACATTTCCAGCAAGGCCTTGTATTTTGACTCAAGTGTCTGATTAAATTAGCAAACAAATTCAAATTTGAATATAAAATACCTTCATAATAGATGAATCTTTGGTTTTTTCCCCTATAATGTTACCTCAGGGTGAGCTGAAATCTGACCTTTTCCTTTCAGGTGAACAGAGCTGATACCCCACAGTCAGGTCACTACTCCTTATTGCCAACAAATAAGATGTCTCTAAATCTAGCCTGTATTAGCAGCTCAACTTCAGACCATTGTAAATAACCAAATGTATACAGGGACATTAATTTAAACTTCAAAAAATACCCTACTAATACTTGGATTCATAAATCTTATTTAGCAATTGAGCAAGAGACTAAAATTATGTAGTATATTTTGTGATCAAGGGACCAAATCCTGATTTCATCTAGGCCAGCATAAAGCCCAAGTAAATTTATTGACTTCAATGGTGATGGATGATTGACTTCTAGAATTATTCAAGATGTACATGGTTTAATTGAATTCATAATTTGTATCAAATTACTCCCTCTAAAGTACTTTCTACTGCATTCAATGGAGAAACAGTGAAAATGAACACAGCACCCTTTCTCAGTTGATAACCACAAGCTAAAACAAGGAAGGGCCAAGATGGTAGGAAGAAGGGTAGAGGGCAGAAACGAACTGACGCAACCTAGGTATGTACTTTTATGAATGCTTCTAAGACAAACATGACACACTATACCAGTTTCATGCGGTGTTGGTGATGAAAACAACGTAAAATCTAGAATGATCAGGTAGACCGCAATACAAATATTTTCTTTTATTAGCTTTTCTCTCAAATTGTTGTAGACCTCACAAAATTTAACACTTATTGGTATATTAGTAAACAGTAGAGATGCAGTTAAATAAATGCAAATTTTATATTGCATACATTTTTATGTAGCTTTTGAAGGTTGTGAAATTTAAGTACTCAAAAGTTAGTAAGTGCCATAATTAAGGTCACAAAGGGGTCTTAATTCTTTCAGATCTCTTGTGTATATGCATTATGGTAATTTTTAATTACATGATCTCTTGCTCTTTTCTCTCCACAGGATTCCTGCTTCATTCAATGTTATAGGATGAATGGTATTCACTAAATGGGTAGCTATTCCTTTTTTTTTTTTTTTTTTTTTAAATTCTCATTCAGTGTGCGGTCATTTCTTCGCATGCTAGCTAAACCTTGGAGTGAATACAGAATTATTAATTTCCTCATAGGATTTTCTATTTTGTTCTCATCATAATATCTTAGTTCTTTACAAATAATGAATTACCGTCACAACTGAGAAGGAAAGTGGTGGTATTGTCACTGTTTTACATATGGGGAACTTTGACAATGTTTAAACCAAAAGTGTCAAATTGTGTCCCCCATTTGAGATGCTAACGGTCTGATTATTTTTTCTTCCCAAGAAGTCTTAGCATTTGATACGTTCAGAGCAGAACTCTGTCTTTGGTTGCAGCTTTGGCTGTGAATACACAGTACCTTAAGTCAGATCCCGGTTGAGTACCCCCCAAATGAGGAATATATATTGGCCACTTATGAAAATTTTGATTTATGACTTGTGCCAGCTCTTGCTCTTAAATCCCTACACCCCAGCTCCTGTCCTCCCTCTCTGCAAACTCCCACACTTGTTCTTCCTGCTGGACCTCTTCACTTTCCTCATGTACTCCTTATCTGCCAGTATTCAAGGCAAACTGACACTCCTTCACTGCCAATGTGGAAGCTTTGAGAGGACAGAAAAGAGTCTCTTTGCTCTTTGGTTCAATTTTGGGTGCCACAGTGGTTCCCACCCAGATGATGGTAGGAGGCTGGAGCAGTTGCAGGGAAAATGCAGCTTAGTCCTTGCATCTCTGGGATGGTGCATGCTAAGTACAAACAATCAGTAGAGAATCTTGACACATCTCTATTCAGTATGTACAAACTAAGGTGTCTTTTTGGTTTTGACTTTGTTCTCCCAGAGGCTAACAGCAAATGTTGATGAATTTTTATGGATGCAGCAAAAGACACATCTCTGGCACAGTGTAATTCCCCTGCTAAATTTAAGATTCCTACAAAGAATGTAGTAGAATAAAATGATTGTAAGAATTGTTTTAACATGAAGAAAATATTGTTTTGGTCCTGGCTTAATTCTTGGAAATGGCTCAACTGTTTTAGCTGAAGATATCCAAAACACTTCAGCCTGAGGTGGACACCCGGCCTGGAAAACTTCAGCCCAAGTTGTTTGTCTTCCAAGTAAGTATTAGTGACTGAAAGCAGAGTCTTATAATGGAGAGTGTCAGACAAACTTAATTAGAGGTGTTGGCATCTTCACTACATATTGTACTACTTCAATATAATAATTTTGGCCTTGTCTACACCCAAACTAGGGTGGTCTAACTAAACTCTATTGAATTAAATTGATGCAAGCCTCTGTGTAGATGACCTTAAATCACTTAAACTAAACTGGTAAGACATTTTTTTTAAAAGTTGAATCTTTGCAGTTGGTTTTACTCAGAAAACAGACTGACTTTTTTAATTAAATTGGCTTCTAAATCAATGCAGTCAAATTGGTGGTGTCTTCATGTGTATGTGTGGACACTCTTGAACAGGTTTGTGTAAAATCAGTTTAGCTTATTGAAGATTTTAGACATTCTTAAACTGATAGAAGGGTTCTGATAAAGGGGTTGGACCCTTGTAATTATATGAATTAGTAACCAGTTTAGCTGAGGCAGTGTGCCTTCTACCAAATTAAGCTAAATCAATGTAACTTAAAATCTCAGTTGACTGACCTCATAGGTGTCTTTGCTCTGTTTTATCTAAATTGATTTAAAACCACAACTTTAATTAAACTGGTACATGTTTTGTATATAGATCAAGGTTTTCTGACCTAGGCCAGGTCTATACTATGGGGCTAAGTCAGTGGAAGATTGCCTGTCTCACGCCGACTTAGTTACGCCTACTTACTGCACTGTCTTAACTCGGCTGCATTGATTTGAAGTGCCCTCTGGTCAATGCAGCCTTACTCCACTTGGAGGGGTGGAGTTACTGAGTTGACCGGAGAGCACTTTTGCGATCAGCTGAGTGGGTCTACACTGCCCACTCAATCGATTCCCAGTTTTTTCAGTGTAGATAAGGCCTCACTGTTTTGACTAACATCACAGCTCTGAAGACCTTTCTGATAGAAAACAGGGACTATTTCTGTGACATGTACTCATTATTCCTCCATCTTGTGGTTATGCATTCATCAGTGATTTTACATAGTAAATCTGAATTATTATTATTATTATTATTATTTTTTTTTTTACATGATAGTTGAGAATTTTAGCCAAGCGATGATATCATGCTGTATTGGTCAGAATGCTGGCCAGTGACCGAGAGAAGAACAACTCATACCACTGAACTGAGAATGCTCAGGGGAACACTGGGCCAGATGAGAGTTGGCATATTGTACAGTGAAACAGCATGATCCATGATAAAGGTAGCCCTCATTATGGAAAAGCTGAGGAAGTATCAATAGAGATGGTTGAGTCATGTGAGACGACAAGATGTGGGATCTTTTGGCCAGACCCTACAGGAGCAAATAGTCTTGGGGGAAGGATGAGCTAGAAACAGAGGGCTTGAAATGCTGAGGACAGGGTGTGGCAGACATAAGCTCAGTGTTCTAAACTGCTTTAATGTTGGGGCATGATGAAAGTAATAGAAAAGTCTAATACTCATTACAAAAATACTGGTTTAAAAGTTCATACATTTAAAACTGCCAAATGCACACAAACTTTGCTTGTTGTTTCTCTGAGTTCCACAAAACACAGCCCTGTTTTCAGTTTCTACTTTCAGTAGTTTTTGAATGGAATATGGGAAACTTTTTCACATACTGTATAAGTAAGCATCAGGGTAAAGGTACTTAAACTGAAAATATCACTAATTATCTTAAATTTCAAATACTCCTCCTTGCAATATAAAATCATATTTATTAGAGCTGTAGTGTAATATATATTTGATATAGGAACATATCAAATAAAAGTAAGTTTAAATTAGTTTCTGGGAGAGGAAGAAAATTCTAAGTCCTCTATAGCTTTAAAACACCCAAACAACCCAACTGATAGTTTTCAGAAGTAGGAGTATGCATCTTCTGTAATACTTTAACAAGCAACAATTCAATGAAAGTCAAATTTATATTTCCATTCCTTTGCTTATCAGAGTAAAAACTTGTTTCATGGAGTACTCCTTAGAGTTATCAAGGGAATATAGTTATTGTTCATGTAAAGGGTGGCAGCTCCATTTACACATCGAGAATATATTTAGGAACCAACGATCTTGGGATCTTTCCAAGGCATTGTGGAATTACTTTACAGTGTCTGATTTACTTTAAAACTTCTTGTTATTGCAGTTTAGAAACAAAATTTATCCTGCACACATCCTGTTTAAAACAAAATTTTCTCCTCTGTTAACCAAAGATAAAGATTGTTTTTGCAGCTAAAGGTTGCATCTTGACTAGCTAAAAAAGGTAAACCAATATTTGTGAATTTGGGAACTGATCATTTGCCATGATGCAGTTTCTGATTTCAAGTATAGAAGTTGTTTATTTTTCACTTATTGGATCTTTAAGTGTGGTCATATTATGCATTCACTGTTTTGTTTTACCTTTTTTTGCAAACTAGTTAAATTAGAAACCATTTCCATGACTAATTCCAAAGGGGTAACCATGTTAGTCTATTTCAGCAAAACAAGCAAGGAGCCCTGTGGCACTTCTCATGCAAAAAATAAAATTTGTTAGTCTTTAGCTTTCATGAGTCTTCGTCAGATGCTTTACATTTCCCCGTGTTTTCCATTTTCTAGCATCTGACAAAGTGGGACTTCACCCACAAAAGCTCATGTGAAAAATAAATTTGTTAGTTTTTAAAAGTGCCACTGGACTCCTTGCTTATTTCCATGACTGTGCATTTTCAGAGTGCTTTCTTCTGCCAGAGGGTCAGAACCCACTCACTTTGCTTATGCAGAACAAACAGGGAAATCAAGAAGAGCATTACATGAATAAGGCAAATCAGGCATTAGCACAACACGTGTGCAGCACTTACTTAGTTAATCATTTGTAACACCTATGATTGGGGAACAATATTGGACATATAAGTAAAATATTAAAATACCTGTTAATAACAATATATTGAATTTATATAGAAACTTTGTTTCAGAAAGATCTGAAAGCACTTCTTAGCGTTTATGTAAGGACCCTCATACATATACAACTGGTGTGGAGGCTAGCTACCAGAAAATCCATAAAGTCAGTTGGACTAGTTGTCTGGTGACGTGGTGTTTTTTGTGGTCAGGAAGGTTCTGCAGCTTTTTACTTTGGAGGAGTTAGGAAAACGATGCTTGTCTTCCCAAATTCACTCATACTTCAAACATTGAAATTCATCCCAATTACTAGGTCATCATCCATTCTGTCACTTCTGGAAAGGTTTTCTTTTGAAATTTCAGAGCCCTAGCAAGTGAAAAGAGTAAGGTTTTCGCAATATTGGACAAGATTTATATATATTATAAATGAGAATACTAACAAATGCCCATGTTACTACAACATTAGTATTATATTTTAAAACAAACGAATTAAGGCATGCAAAAGTAATCTTATCCAGAGTGCTTATAAGAGAGCAGATCCTCAGCTGGTGTTGCTCTGCTAAAGTCAGATATTAGCTTATTGCCATATTTTATATGTGCAGGATGAGCTAGTTAAATTACTAAGAGACCTCACTATCAGATACTGCTGTGATGTGTGCTAGAGAAATGCCTATGGTTTTTTTTATAAATTTTTAGAAAGCAGAGGAGAAAAGGTGAAGAAGAAAATTGCTAATTTGCACAGGCAGTTTTTTTAAAGCCCAACCCTACTGTGGTGAAATCTACAATGGTTAGTGTGCAACATGTTTACACTGTTAGAACTGAGGGGAGCTCTAGTGTAAAGGAGGTGTCAGCCACTAGAACACCACTGTTTTAGTAATGCTTGTAGAAGAACAAACAATTGAATGGTATCAAAGAACAGCGGCTAGGGAGGATGGTCTATGGATAGGGGATTGGCCTAAAATTTAGAAGGTCTAGGTTCCAGTCCTTGCTCCCCCACAAGCTTTCTTATACCCCTGGGCTAGTCATTTTATCTTCTTGGTTCCATATAACACAATCCAATCTCAGCGTGAGTGAGAAGAAAGTCTTGCAATGGTTGTTAGATGTTGCAGTGATGAGTTCCATAGAAGAACGGATTTTACTGTGGGAGCTTTCCCTATATTGCAGCACTTGCTGGTTCTACCATTACTATTGCTGAAGTAAATCATGATTTTTTGGGGGAAGTGGGGGGAAATGTTCCCAACATCAAATTACATTTATATTTTGAAGTTCTCCCTTCATAACAATGGAATCTGGAAAGCCACATTCATATAGCTCTCACAAGGGAATGTCAGGGTGAGATTTACCTGTGCTCTGTCCTTTTAAGAAACAAAGGTTGACTAAGGGGATAAAGGGGACTGTTTTAGGTGCAGCAGCCATGTTGTGTGTGGACACTGAAAGGAGTGGACTGAGTAGCAATGGGGATTGTGCAAACTGTGTTTGGGGTTACTTATAATTTATATAAAATCCTAGTTTGAAAACTGTCCCTGCTCTTGGAAGTGTAACATTTGGTGAGCACACACACGAAAGGCTAAATTGCAGTGATCTGACTTCTCTGTGGGACAAACCTACATAGAAGCAGCAGCAGACTGTGTTCCAGGAGAAAGTGCTAGAAAGATAATTGTTGGAAGTACTATAACTGGGAAAGAATTAGAGGATGTTCAGATGGAGGTAGCAGGACTTTCATACCAGCTAAAGAATAAGCTTTTAAGAGACATGTGGGACTCCTTGGGCATGTATGGGACAAGTTGCAGCAAAATTAATAATAATTCTTTAAATAGCTTTTTATACATTGATTAAATAGTGGAGAGTTAGAAGGCCAGGGATTGTCTAAAATACTAGCATTACAATTTTAAAATTTTTGATTCTACAGCTAAAACAGAGGCAACTGAAACAATTGAAGTAGAGATGATTCAAAAACCAATATGCTGATGTATTTCAATCCGTTTGAAAGCTATTGTAAGGAAAATATGAAAGAAATTAAAATATAAAACCCTGTGGAAAATCTGTCACACCCCCTCCAGAAATTAGAACCCATTTTAAAAGAAGACTTTAAAATAACAGGGCCGGGTGGAATTCCCTACAAAAGAATTGGTTAAGCCTAAGCTATTTGATTTATCAAATTGACATCGGGATTTAAAAGGGATACACCAAGGCAAGATAACTGAAGCTATAATCAGGGTAGTTTGCTCACAAAAGAGCCTCACTAGCTATCATTTGGGAAACTAAGCAGAGCCTGCAAAACTGAGGCGCATTTTATAGTTTTGTTGCAGGAAAGAATATGCAGCTGAACTTTATCTGCAGCTCTCAACACCAACTCAAGAGGCACCTCAGGATTTCCTAGTCTGAATACTTGATCTGAGAAAGAAGATATTAATTCTGAGCTAAAATGGGACTCTGTCCTTGTACAAAGCAAGTTTCTCCATTCAGTCCTGATGGGACTACAAAATGATGTTAGGCTGTGATGCAACCATCTTTTAAAAATAATCAGATTACAGATGAGACATTTCTAGAGAAGCTGTATACTACTGTAAATGATGTAGAGAAACAAGAGGTGACTCACTGATGAATGAAAGCAGGGAACTAAAGACCAGTACTAAAGGAATCAAAGGCGTAAAAGCCCAAAATTAACATATAAAAGCCAGGTGTCCAGGTATGTAACAAAAGCACTCTTACTGGCCGGAGCAGACTGGCAGAAAAGAATGTGCTAGCCGCAGGCAAGCTGGCAGAAGCATTGCTCGTGATCACTATTAATCAGACATCCAGAATGCCATGCAGGAAAATGGCTCATCGTTGAAGCCCTGGGCGCTTGGGAACCCCTACAGTGTGGGTGTGCCTACAGGCTTAAGGAGTTGGTAGGTACCTGGCTCATGTGGTGCCTCATGGTATCTGATTCCATCAGATGGTCGAGAGACATTTAAATTGAACTCATCATTGGGCACAGACAGTACCAAGAGGAGTAAGTGCATCAACATCAGGAAGTTTCAAGATCTTCCTACCCAATGACAGGAACTTATTGATTAAAGGACTATATACACCAGCGCTTCCCAGCCTTTTCCTTTATGTGGACCACTGTATCATCGTCGAAAGCTTTTGTGGCTCACCATGTCAGCAAGCCTTTTAAAACATTTTTAACATAGCCTATGACTGACGGGAGTCAAACTTGTATATCAAGAGGTATTAAAAAGCAGCTCTTTCTAATAATTCATTATGCTCACTCACAGACATCTTGCACTCATCACAGTACATTAACCTGCACTAATGATCTCCCCCCTGCTGCGGTCCACCTACAGTTCCCTCATGGACCACCAGGGATCCATGAACCACAGGCTGGGAACCACTGATATACACCATACCACTGATTCAGTAACACACAACCCATTACGGTTGATGTATCCACTCCCCATTAACCTCTTCTTAAGTAATTTCCATATTTAGTGATGTTCCTGAATTACTGAATGCTCATTCTTTAAACCCTCAACCTCTTATTTGGTAGATTATACATTCCTTGTACTTCTAACCAAATTCTTCCCCCATCAGTAATCTGTACACTAGACCCTGATATCCAGCAAATCTTAGTGTACCTCAGTTAGCAGTTATTACTACTGATCCTGGGGGAGTAGAAGACTTTTCTCCAAGGGCATTATGTCTCAGTGAGTAAACAGTCTTGCAAGAATCCAGTTTTGTCAGCTTCAGATAAAGAGAAAATTGAACATTATGTCACTAGGGTCTGCACATGCTTCAAGCAAAAGAACCTGAACAACCTACCACAGCTACACTAACTAATACAGTTACAACAGAACCATCTGAGCTTGTATCAATAGAGTTCTTGCATCTTGAAGGAAGCAAGAGAAGATATGAGTACCTCTTAGCCATAGTGGATCACTTTGCTATGTTTGTCCAAGACTACATTACAGGTGGTCTTAGGGATTCTAGGGCCTGGGGCAAAAAGTCAAGGATGGGGTGCCCCCATGCCATGTGTGGGGCCCCATCCTTGACTTTTGCCCCACTTCCCAGCCTCACCAGGGCCCCTACTGGGGCCTCCCAGCTCCCCCACCGGCTGCCGCTTCCCTCCTGAGGTCTCCCTTCACTCCCCATTGCTATAGCGTCCCTCTGTCCCCCTTCTCACCATGGCCCCTCCATGACTCCCCTTCCCCTGTGACCTGCCCCCAGCCCTCCGTTTCTCCTGTGGACTCCCCACCCCTCTCCCGCCCTTGGTTACTTACAGCCTGGCTACTGCTGCTCACTTGGGCTGTCTGGCGGCCACACATGTGGAACATCGATGCAGCTGGGAGCCTTAAAGTGGCAATAAATAAAGCGGCAGCAATGTGGGGCCCTTTCCCCTGGCGGGCCATGGGCAGCTGCCTGTACTGCCAACCTGCTAAGACCACCTATGCTACTTTTACTACCACCTACTTAGGCAAGATTGTGGCAAACAAGATCTTCAATGACTGTTTTAAAAGTTGGTTTCCCAGAAAAGGATTTGTCGTGACCAAGGGGCAGAGTTTGAAAATAATTTATTCAGAAGGTTTCAGCGCTATGGTAGATGGCAATGGGCAAGTAGAAAGGTTGTACCAAACTCTGTTGGCTATGTTCAGAACCTTGTCAGATGAACAAAAGTCAGACTGGAAGGATTAAACTGTGTATGAAATGAAGTTACAAGGTACTTACCCTTCTACTCGTTAGAAAGAAAATCACTAAATTTGCCTATTGCCATTGCTTTTGATCTACCTGTAAACTATGAATGTGCACCTAGAGACTCTAGAGAAATGGAAACTGCAAGTAAAAGAAGTTTATAAACTCACATCAAATTGTTCTAAAAAATCTGCTGCTCATGGAAAAAATCACTATAGTCAGAAAGACAACAGAGTCCTCTGGCACTTTTAAAGACTAACAGATTTATTTATCGCATGAGCTTTCATGGGAGAAAATCCCACTTCGTCAGACGCTTTGAAGATGGGAAAGTTACAGAATGGGAGGAAATTAAATGCAGGGGAGTGTATGACATAGCATCAGGTCAGGCTGTAACAGCAAATCAAAATAGGTGTTAGGATTCAAACACTGGGGAACAGCACATAGAGGAGGGGGAGGTCAAATCACTTGTTGTAATGCGAGAAAAATCCATAGTCCCTGTTTAACTCCAAGACAACTGAGTCAAATTTGCATATAAGATCGAGTTCTGCAGACTCTCTTTGAAGCTGTGATTTGTTATTCATCTGTTTCAACACAGCTA
>ML685766.1:3342217-3440607 GCA_007922175.1 Pelusios castaneus | reverse complement strand
TAGCTGTGTTGAAACAGATGAATAACAAATCACAGCTTCAAAGAGAGACTGCAGAACTTGAACTTATATGCAAATTTGACTCAGTTGTCTTGGGGTTAAACAGGGATTATGGATTTTTCTCACATTACAACAAGTGATTTGACCTCCCCCTCCTCTATGTGCTGTTCCCCAGTGTTTTGAATCCTAACACCTATTTTGATTTGCTGTCACAGCCTGACCTGATCCTATGTCATACACTCCCCTTCATTTAATTTCCTCCCATTCTGTAAGTTTCCCATCTTCAAAGCGTCTGACGAAGTGGGATTTTCTCCCACGAAAGCTCATGCGATAAATAAATCTGTTAGTCTTTAAAAGTGCCACAGGACTCTGTTGTCTTTCTACAATAGACTAACACGGCTACCCCTTTGGAATTATAATCAGAAAGTGCCTGTGCTGCCCCCAATGCCAGGTGACAATGTTATGGTCCAGAGTCTTTCAGAGAGAGGGAAGATAAAATTAATTTAGTACTTGAAAGAGAAAGGGATTGTCAAGTCTATGATGTAAAAGCAGAAGATGGAAAAAGGATGGTCCATGGAATTCCACAAGGGGATGAAGCTATCAGGAACTTCACCTGCTGGCTGTCCCAGAGAGCCTGTGGATTATGGGGCAGGAAGACAGGAGAGGAAGTTGCCTAGGGGAACCAGACCTTGGTTCAGTTGTGGCATCAGGAACAGAATCAGCAGGATGCCTGCTGACCCAGTGGCAGATATGGTCACTGCTGATAGTCCTGGCCTGGGCCTTGGTGGAGTAGGGAGGGGCTGGGTGGCAGCCCACCCCTCTTTGGCCATGAGGCTGTACTGCCTTGTGCTGAAGGGTGGTCCCACTGACTCTAGCAGTTAGGCAATACTGCCCTGCACTAAAAGGCAGTCCTATTGACAATAGACAGTAGGACATATTGCCCTGAATCTAAAGACAGCCCTACTGACTCTGACCTCTAGGTCATACTGCCTTGTGGAGAAGAGTGGTTATCTGTACTTGGCTGCAGGATCATAACGCCACAATGAGTGATGGGGTGCCCTGTCATAGTCCCTTTTAGAGACTGAAGGTGTGCTAAGAAGGTCAAAGGGGATGGCTCAGGTTGTGTATGCTCTGAAAGAACAGAGCGGCAATGCTGTCTGGTTTATTTTGTTCATAGTAATTTTAATAAATGCCCCATTTTATAAAACCTCTGTCTCTGGTCAGGAAGTATATCATCCACAACTCATGTGTTGTGTTTTTTGTTCTTTACACAACAAAAATAATATGAAGGAAACACGCATGCAGAATAGGGCCCACGTGACTCTGTTTACTGAACATATACAGCATGCAGGGCCCAGTTATATATACATACTGCTGCTCTGCTTGAGTTCTGATAGCTTCTAAAACATAGATCAAAACTCTCAAACTATTTAAAGCAATAGTACCCAATTTCTATGCACTATTTACATCTCCCACTTAAATGTAAAGAACATAAAAAAGTTACAAATACGTTATCAAAACTACTATATATAACATGTTACAAATTAAGTCGCAGCAGTGGTTTACATCTTCTCTCTGGATAATGTTTCATGGCCATCTCAATAGTTCCTGGAACCGTATCTCTGCTTTCTGGTGTAGCAGAAACAGCACTGTCTTCCTGCTCTACACTTTAGGTCAATTGTAGTAGAAATAGGGACAGGAAGCTCACTGCTATTATCACAAGTCGCTGTCTGGCTGTGTTGGTCGCAGGATTGGTATTTTCAATGTGTCATACTGGTGTTGAAATCCTGCTAAACTTGTACTTAAAAGCTGATTTATGTGTCTTCCCCATAACATGTTTGGTGCCACTTCTATCTGATAAGACAAAGGTTCAGTCTGTGATGTAATCACTTTAGGTTTCCACAAGTTGTCTCTGACCGTAAAACTCTTTCAGTCATGTGAAAGTTGTGCAGCTAGGTGTGACTATTTGTGGCCATTGGAGCACGGTGTTTCTTAAGAACATTCCTCTGTAGATCAGGGTTTAACAAGTGCACGCATCCTATAAATAATATTGCTGTAGTAGCATAGGCTGCATTTCTATAAATCAATAGAACATTCTCAGCTTGGTGTTATAAATTATCTTTAGCATGTGAACTATACCACAAATCAATTGCTTGAATATCTGGATAAATCTTTCCACTAATCTGTTTGTGGCAGGATGGTAGAGACCTGATGTAATATGTTGGATATCATTTCTTTTGTCAAAGAGTTGAAACTCTTTGGATGTCAGTTGAGTTCCACTGTCACAATTGATTCAGGAGCTCCACTCTTTGAAAGTAATAATCTTAATTAGTTCTGGGTGAAACTTTATTAGCAAATTCTAACTTCTCTGAAAATGCATTTTTTGGGGCTCTGAAACTATTTGTGAAGTCATGTTGAATTCAGAAAATAGTTTTGTCTAATCCTCCTGCCCCATCCCCATTTTTTTCAGAAATGTCAAAATGTGTTATTTTAACATTTTTAGAATGAACCATTGAGACTTTCATTTCATAGTGATACTTTTGAAACAAAATGTCAATTTGAATCCACATTAAAAACATTTAATTTGACCTGAGCACCATTTTTTGTTTTTCTCTTTTGTTGAGATTTTTTTTTCTTTTTTCTGTTTGGCCATTGAACTGAAAAACCAATTGGTGTCTCAGTTCTAGTCTTATCTCTTCCAACATCTATGCTGAACTAGTTGAAATTTCATACTCATATGGGTGACTTCGAATGAACATTTACTGCAATAAAAAATGTATATCCTTGTAGCAGGCAGGAGTAGCAAAACTCCTTACCTGCCCTGTTAGCTTGGGCATTAGGGCTAAGTCTATACTGGCAAGTTAGTTTGAATTAAGGAGGCTTAATTCGAACTAACTAAAGCCATGGCTACACTAGGCTTTAGTTAGTTAGAATTAAGGACTTCCTTAATTCGAACTAATAAGTTCGTATAAGGTATTCGAACTAAGGGGTTAATTTGAACTAACTAGTTCGAATTAACCAATGTGGCCATGTTAATTCGAACTAATTTCTTAGATTGAATTAACCGGCCATTGAAATGAATGGGGATCGCTAATTCGAACTAAGCAAGTGCTTGCTTAGTTTGAACTAACATTCCAGTGTGGCCATGCTAGTTTGAATTAAGCTAATTTGAACTAACTAAAATTAGTTTGAATTAGTTAGTTTGAACTAACTAATTTGAAATAATTTTAGCAAGTGTAGACATAGCCTAGGAAGCTAAGGCTGGGCAGACAGCAGCTGGGAGCTGATTAGGCAGCAGCAGGGCTCTGGCCTAATCAGGGAGACAAAGGGCAGCTGTGGATCTGGCCCAGGGATATAAGTGGGGCCAGCACAAGCAACAGAGGTGGTGTGGCCAACAAGGCAGAACAGGTCTTGGGCAGCAAGGTAGAGTAAGCATAACTCCAAGCTCCTAGGGCATTTGGGGCCCACACTGGGAGTGGGACTGGCCATTTGTAAATAAGGGAGCATGTGTTTTGCACTGAAGAAGCCTCTGGTGAGTCTCTTTAGGTTGGCTTGGGAACAGGGGTGGCCAAGAAACTGGGGTGGAAGAGCCTGCCCTGTGACAGTCCTGTAAGTGGTCTTATCTTACTAAGCCCCTGGTCTTGAATACAGGCTCACTAGCTTCTTGGGAAACAACCTTAGCTATCAGGCTACATCAACACATTAGTTTACTTGGACATTCACAGACTTGGGTGGGCCAGCTTCCAGGGTTCTGCAACCGGTTTCCTGATTGGCCACACAGTCTTGGCCTTGACTGACTGGTGACTATATATAAACTTCCACCTTCAGCTCTGGCCTTCTCTGAGCAACAAGCAATTGCCTGCTACTTGGACCCATTTGACCTGGTGTTAATTCTGACCATCCCCTTGGATTGGCTGTCCTGTCCTGTCAACTGAACCTCTTGCTTGAGCTCTGACCACTGATTGGGACTGTCCTCTGACCGGCCTGACTCTTGTGTTACGAATAAAGCATGTGTGGGTTGCTGCCGTGGGGTAGTTGAGCACCCTAAGGATGCAAAGGAGCCTGCTTAGGCAAGCATTGTGTTTGATGACAACCCTGTTCTTTTGCCATCTACTTTATTTATATATCAGTCCTTGGCCACTGTACAGAATTTCTGACAAAATGTTTCATTTTTATAGTTTCTAAATTACCTTCATATAATTCTTAGGTGTGTGCTGAGTTTTGTGGGAATAAGCATTTTGATTTTACACACTACATTATAGCCTTGTAACTTAGCTGTTGTTTTTTGCTTTTTAAAAAAAAAAAAAAAAAGCTGGCAAGAGATGGCAGAGGATAGCATTACATGTAAAAAGTGAAGATCTTAAAGCAGTGTTGTAGATCTTTAAGAAGCCAATGGAAATCTATGAATAGGAAAGCTATACATTGATTAATGTGCTGTATTGGATTAATTGAAGTGGTTTAAGAGAAGGCTTGTGAGAGACCAGCGTAGATAGCATTGTGGAAACCAAGTCACAAGTTGACAAATGTGTGGACCTTTTTTCCATGGGCAAAGTGAGAAGCCAATACAAAAATGATTATAGAAAATGTCAGTTCTCAGCTCACGGTTATTATATCAGATGCAGTGTCTTTACTGGTAGTTCTATGACTATTAATATCTGTGCTTAAAAATAAAGATTTTAGGAAAGGAAACAGAACACTTCAAATTCATGTACTTTCTGCTTCCTGAAAGTACTCACTGAACATAAAGAATTTCATCTGTAAGACTTGAAGTCTAGCTCCAGTCAATCCTAATAACCAGGAGCCACATGTGGATATGGATCAGGTGATTTCCCAATGAAGAGCAGCAGAAGGAGACTACAGGGAAAGGGAAAGTGTTTGAGGAGAAAGTGTAAGAGCAGGTTCCAGAAGAGTCCTGGGACTGATTATAGGCAGGAAAGACGTGGGAGAGAGACAACCAGAAGGTAAAATACCCTTTGCTCTGTAATCCAATTAATTAATAAAAATATTGACTAGTACTGGACTTAGGATAAACCTCTGTGTGTTCCCATTAGATATGCGCCCCCCCCCCCAAGTTTGACAGAAAAACAATGACAACTGCTCATTGAGTATGCTTTTTCAGCCGATTATATACCTGCCTAATAGTAGTGCGATCAAGATGAAATTTCCCTGGTTTGTTTGTAAGAGGGTGTCAAAAGCCTTAAATCAAGATATGTCATGTCTATTGCTTTCCCTCTTTACTAGGCCATTGACCTGGTCAAAGAAGGAAATCATGTTGGTTTGGCATGATTTGTTCTTGACTATTCCATGTTGGCTATCATTTATAACCCCGTTCTCTGCTAGGTGCTTACAAACTGATTAACAATTTGTTCCAGTATCTTTACAGGTATCAAAGATAAACTGATTGGTCTGTAATTCTTTGGGTCCTCTTTTTTTCCTACATAAATAGTGTATTGTCTTTCTCTCATCCTCTGGGACCTCACCCTTTGTCCATGAGCTCTCATATAACTTATAGTTGTCTCCCTGAATGTGTGTGTTTGGTGTTGTTATATCACATTAATACACTGGTATTGCCTAGGAGTCTCAATCCAGATTTAGGGCTCTGCTGGCTAGCAGTTGTGCAAACATAGATCCAGTCCTAGAACACACAGCCAGACTCCTGGGCCTGCACAAAACCCCACTGAAATCTGCAGTCTGCTCACACACTCTTGTTTTCAGGATCAGGGCCATAGAGGATGATGGGGTCACTGCCTTGAAAAATTTACAAGTATGTGAGTGACTACGCACACACCTAGTCCCTGAGCTATTCATGTATATAAAACTGTTAATGTGTAAAGATTTTCAAGATTGAGTCCCAGGTTTCCTTGTTCCTCCTGTAACAGTGGTAAGCGAATAGTCTGTATTCTATACAAAGGAAGTTCAAAAGGGCTGCTTCTGTTAAACTGCTGACCTTCCATTTCTTGAACTAAAAGTCTCATGTCTCAGACAGGAAAGCTCAGAAAAAAATGAGAAATCCACTTGGCCACTTTCCCTTAGGTGATACAATAAAAGAATTTTAGGAAAATAACCCCAGGCAGGGTTAGGTTGATGAGATAGCAAGTGGGAAACATTGGGATGGGATGGGTGGGGATAATAGGGATCTCTGTCAAAACCCCAAATACTGGGACTTTCCCCATAAAATCAGGACACCTGGTCACCCTAGGCTTGCTCCAGCTATCTTTACTTGAGGAAAGCTCCTGTTTCACCACTGGAATGAAATACAGTAATAGTGTTAAACAGTGCAGAGTAAGACTACTTAATCTGAGCCAACGTCTCTGGGCTACTCTATTTGAAATTACAGTAGGAAATTAGTCCCTGATACTGCTATGGACAGGGTGCAGGTGACAAAGTTAGTAGTGCTCTATGTGGGTGCAGCTGTCCACCTGTGTGCTATCAGTTGCAAGTAGAGGAGGCTTTTGGGGTAGGCGAAGCAGGCGCACGTCTAGGGCCCCAAGCACTAAGGGGCCCCATTGCCTGCTTCACCTACCTCAAAAGCTGTGTCTGCCTCATCAGCGGCAGGAGGAGGAGTTGGGTCAGGGGGCCAGGGCCACATGGGGAGTAGCTGGGTCTGGGGGGGGGCCCACAGGCCTATAGGGGGCCCCACAATGGGCCTTCGCCTAGATCCCCCAACAGCCAAAGGCTGCCTCTGATTGTAGGTCCAGGGCCTTAAGCAGTAACAGGAGTTTTGTGTGAATAAAGAATATAGAAACAGGGTGTACTACAAATTTGGAACTGTTTTATCTTCTTTCAGAGATACTATCTTTTAACTTTAAGAGGTCATAGATAGTATTGTGGTATCATTTAGGAACATTTACAGACAAGGGTAATGGAACACACGCACAAAAAGAATCAGGGTGCAGGATGCCCCATGCCCTGATGGCATTCGCCCAGCACCCCATGCCTCACCAGCACTGTTCAAGGAGTGGGTGGCTTCTTCACGGCACTTGGCCACAGCTGACCCCAGGCTCCCACCAAGCCACTGCCCAGCCATGGCTGCCATTGGGCCCCTGCCAAACCCCAGCCAGGGCCCTCTCATGGCTCCCCATGGCTCTGGTGAGGCACAGATATGCTTACCTAGCTGCTGCTTGGGCCAAGGCTGTGCTGGTTTTAAATTTCTGGCCACCGTTTCCCCGCCCTAGAGCATATGTTAGGCTGTGCTGCAGGGTGAGAGACTTCAAAGGGCTGGACCAAGCGGCCCCAGCTGTGCTTGTCCCAGGCGCACAAGTAGGTTGTCTGCTCCTGTGTGTGCTGGGCTGCAGCTCAGGGCACTCAGCAGCACACTTGGGGGGCCTGTGCCCCATGTGCCCAGTGCCAGCAATGCCCCTGTTTACAGATAAATGCACATGACAAGGTCAGACTGTAGGGTTCCTGGAGAGTACTACTATTTGAAACCTGGATAGTGGGTGGGCACATGCCTGCCCACTGCTAAAACCTCCTCCCTCAGCCCAAGGGAAGAGTCATTGGTCCTGGGAATTGACTAATTATGGGGGACAAATGATAAACAGGAGCAGGTATGGGGTCAAAGGTACAAAAGAAGGGAACTGGAAGGGGACACTGAGCAGAGAACCCAGGACAGCTCCCACTACTCCTGGAAGACATCTAAGGAGGCAGCGGACGCTGCTCAGAGGAAATGCCAGGATGCGTGAATGGATCAAGGAATGGAAATAGGCCACACAGTTGCAGGATACCCTTTCAGCCAACCGCTTCTCTCCAGTGTTACAGATGGTGATTTTGGCTAGGAGGAGGTTGACGACTAGGTCCCATAACTTCATGTAGCCATTGAGGGGGTGGGTATAGATAAACAGGAGAGGGGAAATGTGCAGCCAGAACCTCAGTAAGAGGTTCTGGAGGAGCTAGAAAAGGAGCTGCAACCTGGTGTAGTCCAGGTAGATGTGCATCAGGGTCTCCCTCATGCTGCAAAAGATACAAGTATCAGGGTGTGGGGTGAACCGTGCCAGGTACCATGCTGATGCCCGTAGCTCCATGCAGGAACCACCAACTGATGTCTCCAGTGGACCGTGGGGTCAGGATGGAATCCTTCCCAGCAGAGAGCATGTGGCTGGAGGGTAGGGGTGAGGAGAGACCCTCCAGAGGTGGAATCAGGTCCTGCCATTTGGTGTTGGGCTGAGACACAAGGGCTGGATGGTGTGCAGTATGAGTGTGTACAGGTGGTCCTTGGGCATGGTTTTGAAGGGGATCATCTACATGTCTAGCAGCCATCTTGATGTATGGGGTGGGGGCAGCTGGGAGGGCTCATGGGGCCAGGGCCTGATTAAAATATCTGGAAGGCTAAGACTGAGTAGGGGGTGGGGAGTGCCCTCTCCCTGGACCCACTTGAGGTAAACCTGAGCAGCAGGAGGCAAAGTTGCTTTCACCTCCTGGAGTACACGCTGGGGGTTTTGAATGGTGGAGATCCCCATGTGCTGCTCCTGTGCCTAGGGATCCACCCAATCCCCCTGGTCATAGTTCAGGAGGTCCCTAATTGACCCATGGTGATGCCTGCCAGGACCAACCTCCATCTTACTAAGGGGGCCCCAGCCACTTGCACACTAAGTTGGGAATTTTGTAGCAGGGGCTCTGCGAGAAGGTCCTCCCCCTAGGTGACTGCAATGGACCTGGAGGCTGTGATGACCCTCCAGGTCTGAAGGAGGTCCTGGTAGAAGACTGGCAGCTTGGAGAAGTCTTGCGAAAGCCCTTCTGGTTGGGGATAAAAGAGCTGCAGGTCTTATCAGAGCCCTGGGAATAGAAGGCCAATATATCAGCCCCAGGTTCAGCAAGTCCCTTTTCCCTTGGTAGCTGAGCAGGGGTTACTACAGGTTAATTAGCACACCTGGAGCTAATCAGGGCCCTGCCCTGGACTTGTTGAAAGCCTTCCTGCCAGAGAAATGGTGTGGCTGGAGTGTGAGGAGAACTACCATAGTCTGTGGGAGGAGGTAAGATGCTGTTAGAAGGCAGACAGATCTAGAAGGTGCAGAATGCTGGTCAGAGAGAACCCTGCAGGTATGAAGACTGGGGGAAGGAAAATCTGCCTGAATAAGCAAAGGACTTTTTCTCAGACCTAAAGGCAGGGCCATTGCTAGGGGGTGACAGTTGGGGTGATGGTCTCAGTTCAGTGGGCCCCATGCAGCCATGCTTGTTTGGGGCAGTATACTGCCAAAAACTATGTGAGCACAGATTTTGTTATCTGGGTGGTTCTGGTCACAGGTTTGGCATTGGGCTCTGTGCCAGAAAAAGATGGGTAACAATTTCTGTGAAATACAGTTTTTGGCACTATCGCTAGTACGCTGTCATGTGTGGATATCAAGCTGTAGGGGAGAAATGTAAGTTATTTCCTGCAAAATATAGGTATATACTTTTAAAAAATTGTTAAGCCTGATGCCACGGCAACCCCGTTGATACAGGGAAAGTTTTGATACAAAGTAAGAAATGCATCTTGTATTTTAAGAATATAATTAAATTAGGGATCAATTTTAAAAATAGTTTTCAACATCGGTGGAGGTGCACTCATACAAACAAATACTTGCACAATATAGAACATTCTGTATGTCTACAGGTAGCTGAATGTTGAGTGGAGGCTGTTTGGAGAAAGGTAAGCAAGGGGGGTCTGAAGTAAAGCTGGAGGATTAGAGGTGACCGAGGGCGATGGAAAAGAGAGTGAGGGCTAGCATTGGGTGCCACTAACGTTCTGTCCCCACAGTTGCTGTTGGATATTCCTTCCTTCCCTGCAGGGATGCAGCAGGGAGAAGAGAAATAAATGGCTACCTGTGGAGTGAATACTACAGCAGCCCCCAGGGGCCAGTAGGAGCAGCTGTAAGCTGTCCCTGCAACCTAGCTGAAGGCATGTGTACATAGCTGGCCTGTCTTACCCCACCCAGGAAGGACTAATGCCGTGCCCAAGACACTTTCAGGCTCATGCCTCAGGGCCTGCTTTATTAACTCAAACAAGATACTCACAGAGTAAAGCTATTTCCCTGACCAACACAGAGTGTAGGGGCCTTTCACCTTCTTCCCCCATGTCCTATCCTTCCCCTTTCCAGGGCCAGTTACAGGAGCCCAGCCTTCCTCCTACCAGGTCTACCTTCAACTGAGCTCTTCCAGCTCTCTTTGCTGTTTGTGCAAAATAGCTGATCTGTTCCATTATTGGGTGCAAGTGGGAAGAAAAGTGGCCCACTCCAGGCCCCCTCACCCTTAAAGAGCAGACCACCTTATTACAGCATGACATTCTAACTGGGCTACAGGGATATGCGCTGACAACCTGCCAAATGTGAGTGTGTCATGTGAGATGCCTGACACTTGGCAACCCAGCGGTGGGTGAGACTCTTCCCTCTAAACCCAGACTGAGTCAGGATGGTATCCAGGAGCATGATGCTGCTAAAGGAGAGGTGCTTCAAATGAGACAAGAAACTGGACTCCTGATCACTAGAGATGCTGTGGAGTTTTTTGTAAGATGCGTGGTGGCTGTCCAGCGTGAGTAAATTCTGATTTGGCCAATTCCATTCTCCTTCTTTAATGTCCCCCATAGTATCAATTCAATATATAATATAATAAAATAACTGTCCTAAGTTGTTGGATTGTGTTATCATGGCACAATTGGTAACACCCTTCCTATATTTTTTGCTGTATTGCTAATATGGGAATTTAGCTGTGTAGAGGGGATGCAGTGTTACTTAGTAGATACCGCTTTGGACTGGGACTTAGAAATCTGGGTTCTATTCTCAGCTCTAGCCCCTCTCCTGCTGGATGATCTTGGAAAATCACTTCACTGTTCTGTGCCTCAGTTTCCCATCTGTAACATAGTAATATTTACCTCCCTTTGTAAAGCTCTGTGAGGTCTACTGATGAAAAGCACTATATAAGAGCTATGTGTTGTTAGATACGCCAGTCTCTGAAATATAATTTGTTGATGTTGAGAACCCCCAGACACCTTCCAGCACTTAAAGCTGCCCCACATGCAGCTGCTAACCTTGGTGTAGTTCCATGGCTGACTCCTGGCACTGCTTGGGGGGGAGAGTGTGTTTTTATGTAAACTAGTGTGTGAAATAAACTATATAAAATTTCCCACATGGAGCTGCACAAAGTTCACCAATAGTGCTACTGAATTGTCATCTCCACCTCCTGCAGCACTTGTGTTCCTTAGCTGTTGTCCTTCCAAACACCCCCTCAGCCCAACCCTACTTAGCTTGTGAGTGCTAATGGCCAGTTTTATGTCTGCAATATGAGAAACAGTTACTGTAGGTACATGTTTTTAAATCAACAAATCCAAATAACGTGCTTCCAAGAGTTTTAAAGGAGTTGGCTGAAGAGCTTGCTGGACCATGAATGCTGATTTTCAATAAGTGCTTTCACATGGGGACATTCTAGAAAACTAAAGTAATGTCAATTTTTAAAAAGGGTAAACAGGATGATCTTGGTAATTATAGGTCTATCTTCTTGACATCAATTTTATGCACAAAAAAGGAGTGTCTGATACAGGACTGGATTAATAAAGAACTAAAGGAGGGTATTTTAATTAATGCAAATCAACATGGGCTCATGGACAACAGATGCTGTCAAATTACTTTCTCGTTTGATGAGATTACAAATTTAGTTAAGGTAATAGTGTTGATGTAAGATATTTAGACTTGTGGTATCACACAGCATTTCGATTGAAAAAAACTAGAATGACAAAGATTAACATGGCATATGTTAAATGGATTAAAAACTGGCTAACTGATTGATTGGTCTCAAAATATAATTGTAAATGGGGAATCATCACTATATGGGTATGTTTCTATTGGGAGCCTTAACAGGATAAACTCTTGGCCCTATGTTATAACATTTTTATCGATGATCTGGAAGAAAGCACAAAAGTATCAGTAGGAAACTTGCAGCTGACACAAACATTGGGCAAGTAGTAAATAATGAAGAGAATAAGACAGTGATTCAGAGTAATCTGGAGCACTTGGTAAACTGGGCCCAAGCAAACAATATGTATTTTAATAGAGTTAAATGTCAATGTATGCATCGAGGAACAAAAGAATGAAGGTCATACTTACTGGATGGGGGAACTCTATCCTGAGAAGCAGTCACTCTGAAAAAGAGGTGGGGATCATACTGGGTAGTTAGCAGAGCACAAGCTCCCAGCATGAGAAACTGTTGCTGAAAGAGCTATTGCAAACCTGAGATGCATTACAGGTGACTTTTGGGCCAGAACTAAAAAGTTATTTTACTTTCATATTTGGCACTGGGGCAACCATTGTGGAAATATTGTGTCCAGTTCCAGTGCCCACAATTCAAGGATTTTGATAAAATGGAGCAGGTTTAAAGAAGAACCAGAAAAATGATTAGAATATTAGAAAACATGCCCAGGGCTCAGCCCCATGGGATGCACTGGGGCTCAGTGCTTCTGCCCGATGGGGCATGCCAGGGGTCCTGTGGGGTGTGGTGAGAATCCTGTGGATTTGAAAATATTTATGAGATCTCTGCTCTGGAAGGCTCTGGCTGAATTTAAGCCTTGCTTTTATTGCTCAATCTATTTAGTTTAACAAAGAGAAGGTTAGGGGGTGACTTGATTGCAGCCTATACATGGGGAACAAATATTTAATAATAGGCTCTTCAATCTAGCAGAGAAAGGTATAACAAGATCTACTGGCTAGAAATGGACGCTAGCCAAATTCAGACTGGAAATAAGATGTAAATTTTTAATGGTGAGCGTAATTAACCACTGATTAACCATAATCTATGAAGGGGCATTGTGAATTCTCATCTCTGGCAATTTTAAAATCAAAAGTGGATGATTTTCTTAAAGCTCTGCTCTAGAAATTATTTGGGGATGTTCTATGGCCTGCATTATACAGTTCAAACTAGATCACAATGTTCCCTTCTGACCTTGGAATCTATGAATTTGATTACAGCACAAGTGAGGTAGGGGTAGGTTTGAACGTTTTTGGAGTGTTGGCTTTTAGAAAACTAAACAAATGGAATAATGTCAAAATGAACCGGAGGTTGGCAGGGGCATAGACAGCCCCTGTTTTCTAGCTGGGCCCCTGAATCTGCAGGGCCGCTTCCAGTCATCTGACCAGAAGCCGCCTTAGAGGCTCCAATTACTATGTAGCATGTGTGAGGAGTAGGGAGTAAGAGGCAGCCAGATGAGGCCCGCCCAGTAGAGTGAACTTCGCTGTCATAGCTGTGGAGACCGTGAGTGGAGCAGACTCTGCTTCAAATCTCTGCTCCGCTTGTCGTTGTGCCTGCCTTCTGCTGGCCAGCCCCTGAGCTGCAACAGCGAAGTTTGCGCTGCTGCCTGGCACTGTGGTGGGCAGGCCTCATGTCCAAGGGGGCCCAAATCACCTGGGTCCACCCATGGCTATGCTCCTGGAGGTAAGAGATGCATTAGCTAGCACTATCTCTTGATTTGTAATACTACCTATTGTATAAGTTCTTATACCAAGTGCAACATGAGAGTCAATGATGGTTTGTTTTTTGTGTAGTTGATAGGGATATCATATGCTTTAGAAATGTGACTTTTTTTTACCCGGTATATTGTTATATAGTGTGTGTATATATATTCCTCTGCCATCAGTGTGACGAAGGGACAAATTCTATTCTCGGAGCACAGCTCAAATAAACTCAGCTATGTACTGAGGATTGCCACCTCTCTAGGCTTTTGCAGAATCATCCCTTTACTTGAGGAAGCAGTCCTGGGAAATCTGTAAGAATGCTTGGTACATCCTGCCAGCTGTCCAGTTTTCTGGGGTCATGATCATCCTGGATGTCCTGGGGTTTGTACTTCAGGTGAGAACTCTATTAGTGGCTGGGAAGCTGGAGACACCTGCAGCACAATTGCCATTGCGGACTTAAAGATGTTCATTGTCTGTCATGAGACTATTTGTGCAAACAAAGATCAGCCCCCCCCCCCCCAGTCTGGAATAATTTACCCATATGAGCATGTGTGGCCAATGGAAAGTTGTCTGAATATAACTGCCAAGGAAGTCCTTTGTCCTTCACTTGCCTCACATGACAAGTGTGTTTATATCATTTATGTTGTGGCCAGGTCAGAGATCCACCAAGATAGGCTTGCCCCCGAAAGCTTATCTGACTAGAGATAACAGGTGGCTGAGACAGACAAGGGGCTGGGAGTTAAGGGTCATGGAATAACATAACTGTATGTGTATAACTTTTACCGATCAGGAGTGACAATCATAACTTTGTACCTTTGTAGTGATCACTGGTATGCAGTATTCTGTATATATTACAGCAGCATTTGTGTAAAGACCAAATTCACCATCCTTTTTTCCCCCGCATGACAGGGGCCTGGAATCAGATCACTTCTGTGGCTATATCCAGGAATTGTTCAGTATTCTGAAGTCTCACCAGTCTCTTATGCATGGTTAGTGAGTTGCAAGATGATACTGTGAGCAGAAAACAAGTCCTACCCTGTAATCAAATTTCAGATTGTTCTAGATAACAAGTAGGAATGAATTTAAGAAAAAAATGAAGGTCCTAATTGATATTCTTTTCTGTTATCTTCAGTGAAGAAATGATGAGGGTTACTCGGTGATTAGAATTCATAAAGTGGAATATTTTAAGGACAAAAGCACTGAGCTTATTGGACACAACCATAAATATGAATGACTATTCCTGCAGGCAAATACAAAAGCAGTAAGCCAAGAAAATCAAATGGCAAAACTGGCAGAAGTTCTGTCTGTCCACCACTGATGGTATCTACAATATACTATAATATCTGAATCTCTCGTGTCTGGTCCCTACAATGTACAGAGGACTTGCGCTCTTCTGAGGTTAAGCGTTCCTATCTTCAGAAGCACAGATCTGAAACTACAGAATCGTTTGCAAACTTAGCCAAAGAAATTTGGCTGCAGTATTTTTGTGATTAGTGGAAGAATTAAGCTAAAAGGCTGGACTTGTGCTGTGCATTCTCACCCAATTCATCAAGGTAATTGCATTGCGGTGAACATGGTTAATCCTAAAAGTACACACACACCTGATAACCTGCTTGCACCTCAGGCTAGGAAAGAGGATCTTACATAATTGGTGAGAAAATAAAAGAAAACATTATTTGCCTGCCTCAAGATTTACTGTTTGTGTTTTCACAACTAAAAGCTCTATTATTGTTGACTTTAGCTTTTCACATCATCAGGCGATCATATTGTTTCTATCTGCCAATTTTTGTAACTACATTCAGTAGTGAGTAAATCCCTATACCAAACAAGTTAGTTGTTTCGTACAAGAAAGACCACAGTGTAATATATTATGATCCATTTTAGTCATTGTGGACCACGTAAGATTACTAAACATATGGGGATGGTGTCCACTTCAGGATTAAATACTTCAGTGTAATTAAGTCAAGTAAAAATAGAATAATTGTCATCATATGTATTTCCATAGAAAAAGTGAAATAGCCATAGTGTTTTCTGTAATGTTGAGTTCTTGTAGCTGGAAACATATGTCTAATACTTTCTGCCCCTTTTCTATTTAAAGAAAAAGTTATCTTTTCTTATAACCTTTAAAATTTTAAAGGTTATCTGATTTTTTTTCTCTTGTTTTTAAACTGTATGAGAATCTGACTATTTTGGCACAGTCACAAAACCTAAGCACCATCCTTTGAGTTAAAACTTTTTAAGAAAAATGAGAATAAAATTCCTAATAAAATATGCTCATTTGTGTGGTGGTGTACATCAATATTTTCAAAAGTGTGCCCCACTCTTTTTGAAAATCAGGCTTCTTTAACTTAGATTAGAGAAGCAAATATTGCTATTCGGTTATTAAAATCTTGGCCATATACATTTGTACAAATATATATAGACTACCATCTTTTCATTAAATTCTCTCTAAAATGCTCTGTTCTATGATTTCTTGTGGTAGAATAGTTCTAAATTTAGTAAAATGAGTTTTAATATAATTTAAAATGTACAAAAGACATACTCATATGCCATGAGTATAATTTGATTTGTTTTCTTTTATCTGAACAGGTAGCATCCTTTTGTTAATGCACTGTTTTTCTCTTCTGAGAGAGGCCACCCACTGTGGCTGTTTATCCTGACCCACGTACCCCCATGTAGACAACATCAGTCTGTAATCCAATGGAATCTTTATTTAACAAAACCAAAATCTGTTGATCCCATCCCAACAGGTGTAAATTGAGGAACTGGTAAAGTTGATGATAGCTCAGGGGCTAGCAGGCTCCAGAGCTAAATACTCAGCAAGATTACTGTTAGATGACTTCACTAATTAAGAGGACAAGCTTACCTGACCTCGGGGGCATAACTGCTGACAAATTATAACTAACTAGCTTAAAACGTCGTGGAAGGATAAAGTTCAGAACAAACATGGGACAAAAACCAACACGGAAATAGCGTGCTGACTTTCCAAATTCGTAGACCCTCCAAGTGCCTTGTACTTTACTTCTTATTTTAAGGAGATGAAAAAGTCTTTGAAACTGTTCCTGACAACAGAAATAAATAGACAACCTTGACTCCCTTCCTGTGGGTCAAGCAAATAATGTGGTGCTTGGCTTCATAAAGTTTGTCTTCCAGATGTCACTTTCTTTTTTTCAATAAAACCCAAGTTTAAAGGAGAAATTGTCTCACTGTTGAAGACCTAATAATTAATGAGTCATTTACAATGCTTCTCAGATACAGAACGTTTCATTTGGAATTAGCGGGGGAGTCCAAAAAAGAAAGAAATGTACCTGCTGTGAAAAGCAATTGACCTGAATCTACAATATTTTATTCTACCTTGGGGGGAAGGGGGGGGAGAAGGAAGCACTTTCTAGTTCATTGTTTGTATCATTTCCTTATGGCAAAATTTGAGGTGTGGGTTTTAAATCAGAGATACTGAAGACAAACTAATCATGTGTGTCCGAGAAGATAGAAACATCCCCAAGAATTAAGACCACCCCCTTCAGGACATTTCCTAAAATGAACATTTTCTTTTTCTGTACATGATGTTCAATATATCTTTCACTTGTATTAAAATGTCGTTGTTCCATTGCATAGTTATTAAATAGATGTGATGTAACAGACTTTGTTTTTTATTTAAGGTAGTTATTTTTGTCAATACTGGTACTTTTGCCCAGTATTTTCTAATGAAATGTCTATGTATGTTTCCCATGTTTAATAAATAAATGCTTTATCATACAGTGGAGGTAATTAAATGACATTTTTCTATAGTGGTATATATCTGTATTGAGGTGTTTGTGGTGAAAACTATATGCAAAATAGGAAACTCTGCAAGAACTTTACTGTGGGTGGTGAATATTGAATTTTGAATAGCACCAATGCTGGCTTTCTTTAAGATGTTCTTCACCTAGGTCCCAGGGCAACCAAGCACTTAAACATGTTTAACTTTAAGGTGAGGATCTAAAGGCTTCATTTTAGTAGCAAAAGGCTTAATTCTAGTGTAAAAAGCCTGAAGTACAATTTAATGGCTGATGGGGAAAGCAAATGATGTTGGATGCCTGTGTAAATACCCTACAGCCCTCTGATCAGCTCTTAAGGGATCACTCTGCAGCCTAGTGAAAAAGCATTTGGGGGGCTGTGGAGGATCAATTACAGGGCTGATAGATCTCCAGTTACCAGGATCCACTGGACATACAACCACATGGCTGAAGGGGTACAAATGCTACAGAGGGTATTGTGGGAGTGAAGCCATACTAGCTATTGATCATCCACTACCAGCTGAGAGTGTGGGGAAAGGAATCTATTGAAATGGTTAAAGAAAGTGTGTTTTAAAAAAGGTTACTTGCTGAATAGCCAGCACAAGATTATTTCGCAGCTAAGAAAGGGCTATTTGCGCTTTGTCACAAGCCTTGTAAATAAAGTGCCAGGGAGTTTTGCTGTCCTGTCTGGGGGGCAGGAAGCAGATTGGCACTCGGTCACAGTGTGACTCCCTGTTTCTCTTCTCCCCCCCCATGCCAGTAAGATGTATGTGAGGAATGTGTGTTCATTGTGCCAGCCCTCTACCTGCTACAGTATACACGCCTGGAATGGTGGCACATTGTGGGAGGTTGAACCCAGGAGCTTTGAGTCACAATGGCATCTCTGTTCTGCTTACTAGCTCTGTCCCTCACTCAAGGCAAATTACAAAGTGCCAAAGCCCGAAGTATTATTACCAGTATAATATTAAGGTGGGTGATGCTGATAATTATTTTTCTCAATACATAAGCTCTGTTCAGTCTTCCAAGAAATGGTTAGTTTTCTAAGGCCGTTTGTGGGAATGTGGCCATCATGGGGTTACTGTGTTACTCAGAGGATTAGGGGCTGGAGATATCTCTACTTCCAGTTGCCAGTGGGAGCAATCCCCCATGCAAATGCTGTTATGATGCAGCTAAATAAAGCAGTAATTCTCCAACACATAGTCAGGTGAGAAAAATGTTATGTTTGGTGCACTGAACGGTACCTTTAGTAAAGCTTCTTTTTGTGGGAGTACTGTGAATAGTAACAGAGTTAGTTCCTTTATTAGTCCCTCTTAAAACTGGAATCTGATGCTTGGTCTCTGGCTATTGGTGTGTATATTGAGAGCCCTAAAAGAGGAGAATCTTGCATGATGCATGACCACATCTTTTCAAGGACTGGCTTAGGTAATGTAAATTAAACAAGTTATTACCCTAAGCAAATACCCATAGGCTGCATCACAGAGTTTTCTTCCAACAGGGAACTGACCTGCAAGGCCCCCAAATCTGTTACTGTTTGGCTCAGGGCAGACAATTATTTGCTGGGGTGTGTGTGTGTGTGTGTGTGTACACCCCTCCTCCCCTATATATATATATATATTGCTCTTTTTATTTAAAAAAAAAAAAATGCTGGTATTCGACCAGGGACCTGGCGTTGCCGGCGGAGGCAACAGGAGCCGGGACCTCATCGCTGTGAAAAAAAGGTGCTGCTACTCCAGTACTCCTGAGTACCATCACAAAAAAAGGTGCCAATACTCAGTACCCTTCAGTATTCTCACCATATATATATATATTATATATAATAAAAACAAGCACACACACTTATACTGGATAACTCAGGATTTATGATAGGGTACAGATCCTTTCACTTATTGAAAACTGAAGTGTCTATCTCAGTAATTATGAGCTAGCAATTCTGACTGTGTAGTTTGAGTATGTATGTTGAGATTGTTTTTGATATTTGGATGCTATTTATTTCACATTGGTCTGGAGAGTTTTGAAAGTTATATATTTGAAAATACACTTTTAAGGACTGTATCTTGCACAGCTGAAACTGAATAAGGAAAGCAAGTCCAGATGTGAAATAAGGGAGCCATTTTAAGTATGACAAAAATAAGGTAAGTTTTATAACTATTGAGACATATACATTTAAGTTAGAAACAAAAATCCATGAAAAGCCAGAATTTAAGCTTCTATTAGGCCACCTGTCCTGGTTTCCTCGCCTCCTGGCCTCTGTCTGCCATGTAGATGACAGATTAGCTGTGAACATCCTTTATAAAAGGAAATAGTGTTCTATAAAATTCACACCATGGTTTCCAATTTGGTATCAGTCAGGACATCCTAAAATTAAATCTGTTTCAAAAATAGAGCGGTAAGGGGAAATGTCAGGGTTAAAAGAAAACAATCTTCTTATGTCAGTTTATTCTATGAGAAAACTTGCCTGCGAAGGAGGTTTAGTGTCTTGTTCAGGTGCAGTAGGTTTTTGCTGATGATGGAGTAAAGCAAAGCAAAACAGTGTTTTGTGAATCCAGTGTGATAAAGAGGAGCTACTATACAGCAAAACAGGAAGTTTAAAAAAAGGAAAACAATTGATCTTTTTGAGAGCAAGAATGATATTCTAATTTTAACTTTCTTGTTTTAATTTTAAAGTGGAATTATATACAAATAATGTACATTGCTCAGTAAATACTATTAGTAAATGCTTTTAAAGCACACTTCTGTTGCACTATAAAACTTCTTAATTTTAGGGGGGGTTGGTTTCAGTTTTGAGCCCAATTTTGCAATCCTTATAGAAATGGGAATTTTGCTTATAATAAGGACTATGAGATCAATTTCTCTGTCTACACAAAGCTGGTGATATTCTCTAATTTCATTGCATTTGGAATGCATAGTAACAGCTATGGTTAAGATTGCCAAAATCCTTCCATTGTAAAAGGCCTTTTTCAGTACTTTCATAACTTTGTCAGACTTTAGCTTTTGGGGTTATAATTTTCCCATATCTAGTCTGTGCACAAAGACAGGGTTTTGTTTTTGTTCCAACCTAAAGCAGTCAAGTCTTAACACTGCCAGTCCATGTAACCAACGAATAAGCTAACCTTGGTGATGGTCCCACCTGGGAATTCTCCTCTTCTAGAATCCAGTGCACTACTTTTGCAAAAGAATCATACTTTATCTGCATATCTTATCAAGAAAAGCCGGGTTGGACCCGTAGAAACAATGCAACCCAACTTTATTAATCTATTTTGAAGGAATTTTTAAATACCGTAGTATTACTTTTGTAACAATCTAGGAAGACATGATTAATACATGATATTTTGAGGAATAGGCTAAGTTTGATTGTGAACATCTAACGAGTTTGTTTGCTCAATGATCCAAGTAACTTTATATTTTATATATGTTTATCCATGTTACACAAATTTCTGATTTATAAAAGGAAAGACAATAATGAACAAGCGATCCATGGATATGAAGCATAAGTGCAACTTATTCCTTAAGACATTAGTTAGGTGCCTAACTCACCTGGAAAGTAATTTAACTGACATTTATTCTCTGAAAATCTTCCCTAGGGATTTATTGTGTTCAGAACTGGCTAATTTTCTGGATTTTGGAACAGATAAGGTTTCAGCAGATTATAAAGGCAGGGGGGGCCATTTATGATCAGCTAGTCTGATTTCCTCTGTGACATAGATTATAGGCCTCCCTGAATAATTTCTGTTTGGACTAGAATTTATCTTTTAGAAAAACATCCACACTTGATTAAAATATTTCCAGTGATGGAGAGTCCACCATGACTCTTGGTAAATTGTTCAACTGGGTTAATTACCCTCACTGTTAAAAAATGGCACTTTATTTCTAGTCTGAGTTTATCTTCAGTTTACCAGTCACTGGGTCATGTTATACCTTAGTCTGAACGGCTGTCTACTGTTAAATTTCTGTTAGTATATACCAGGAGTCTGCAATGTGCGGCTCCTGAGCTGCATGCGACTCTTTGGCTGCCTCTTTGCAGCTTCAGGCCTCCACCCCGCCACCGGGCGATCCTGTAGGCAGCTTGTTCCCTGGCTCTAGACTCCTCCCTACCTCACCAGGGAACACTGCGGCAGGTGCCCTGGCCCAGCTCCCCCGACCAGGAGGCTACATCCATTGAGGCTCTCAAAACACTTGGTTATTGAAGGACTTTTTTAAAATGCCTCTTGTTATCTTTTGGGTTCCTGACCACTGGTGTATACTAATCAAGTCACCCTTTAACCTTCTCTTTGATAAACGGAATATAATGAGCTCTGTGCATTTCTCACTATAAGGTATATTTTCCTTTAATCATTCTCATAGCTCTTCTCTGAATCATTTCCAATTTATCAACATCTTCCCTGAGTTGTTGACATCAGAACTAGACACGGTATTCCAGTAGTGGTTGCGCCAGGGCTCCATACAGAGGTTATATAACCTCCCTACACCCCTTTTTATATATGCAAGAAATGCCTTAACTTTTTTGGCAATAGCACTGTGGTAGGAACTTGTGTTCAGTTAATTATTATTATTCACTATGACCCCCTAAGTCCTCTTCAGAATCCCTTCTTTCCTAGGATAGATCCCCACATCCTGTAAGTATGGATTATGTTATTTGTTCCTAGATGTGATTTTACATTTGACTTCATAAAAACACATGTTTTCTTGTGCCCAGTTTACCAAGAGATCCAGATCACTCTGTATTATTAAGTTGTCCTCTTTATTATTAACACAGAGATTTGGGAAGTTGTAATCTGCAAACTTCATCAGTAATAATTTTATGTTTTCTTCCAGGTCACTGATAAAAATGTTAAATAGAATAGATCCAAGAACTGATCTCTGTGAATCCTTATTAAAAACACAGCCCTCAATGATGATCCCCCATTTACAATTATCTTTTAAAACCTATCAGTTTTTAATATGTGCTATATTGATTTTGTATCAACAGTTTTTAGTCAAAATGGCACTGAGTAAAATGCCTTACAGAAGTCTAAGAAACAAACATGTAATCTCATAAAAAGAAAAGTTAGTTTGGAGAGAGTTATTTTCCATAAAAGAATGTTGTTTGGCATTAATTATATGACTTTTCTTCAAATCTTTATTAAAGAAGTCCCATATCAACTGTTCTATTATTTTGCCTGGGATCAATGTTATGGTGACAAGCCTTTAATTACCTATGTTATGTCATTTACCCTTTTAAAATACCGGCACGTCAGCTTTCATTCAGTCATTTGGAATTTCCCCAGACTTCCATGACATGATTAAAATCATCGTCATCAACAGTTAAGAGCCCTCCTTGGTCAGCTCTTCTAAAACTCTTCTGTGTAAGTTATTTAGACATGCTGATTTACAAATGTCTAGCTTTTCTGTATGTTCTTTCTTATTCAATTCTTTCTTCCAACTGATGTGGATCATAATTATTTTCAGCTTGTGAAATTGGTGCCATTAATGCCCCAAGTGTGCACAGATAACTGTTTTGTGGGGCCCTGTGCAAAATAACACATGGAGGACTCTAACCAGCTTCCTTCCTGTCTGTCATTCCCCCTTAACTTTGGCATACTTGTTACAACACACCTGCTTAGTTATATGGCCCTTGTTGGTCATGTGATTTCACAACATGATTAGGACCTGCCATTGGTCATATAGCTTGTGACTCTCAGGCCACCCTTCATGCATTCCTGCTTGTGCTTGTTGAGCAGACTTCCAAGCTTGCTCTGCCCCCTGCTGGATCTGAACCGGCATAGAGCACTTAAGTGGAAGCAGTATCAGGGAGAAAGATGAGGTGGGGGGGGGGTCAGATTTGGTTTCATCTCATTCTTTCTCCTGCAGCTATTTCCATCCAAACCTTAATCACCCCACCTAGCTGTTCCACCTTCTTCCTAGAAACCCTCATCTCTCCCATGGCTACTTCCCTCCCCAACTGCATCCACCCCATCTTCTGTCTGTATACCCAACCAAACCCTGATGTTCCCCACCCAGCTTCTTTCCCCAGACAACTACTGTCAAGCCACTAAACTGCCTCCATTTGTCCCCCAACTGGGGCACCCCTAGAAACTTAGATTCCCAGTTATCCTCAGCCACCACCACCCTGGATACTTGCACAAACTCAAGTATGCTGCCCCCTGCTACCCAATTTTCTTCCCAGATTCCCCCAAAAATGCAATTGCCCTATTGTCCAACTCCAGACTGCTACCCCTGAGCACCCATCTACTCCCCAGATACTCTTTAGCACCCACCTACCCTCCCCAGCTGACAAGTTTTGTGCAGCTCCAGGTCCTTACCTCACCTCTGCTGGGGCAGGGCATGTATGCCCTGCAAAATAACTTGCAAATTTGCACAAAATGTCACACTTGGAAAAGAGAAGCCCAATGAGATTGAATGGACAAAGGTCATTGCTGGTTTGAGCAGAGCTCTCCAGGAAATAAGAAATAGCTCATAGGGTCAATAGCTGCTGGGAGGAGAGGCAGGTTCATGTCATCTGGTTCAAACCGTTGGTTGGGATCGAAAACTGAGTTGCCAGAATGTTTCAGAGAGTAGTATTGGCAGCTCTTATGGCACCTGTCCCGTGGAGCAGACTGGGCTTGTTTCCCTGCTCCAGACACTACAACTTCTGCAGTTCCAGAGCTGCTCAGGTGTGGCCCAGCTGTCATGATGATGGGAGTCTGAGTAGGCCAAAGTTGAGTGAGTGGCTTTAGTGCAACACCATGAGCCAAGTCACAACTCCATTCACACAATATTGGTCCAGGCGGGGGGGGGGGACGACACAAACCTGTGCAGCCCTGAAGCCCCAGAGGTTATAACTCTCAAAGCTACAAGCCAAACCCAACCAGTCACGTAACACCAGAGCTGCAGGAGCCACCACAGTGGGGTGAGTGCTGGGCAGTATCTGACTGAAACCACCCCAAGTCTTCCATCCCCAGACTATTTACGGGGTTGCAACAGCCCATAAATATTTACAAATGGGCCCTGAGCCCAGGAAGGTTGAGAACAACTGATCTAGACAATATATCCCACCTTCCCTGATGTTATCTCAGCAGTAAGCCTCTTTTTCTTCCTCAGATGGGCCCTTCCACTCTACCTTTCTCTGCTGCCAAATCACAGTCGCTTCCAGAAAGTAGCAGTGGGCAGGTGGCCTGTGAGCATCTAGTGTAAAGAATTTCCTGACTAGGAACCCAGAGTGGCTTTGTGGTGAAGAGACAGAACCTGAGGTACAACAAATGGGCAGTCAAGAGGATCTGTGCTTATTTGGGGAGGGCTAGGAGAAAAAGACTTGTTCTAGCAGTTCTTCAGGGTGTGAAGGGAGGGTTTGGGAAGCTGGAGGCAGTCTTGTTTGGCTGTTGGTAGGGAGAAGGAATGTAGAGGACGGGACTGATGAAGACAGGAGGGCTAGCCTCAGCTTCCAAGCTCAGTCGAAGATGTGCTGTGATCCAAACTCAAGATCAGGGGTCAGCGACCTTTGCCAGCCCCGCCAACCGCACCTGCAGCAGGTGCTGGGGGTGAGACCAGGCCTCCAGTTCCTGGCCGGGACCAGGGCCAAGGCCATCTCCCGCCGGGCTGGTGGCCTCCGGTTCCTGGCCAGGCCCGGGGCTGTCTCCCACTGGGCCGGTGGCCTCCAGTTCCTGGCCGGGGCCAAGCCATAGTGGTCTCCCATCTCCCGTTGGCCCGGTGGCCTCTGGTTCCTGGTCAGGGCCAACCCGGGGCCATGTCCTGCCAGCCCGGCAACCTCCAGTTCCTGGCCGGAGCCAGGACTGGTTCCCGCTGGCAGCAGCGGCTTGGGCAAGCCGACCCACCCTCTTCCCAGCCATGGCCAGGCCTGGCTTGCTGGCTGTGGCAGCTCTGGATGGGCTGACCCGCCTACCCCGCTCCCTTCCATCAGCTCTGCCCAACAGAGGGCGGGGCCAGCAGGGGCCAGGAGCCCCGCACTGCAGCCTGTTTTTCCCCGCTGGCCGCACTCCCCCACCAGCGGGGGCCTGCAGCCGTGGGATGTGGGTCTTGTGGCCCCAGGCCACGTGGGGGGGGTTGGGGTCAGCGGGGGAGCCTGAGCAGCGCTGTGTGCCACTCAGGCTCGGCCCGTGTGCCACTTTTGGCACGCGTGGTTGCTGACCCCTGCTCATGATGGGTGCTTGTGATGCTGTAGCAAGGACTGCACCTTAAAGGAAGGCTGCAGCTTTGGATGATCAGAGCTGTATTGAGAGAATCTGGGGCTGCAAGTGTATTGTGACTTGGGGCTTCCCCGTGGTTCTGCCTCAGTACCTCTTTGAAACAGTGGTGGCTGGAGGGCCCTCCCCACACGTGCAGTGGGAAAAGTATGGGGTCCATTTCTCCCAAGAGCACCTGCAGGACCCCAAATCCCCTTGGAAGTAGCAGGGGTCCTTCCCTCCATGAGGGGCAGGTATAAGAGAAGGAGGCCCCAGCGTCCAAGGGATAACTGTTTGGCTGATTGGCGTGGTTTGGGAATCACTCAGCTGACTCAGGATGACGGGAGGGCATCACACTCTGGCTCGGCCTCCCACCCATCCTGTATGTCCAAGAAGAGAGCTTTATGCCACTTGGGGAGTTCCTTTGTGTTGGGGGAATCCCTAGCTGCCTCCTTAGGGCAATTCTTTCCAGGGCAGCATATAGAGAAACTGGCCCTTTGTATTTAGATTTGCTTGCAAGTCCTGCATCCTTTGAAAGAGCAAAAACGAACAATAACCTTGCTGGACTAATATTTATTAAAAGGGATCTTGGAAATACAGAACAGGTCCCTGCCACCGACCACAACTAATGCGTGACCTACTTGTATCCTTTGAATCAAATGGCTGCATTTCCACCTTTATTTGTTTACTTAACATACTCAGTCAAGAACAGGGAAACCTTGATGTTATTTTTTTGGACATTGTGTAGCTCACAATTACTTGCTGCATCTGTTTCCTGTTAAGGAAGTTTAGTGCTGCTTTTTGTCCAGCAGGTGGAACACTTGCTGCAGATTGCCTAGCTCAGGAGTCCTGCTGTAACATGCTATTTTAAAGAGAAGTTTAGACCTTTTAGGTCTTCATGGCAAACGGACCTTTTATTAAAAAGGCAGATTTTCTTTGATATGTTTGAGGGGTGCTTCCTAGTTTAGGAAGCATAATGTTGTAAATGCATGCAAAGTAAAGGCTGTGAACTAGAGGGTAGCACCCGCGTGTACATCAAGAGTGCAAAGTAGTATACTGGCTATGCAATTTTGTGTGCAGTTTTGCTCCACCTTCACATTAGCACTTTCTCCTGGGAGTTGCTTTGAATTGAATACCAAAGCAAGAATTCGGGGCACGTTTTCCTGAAGCAGTGGCTTGTGGGAGATCTTGAAAGGCCTTCTTGGCAGCCCACAGGTGGGACAGTGGGAAAAGTGGGCAATACAAGAACTGTAATATCTGCTTTTTGTCATTGTCTAAATATCTGTGAAAACAAAGGGGGGGGGGTCTTCCATACACCGATGCATTGTGGGATGAGATGGCACTGGGACTTGTTGCTACTTATGTACAGTAGAACAGACGAGATGTGGCACCTGAAGATATCTTATTAAACAGCCACAGTGGACTGGCTGTCCAAGTTAGAAATGTTCTGTGCACATAGTTCTTAGGCACAGGTGGGGAATTGGGGATGGAGGATACAAATGCCTGATGTAGGCAGAAATAAATGTTAGATGTTGTTGCTATTAAAAATTGCTTGTCTGGAGGTGGTTTATCCTTATGAGTAGGTATGAGTTTCTTTGAATCTTTCACATATGCTGCATAATTTAAGGTGAGGGTGTATAGAGAGGCGTGAAGTAGGATGCACAAATTCAACATTAATCATTGTTGCCAAAAATAGATATTACATATGCATTTTTTTAATCTTAGTTTTTATATGGTCTGTATGAGTTAAAGTGAGTGTTTAAAGTTGAGGAATGGCTTGCGAATGTATGGATGTTAAAATATTGTGTGTGTTCTGTAAACTCTTTATGCAGATAATTTGTCTATATAAACTTTATTAGTCACACAAGCAAGCAGACCAGCGGCGGTATGTAACCAGGGTAACAGTTGAAACAAAGGAAAATAGAACTTCTGGACTAAAGGCATATGAAACTCATGTCCTATTTCCCTGTACCTGTGCAGGTTTGAAATGCCATTGGGAAAGCACATGGGGAAACTATTGAGCACCAATCTATGGTGGTATTCTGTGTCCTGGGGTTGTATTGTGGGGGAATTACATAAACACAACCAGGGATATGGTACTGAGACACAGTGCAATCTCTGTTTTGGACTTCACATCAACATTAAATAATTCCTTGTGGATGGTTGTTCATAGATGCTTTGTCCTTCTGCCTAAATCTGTCCTATGTTTCAAAAATACTCCTGATTTTTTTTTTTTTGTTCTTTGACCCTAAATATTTGATCAGTCCCTTTTCATATCCCTGCATGTGCAAAAGCAAATTTTTCTGGTTTTAATTTACCTTACCCTCAGCTTAGTTAAACATTTGGTTGTGTGTGATCTCTGCTTCCTAGACTTCACAGGGAGGTTTCTGTTGCTGTACCGGTCATACTAGAGAGAAACAAGAAATGATCAGGTTAATAAACATAACAGTAGCTCATCCATCCTGTGGAATATGATGCAAAGTGATAAAAGTAATTTCCGTTTTATTTAAAATTTCAGTGTCTTCTTGTAAATCAGTATTGTAGGCCTAGAAATAGTAGGGGCATAAAATAACACTTTCCCACAAATAGAATGGGGTTGGGGTAGGATTATTGGACAATTGGAAGCAAAATGGGCAGAGAAAAGGGTGGTAAGGTTCATTTCAAATGGACTAAGTAAAAACTGGTGATAATAACTTTATAATGTGGGTCCTGAAAGGCCCTGTTTGGGAGAGTGGGGGACAAAGGGCTAATAAACTGGCGAGAGATTAGTTTGGATGATATTGCAGGACCAGCTTTAGAAATGGACAGGGTGTGAAATTCTGTGATGGTACTTGAACACTTGCCTCCCATGTTTGATTTGCCCGGCTAGAACACTGGTCAAAGGTCTGCAGACATTACTTATGAGTAAAGGGGAAATTTAGAAATAAGATTAATAAATTTAATTAATTTAGATTAATAATTTTTTTGGGAGCAGGCTGGTTAAATTTTGTAATGCTTTAGATTAGAACTACAGAGCATGGGCGGCAGGAATGAGGTTTGGGGAGGCTAAGCCTCCTCAAACAATTGCCATTGGTAGATCCCACTTGGATCTCTGACTCACCTGAACATTCTACCCTCCAGCTTCTGCTTGAACCAGAAACCAAAAGCTATAAAAAGGAAGTGGGAGACACACTTAAACCCCTCTGAACAAGGGTGATGGAATTAAGGCAACTCCTAACCTCATCTACATCGAAGTTGTGAGAAGGCATCTTCATTAGTACACTGAATGGACAGCAGAAAACCTGGTCTCATCCTTGATGAAAATGGGAATTACCATGGGGAATGGAGAACCAACCTCCAAGGCAGGAATGGCACTGAAGTCTGGGATTGGAGAAGCAGTGAAGCACTGTATGATGGGAGATCTCTGCTCCTGATGTTAATGAATTTACGCCTGCACACACCCAGCTCAGCAGTTATCAAACCAATTCTAGTCAATAGATCCTTTTACTGACACCCAGAATAATGAGTCTGCCTGATTGTATTATGAGCGCCCTTGAAGGAATACCACCCATAGCCAGGAATGATCAATTCCTATTGTCCGCCTAAAAACAAAACAATTCTGGTATATTCCCTTAAGTCATTATTTACCCCAGAACAATTCTGGTGTTCTGCCTTGAACGATTTTTTCTTCCTTACCAAACCCCTACCCACATTCAAAATTCTGTTCTGATGATCTAAAAGCTGCATCAGTTCTACTGGGACTTTACCTTTTCCTGATTGATGGTGTTATGGATGTGCCTGCCTTGAGCACTCCAGACCCTAAGCTGAACAGCTTGTCTTCTGGGAACCTTTGAGCTGCCCTGAGCAGTGAGATAACCTCCCCCTGACCCACCCCAACTCTCTCTCTCTCTCAGTCCAGGTATAACTCTCTAAAAGTGATCTTTTGTAATCAGCTTGGGCTATATTTCCCCAGTACACCAATTAAAATTGGGTAATGTAATTGTTTGGGTGTCTTCTCTCCTTGTTCAAACTTCATGTACTTCTTTGTGTACTTGGCTTCCCTTTATTGCTCTGTAGCAATGCACCTCTACCTAGCTAAAGATCTCTGTAATGCCCCAAAATCTTGTGAGATTTGCTCGTTAAGGGAGTTGCTAATAGAAGAGTTGTAAAGTGAAAGTGGGGATAGCAACAAGCTGAATGTGTGCCATGTGAGGGTGACAGCTGAAAAGTGCTGTTTTGACCCAGCCTGCTCAGATGTGAATGTGTAGATGTGGGTGAATTTTTGAGTCTGGAGGAGCCCAGTCCTGGAGAGTAGAAAAAAAGCAAATATTGGACAGTACTGTGTTAAATGGAAACTATTAATAAAGAAGGAAAATTTTAAAGACAAGGCTGTTTCTGTGCTTGTTTCATTTAAATTAAGATGGTGAAAAGCAGCATTTTTCTTCTGCATAGTAAAGTGTTAAAGTTATATAAGTCAACATTCCGTTGTAAACTTTTTTAAAGAACAACTATATGCTTTGTTCAGACTTACGAACAACCTCCATTCCCGAGGAGTTTGTAACTCTGAGGTTCTGTTCTACCTTCTCCCAGCTTGCAGAGATTGCACAGGCATTTGTTATCAAATAATTTTTATGCCTGTATTTTATGTATTAAAAAGAAAGCAGAATGAACTGGAAAGAGATGCCCTGGCTTATGTGCCAGTATGGACAATTCTACTATGACTATGTATACACCTTGAATCCATGATGCACCAAATGCAGTTTAGTCAATCAAATTTAACCTGTCTCTATGGTTTCTATACTATGGTTTCTGTCTAGGGTACAAAAGGCTTGCCTCTGCATAGGCACCATTTTGAGTCTAACCTCATGGCCTGGCTCAGTCAGCTGCCGTGCATGGTGTCAGACAAGTCTGCCCTTACCAGGATCAGCGAGACCGAATATGGAAGGGGTTACATCTAGGGATACAGAACTGTCAGAGCTAGGCAGACGGAGAAAGGGGCCTACAACTGCCACTTTTGCTGTGGTGGCTGAGTTAGAGAAGAAGAGGAGGGACCAGGGGGATTAGGAGAGGTAGGGGGAGACTTCTGCTTTCTTCTGGCTTGTATTTTATTTAAGCACATAAACGACCACTCATATAACTTAAAGCAGGGGTTCCCAAACATTTTTCCCTGAGGCCCACATGTGCAGCTGCAATAGGCGCCGCAGCCCACTAGTAACGTGTCTATCAGGGAGTGGAGTACCATGGGGTGTGCACAGCCCCTCAATTCAACAGGGACAAGGGCCAGTGAGCGGGTGGAGGGGCCAGGCAGGTGCCACAGCCAACCTTCACTCCCACCCTCTGCCTCAGCAGCCCACTGAGTGTCTTGAGTTTGTCATCTGGCACCCACGGAGCACCCTGGCATGCCTCACAGGTACCCCTGCCTGGGAACAAGGGAAGGGCTTGGGGGCCTCCAGAGATAGATAACAGAAGGGTCTGGTCCAATAGCCTGCATTTGCCTGACAGTCTGGATATTGGCATTGTCTGGGGGGAAACAGAGCAGCACTGCCAAGTCCCAGTTCTTTGGGGTGGGAGAGAAGGAGTGCAGGGCTGATACTCAAGGGAGGCTGAGAGGAGTGGCAACTAAGAGTAGAAATGGCTGTGAACCATCCAGCCTCCTTCAGCCACCCTGGGAGCTGCTACCTCTAAGGGCTGGCCCCTTCTCCTCACCCTCCACCTACCAACCAGCATCTCCACTTCACTGTCTGCTACCCATGGGGGGCAGGCACTCAGCTCGTTCAGCAGCCCCTATAGGTGGGGGCCACCTGCAGTTGTCACTTCACCAAGGCACGTAGTTTGGAGGCAACTCTGCTCATGGCAGACCACCTGGAACTGTGTCATGGCCCACATTTGGGCCACAGCCTGTGGTTTGGAAACGTGTGACTTAGACCATAGTTTATGTACATGGAAAGCACAATAAGAATGTATTTTTTAGAACATAGTGAATTGAAGTGATCTGTATCACCTTATCTCTCATTACCAAAAATCTTAGTGTAAAAACAAACAGTAACTTCACCTCACATTATCTAGTATGAACTAGTCTATCAGGTGATGGTCCCCATGTAGGCAAGAAAGCAGCCTCTGTGAATGCCTATGGGATTGTGGAAGTTCTGTGGTCTGGTGCACAGTTGTGGAGGTGGTCCCTATTTCAAGATGTTTTCTCTTCAGCAGCAGTCAGTCAAGGTTGCCACTTCCCATATGTACAAGACTAGTCCCATGCCAGACTCATGAGACTCCCACGGTGGGATCCTGACTGGGAGCAAGATTTTCCTATCTGCTTAACATAGGAATTTGGTGACCCAAAGATGTTCAGTCAATATGTGTTAGAACTGCAGTCAAGGAAAAGAAAAGGGTCCTTGGTACTAAGATTTCCCTGAAGCTATCCTATTTACTCAGAAGTAAGTGGTGATTGTAGGAGAGGACCCATTTACCTTGACAATAGGGAGGAGCACCCGTGTAAAAGCAATTAAATGGTGCAGGAAGGGCAGACCCCCAAGATATGCCCAAGTAGCTAGATAGTTAAGAGAAGCATCCATCTACCAACCAAGACATATGTTTTGTGTGGCTGATGAGCATCTCATGGTTTTGTCTTATTTTTACCTTTTAAGGCCTCAAATAGGGCTTAAGGACATACTGAATCCTTCACCTAAGAGCCAAACGGACACCGTGCTTGACTCATGAAAGAAGAATCACAGCTAGCTTGGCTGTAAAACACTGCAAGGATTTTTGCGTGAGCAATATTATACAAGACATAAGGATATCTTGCAAATGAAGTCTAGGCTCTAGAATATGTATTATGATTTTATTTCATATATAATCATTTGTTTCCAATTCTGCTATTTGAATCTCTGTTTTGTTAAACAAACTTGCACGTAATTTAACTATAAACATATCTAAGTGTTGCGTGTGAAACAAAGAGTGATTTGAAGTGAAACTGGGAGTCTGAAGTGTTGTGCTTTTTTGGAAACAGTCTATCTGTGAATACTGTGAATGTCCAGTGGACCAGGGATTAGACACGCCAAAAAAATGCTTGAAGAGCTCAAGGGTTGTAGTATGCTAATTGCTAACTTGTGGAGTAACAGCATGGCCTGCGAGGCCTCTGTCAGTTTGTTGTGAAGAACAACATTTTGCTTTCATGGGTATGGAAAAATGGGATGAAACGTTTCAACATGTGTTGCTTATATTAGTGCTTCCATTTGTCATGTGTCTATCCATATAGTTCATATTCTGAACTGTTGATGTCCACTGCACACTCAAGAAATGAAATTAAAGGTCATAGTTTGGTTTGGTTTGTTAGAGATTAGGCTGAAGAAAAGCAGTTTCACATGATGATGATGATACTAATATCAATACTGAAATATACACAACTTCTGGCAGACTAATTATTCACTAAAATTGTCCCAAGCCCACCCAACTTTATGATGGCAGAGAGGGTTTCTTAAAAACCCATATCAAAATTTTGTGTGAGAAGTATGCAAGATGAAGCCCTGAATTCAAATGTTTGTGACTTAGGTGTGGTTGTATTTTGAAGGCAGATTTCTTGCAGGATTTATAAAAATCTTTGTCTTATCGACCTGTCTTAGTTCTCCCCTTTTTAGCTTTATTGAGATGGAGCTGAACATAATTAACACATTTATTTTTGGTGCTGTACTTTTACAGGATTGGAAAAGCAGTCTGTCTTTTTTTTTTAAAATGTAGCTGCCCACACATCAAAATGAATCAGAACACTTTGTAAAATAAACAAAAAAAACCAACTGTACAGTTTACAAGGTTGGAAAAAAATCAAGCAAGCTTCATAATGACAAAGGATTCTTTTCCTTCTGGTACTTCTGCCTTGCTCTTATCAGCTTGTGAAATTTGTTCAGTATCCCATGTGTATCATCTGACATTTACATTTACATTATAGTTTAATCCATCTGGGTGCTAAGATCGATAAGAGCTGTACACGCACAGTAGAAAATCAGGCCATTCAGTGATTAAGTACCTAAATTTATATTTAGGAATCTAACTTTGGCCACCTAAATTTGAAAAGTTGTCTTTTTTTTCTTCTTGTAAGTTTACAAATAGGTTAATAAACATTGTAATCTTCATGTTGTATAATTTTGCAGGTCATAGGTTTGAGGGTAAACCTCTTAAAAAAGAGGTGGGAAGAGATATAGATGGAAAGGATTCACCTTCAGGACCAGGCATGCAAGGTTCGAGTTTGGGGAGGACAAAGTTTGAAGAGGTACTGTCCATGTCCAGTTCCTGAAACACACTAATTGCTTGTTAGTGAAAGTAGTGGTATATAATAAACATATGCTAACATGGTCATTTCAATTTTTTTTTTTAGTTTTTGGCTTGGAATAATCACTTAATTAAGGGGATATCTACTTTCAGGTAGTTGTGGACTGAGTCTGAATTTTGGAAAAGAACACTGCAAACTCTTGCTATTTTTATCTTTGTCTTGTGCTATTTGGTATTTCAAAGACCCAGCTTCTGGAGTCAGCTGATTAGGTGAGAATCTCAGATTTGATTAAAAAAAAGATGCTGAGGAGAAAAGCTTGAAAATGTGACACAAGTGTTTCCTCAAGGCTCAACATATAGAAGAAAATCCGCCCCATTACACTTAATTCTTAAATTACACTCCTGATTTTCTTGAGGAATGACCCATAATTTATGAACAGTTGGGGATGTCAGTACTGAGAAGAAAGTTGCACAAAATCTTAGCAGTTTTCATGATTAAAAAATGCAGTGAATTGTAAGTGACTTAATTTTATTTTTTTAAGTTGTATTAATTTCCCCCAGTGTTTATAACCTACACACTATGGCATTGAGTGAGTGTATCGAAATCAGAGAGAGAATCTAAATAGAAACAGATTAATCAGTTTCCCGTTTAGATTGATGAGATGTAGCGACCTAGTGGAAAGAGCCCTTAACTTGGATTCATGAATCTTGGGTTCTTTTCCCAGCATTGCCATCAGCTTGCTGGGCAAATAATTTCCCTTCTGTGTACTTCTGTTTTTCCTTCTGTCAAATGGGGATAGTGATATTTACCTTTTTTTTCTGAGCACTTTGAGATATATGAATGAAGGAGCTAGGAATTATTAATTATCATTAATTTGTTCCCCAGGCTAAATAAAATGCATGCGAGTAAACAAACAGCAGACTTGCTACAAAGTAATTTTTAAGTGTTCCAGTTTTAATTATGTAAGATATATAAAGTATTTTACAACAGAGACTGACTTTTTAAAAATTTGCAACATTCTATAACTCTCATATTTAGCCATCATGCTGTTACTCAGCACTTGGGTATGTCTACACTTGTAATTTTAAGTCGACTTTAATTAAGTCGACTTAGTGAGTCTACACTTAAAATTAAAGTTGACTTAAAGGGGAACTTACAAAGTTGACCTAGAGCGTCCACACTGGATGCCTAGGTCGACTTCTAGGGGCTAGGGGGACCTTGGGCAGGTCCACAGTGGTGGTGGGGGCACCCCTTGTGTACAATGGGGCAAAGGGGGACAGGGACCCTGGCAGGGCATGGGGGCAGGGTGTAATGCTGTCCAGATTTAGGGAACCATTTATGATATTATTTCCTATTTATATCTCATATATGCTATAATCCATAGGAACTATGTCATGTTTGGTATCAATAGAAAGGTAGTAATTTGCTGGGAATGATTACATAGGTCATGTATAGGAATTGTATTTGTATTAGAAGTTAGGAATATGGTTGTTATATGTATACTTTAACTTGTGTGATTCTGTAGACACACCCGAGACAGGCTGTCTACAACCATTGTGTCCTTAATGTTAAGGAAGGTGCTAGATACAATGGGCCCACGGAGATACCTGATGAGCCATTAAAGACACAATGGTTGTATTCCTTATGTCCTTAATAGCTCATCAGGTTTCTCCCTGTGCCCATTGTACTTGGTAGCTTCCTTAACATTAAGGACACAATGGTTGTAGACAGCCTGTCTCGGGTGTGTGCACAGAATCACACAAGTTAAAGTTAAAGCAGGAGCCCAAGCTGAGCTGCTAATTTTCTATGACACACCTCCCAGCTCTTTGCAACACACTTCTGTGCCTCAACACAGTGGTTGAGAACTGCTGCAATAGAACATGCTATTTGATCTTAGTTCAGACTTTAGTCAAGGAACTATCAATCATGACTCAATTCTTCCTACTCCAGAGAAGAAAGTATTGTAGGGTCCTGGAATGACTTAGTAAAAGATTTTCTATTATAAGGCACAGTTTGACTGCCCTCCTCCAACATTCTTAAAAAGAAATACCTCTTTTACTTTAAATTTTCTCATTCTTTCCTTCACTCTGCTAAACAGAAATACTTTTTAATACAATACATAATTAACTTGTTGCCCTTGCCAAAAGACATGACTGAGGCCAAGAACTTAGTAGAATTTTAAAAAAGTAGAATTTAAAAAAAGGATAAAAGCTTCATGAGAATTATGAGATTATGAGAATATCTACAGTTCTGTTACATAGGTTAACAGATAGGGGTAGGAATCCTCATCCTTCACTACTGATAGGGTTAGGAAGAATCATTCTCTACAGGAAGGTTATGCTTAAGACTATTACTAGGGTTTCTTGTACCTTTGTTTGCTGCATCTGGTACTGGTTACTGATGGAGGAGAACAAACAAGGAGTCCTGTGGCACTTTTAAAGACTAACCAATTTATTTATTGCATGAGCTTTTTTGGGTAAAATCCTACTTCATCATTTCATCGGATGTATGATTTTCCCCACAAAAGCTCATGGCTTAAATAAATTTGTTAGTCTTTAAAGGAACAGGGCTCCTTGTTAGTCTACAACAGCATAACGAACACGGCTACCTCTCTGGAACTTGACAGAGGAGAGACAGACCACTGCTCTGATCCATTACAGCAGTTCCTTTGCTTATTTCCATCTTTCTTTGGTAAATTGTGCATGTGAATCATGGAGATTCTGTCTTTAGAGAGATGTGATCACAATGCTAGTATATGTGTACAATTCCGAATCTTATCCTTTTCAGTTGGAATTTTTTCATCCTTTTTATTGGGCACTTTCTATTTCTGGAATGTGCCAAACCAGAAGAGACTTCCTGGCAAATGTATATTTATGTATGTATAAGTCACAGAATCAGAGCTTCATGGAATAATAATGTATTCAGTCCCATGATTTTGTTTGTTCAGTTATGAGGAGCAGGCTTTCATATGTTCTTCTGATACCATAATGACATACACAATTTTCTTGCCCCTTTTTTAAGCAGAATGTCTGTTAGATTCTACTCAGAACCTTTGTAAATTGGTAAAATCTTTATAGTGTGCCTCTCTGCAAAATGATTTGAATTTTCATTTGATTATGGTTTCATTGATAATTTAAAAAAATTAAATCAGTAATAATATAAAATATGGCTATTCTGATTAATGTAAAAAAATCAAAAGTTCTGGGGTGTACTCAATATGTGAGGATTTAGGAACATATGTTAGAAGGAAGCGAGAGTTATGTGCAGTGGCTGAATTCTGCTCTTCATGTGTGGACAGCTAAGTCCTGGAAGGTAGTAGACAGATGAAAGGGCAAACTGTGACATGTCAAGCTAGCCAACTGATGGCATGTGCTCCCTTAGTTTACACATCTTTGCCCCTTGTGGCTCCATCAGGGAGGGGTGTTTGGGCAGCAAAAACTATGACTACTGAATTTACAATGGAATAAATGCCAAATCACCTAATGGAAGGGGAGGGGATTTATTGGCTCTGAGAGATAGCAGCCCATGGAATTCCGTGCTCCTAATTGCTTTGGAACTCCTCTATGCCAAGGCCATTAATTCAGGCCTTGCCTTTGGGGGAGGACTTGGTTCAGTGAGAATATACTCTTAAAAATCTAACAGGCTAATTCCATGGATCAAATATAAATGATAGGGACTTGTGCTTTGCCAGGTTCTAAGATCTTCAAGGGACTCCTGTGGTTTATGATGTCATCAGAACCATGAGATGTTTGTCTAGTAGAAGCTTTGTTCACAGTTTACCTATTTTTATAACACATGAAAAATACTTTTTGACTTTTGTGTGGCATTGCATAAAAATTGTTCTTCCTTTGGCAAAAGCTTCCGTCTTACCACTCAAAATCCTTTAATATGAGGAACAGATAAACTGGTAAGTAAGGGAAGCATAAAATTTGTGTGGGGATTTCCAGTGATATCATAAATCATAAAGACAAAGCTCCATGGCTTTGCCTCTAAAAGTTTAAGAGATTGTCTTTTGCTATATTTTGTAGATAGAGCATTTTCATTTATTTATATTCCCACAAAGCCAAAATCTCAGGTTACTGTTAAAGCTACATCTGTAGTTTTATGATTGTTTTGCTGTCTGCTACTCTTTAGAGACAGTCACAAAGAAGGTGTTACTTTATATGCAATACTGAATTGTGTACCTGAGTATTCATAATCCAAAAGCATTCTGGTGGTAAACCATGAAAAGAGAGCCAGAATGGAAAATCCATCCTGGTCATCCATCCACCCACCCCAGAATAGAATTATTACAGTAATACAAGAGCACATAGGAGCAAAGGTTGCCCCCCTCCTCCACTAACATGGAGGGTCCAGCAGTACCTATACCAATTTTTAAAAAATCAGGAGTCAGATCCCAAAAGTTACGAGTCTCTTAAAAAAAGTGATAAATAAAAAGAACCCCATTTTTATAAATCTTTGGAGCCTTTTAAGGTGCACTTAGGTTAATCTTTTCAAGTGTTTCTTCACAACTCTGAGGGCTAGAAACTTATTTTTTAAATGAAAGCCGAGATTCTCATCCAATGACTTGATTCCATAAACTGAGCCTTAAGAAAAAACATGAACTGTTGTGAAATTCACTATACAATTGCCTATGTTTCCAATGCTGAGTCCTACATACAGTGTGTTTGCTCACAAAAAGGCAGGATTTGGGGCGCTCAGGTGGGATGATTATCCATTACATTCCATAATCCCTTTCTTTGGCTATGTCTACACTTGTTAATTTAAGTGGATTTAGCATGTCCACACTTAAATTTTAAGTCGACTTTGAGGGGACCCTACAAAATCGACCTAGAGCGTCCACACTGGATGCTTAGGTTGACTTGTAGGGGCTAGGTGGACCTGGGACAGGTCCACGGTGGCAAGGGGGGTGCCCCTTGCCAAGTGCCAGGGGGCTCAGCCTTTGCCCCATTGTACCTGGGTACAATGGGGCAAAGGGGGACAGGACCCTGGCAGGGCATAGGGGCAGGGTGGGCAGGGCTCTGTCAGCCACCCTGGCAGGGTGTCAGCCACCCTGGCAGGGAGGGCAGTGGGGAAGCCCTGGAGCCCCCTAAGTTGACTTAAAGTCGATTTAGGGCTACTCCACATCTACACTGGCTAAGTCGACTTTTTAAAGTCGACTTAGCCAGCAAAGTCAACTTTAAATGAGGTTTTATAAAGTCGACTTAATTTTTCCTTAAGTCGACTTAAGGAAAGTGTAGTGTAGACGCAGAGTAAATTAAGTCGACTTAAGCAAGCTTAAATTGACTTAATTTGTAAGTGTAGATGCACCCTCTGTGTGGTCCTGTATGTGATGGAACAGGGAAAGATCTTGGGGACAGAATAAGTTGATCTGCTTATTACATGGATCCTCCAGTCATTCTCCTGGTGGTGGGCTACACTAGTCTTACAGCTGAAATAGTAGTCTGTTGTTGTTCCATGGCCAAGGGTGGAAATGGGTAAGGTGTGAAGGAGGGTTCCTTTCTCCCCTGCATCTCATAGGGAAATCTTCAATGAACAGCCTGTTGAAAGCCATCTTTTATTCATTTACCTTTAACTGTGAGTCATGGGATTTAAAGATTTATTTTGTAATATATTTTTTAAAAATTTAGTTTTAACTCATTTTTGCCCCCATAAAGTTTCTTTTTCTTCTTGTTGCTAGGAAGAAAACTTTCACAGAATTTGTGTGTGTATGTGGGGGTGTGTGCACGCTTTAAAAGCCCCATGACTGATCCACTGTACAAGTGACTGAGATCAATGACAATATCTGGTAGTTTATTTTTCCTTTTAACTCCATCTGCTCTTGAAGATAAATTGTCAAACGATGAGTTTGTTCACCTACATAATAGTGAAATTTAAAAATGTAAGTGTTCAAATATTATGAGTTTGATCCACTCCAGTTTCCTGTTAGTGTAATTGTTCTGTTTTCAGTGGGATTACACTGGCATTAAGATGGACTAATGCAGCAGTAAATCAGACCCTACATTTTTTGATTGATGCTTTAGTTTTTTGAAACTAATGCTTCATGTTAAGGTATATGGGATGAATTCATTGCTGTGGAACGCAATGAAAAATCCAGTAGATCAGGCTATATCTCAGTGTGGCCTTTCACAGTTTATTGCATCTATCATGTGACAGAGGATATGAGTTTCATTATTACATACTTTCATAATAAGATTAACTACTGTACACTAGACAGAGGATTTGGAATGAAGTAGTCCTAAATTCTAATTCTGGTTCTTCCACTGACCCACTGTTCTTGGGCATAGGCCTCAAAACAGCAAAGTACTTAACCATACATCTAACTTCACCACTACTGCAGTCTATGGGCAACATTTTTTAATTTATGTGGATAAAGTTACTCACCTAAACTCCTATTTAGGTACTTCCCAATTAGCTTCAATTTCACAGATACTGAGCATCTGCAGCATAACCCAGGTTTAAAATTATACATATGCTCAAGTGCTTTGCTGGATTAGGAACTTAATCTTTGCCTGTTTCCACATTTGTAAAACAAGACTAACAATAATAACTCAAGGAGGTACTGTGAGGATTCATCAGCTAATGTTCATGCAGTGTTTTGCATATGTACATTACTCTATTACCAATCAGTTATTAATATGTTATGTTCCTGAGGGCTATTGAGTTTCTGCAACTCCTGTGGGGACTTGGAATGCACAGCACCTCTCAGAATCAGGCCTTAAATACACTACTTCCTGAGTTCCCTGAAACAGCCCAATATGAAGGATTACAGTGTGCTGAACTGTATTGTGAGGTAGAAAATGTCTGTGCTGGGAAGAGATTACAAGATAGGGGACAAATACTATGCTGTGTGAGTCCTTTATATGATTAACTCGTTCATATATCACAGTGAGATTAATGTCTGCAATTACAATCAGGAAATAACAAACAGTTCTACTGTTTTCAGTTTGTTGCTTAAGAGATGTATAAAGCGTTTGCTGTTGCTATAGATCATTCAGCCAATAATACAAAACAAACATCAGTGCTCCTTTCAACAAGCGTGCGTAGAATCCATCAGAAGTGAAGTATATGTGAACTTAGAGCAGCTGTTTGATGAACTAGCATTTATAACATTTTGATTTTTCTCAGCTGTGGTTTTCTATTGCGTTGCAAAGAACTTTGTGGCAATAATAGGTTAAATTCAAACCCTTCCGGGAAGAATGAGGTAAAACCTTTTAATTTTTTTTCTTAGTGAATGATTCTATATAAAGAGTTTTAATATCTAGGGAGCAATTTTCCCTAAATTTCCTTGGGGCATATATTACTGCTGATTTGCCTGTTGCAGAATTTGTGACAGATATGTATGTTTGCTTCTCTTTTTAGTGTTTGTATGATCTGACTTTTTTCACATCAATTTTGGGCACCATTTAGGGGAACATTTTCAAACTTGTATTGATAAAGATACTCACCTAAACTCCTGTTTAGGTACCTTCCCAGTTGGCCTAATTTTCACAGTTATTGGGCATCTGCAGCTTCTTTTGACTTCGGAAGGAGTCATGGTTGCTCAACGGCTTGGAAGATAAGATGACTTTTATTTAGGTAATTAATTTTAGGCATCTACATAAGAGAATTTTGACTCTAATAATTATGATCTTGCATTTATAATAGAATAGTTTTAACAGGTCAGATTACCAATGTCTTTTCTGAAGTAACTTTGCGCACCTGAGAATAGCGCGTTCTCTAGAGCTACAGAGATGTAGAGCAAAATATTTTGATAAGAAAGGAGAGGTTTTGCAAATGTTTTGGACTACTTTGGGTACTTGTCAAACCTGCCCATCTGTTCCTTCATTTTTCTTTTCAAACCAGGTGAAATATTTTGAATTTATGAAAATTAAAACCATTTTCCATGCTTGTGGCCAATTTCATTGTGGCAGAACTCAGCTGCAGTCAACTGAATTGTGCCAGCAGGGGAATACACATTCCAATTTGTGAAATCCACAGCTTGTACCTTATAGGATTGTGTTCAGACTGTGAAATCAGAAAGTGACACTCGTCTATTTTTTGAGTATTCCCCCTTGTCTTATTTAATTGATGGAAATTATGTGTCATGTAAACGGTGCTGGAGATGGTCGTGAGCCCAACATCAAGCCACTCTGTCCTCTATAAACAAGGAGCCTTGTGCCACTCCTAAAGACTAACAAATTTATTTATCACGATCCTCTATGTTCATGTCAGCTACTGCTGTCATGTCTAGGCCTGCTGCTGGAGAACATGGTGCAGGGGAAGTGATCTCTTTTGGCACTGCCAGAATCCCTAGCAGAAGTAGAAATATGGCTATACATTTACTCTCATGGATTTTTCCAGTCCATGAAAGTAAGTGAATATATCCATAATCTATCAAATTAAACTCCATATAACAGAAGCGAGGTAATTTTTCAGAGTACTTCTTGCAGCATGAGAGAAAACCAAACTCCAGTTCTATGTCTACACTTACTAAAATTAGTTTGAATTAGTTAATTCGAACTAATTTTAGTTAGTTCGAATTAACTTAATTTGAACTAGAAAAAATTAAGCTTCCTTAATTCGAACTAACTTGCCAGTGTAGACATACAAGTGTCTGCTCTCCTTTCTGAATAGAAAGGTAGGGATAGAGAGGATTTACCACAAAATGTTCATCTCCAAAGGTCCTCAGTTCCAAGGCTGTGCAGCTCCACAGCTAAGTTTTGGTGTCTGAGTTTTGGTGAGCCTCACAGAGGAAAAATCATGCAGATTTCAGGCCATCCATGTGTCAGAACCCTGCCTCTGCAAATCTCCAAGCACTGATAATTTGGCTTTGTTGCCAGCAGCTAGTCCACCACCGTATGTGCTGCTGTGACCCTTCCAAGAGGTCTATATAGCGTACAGCAGCAGTTTATGTAGCTTTGACCAGCATTAAGCATGCTGGTTTTTAAAGGGCATAGAGCAGCATGTTTCTCTGGCTCTTCTCAGGCTGGTCACAGCCAGAGGTGGCTTTTGGGGTAGGCGAAGCAGGTGCACGCTTAGGGCCTGAGCAGTAAGGGGCCCTGTCGCGTGCTCTGCATGCCCCAAAAACTGCGTCTGCCTCAGCCGGTAGCAGAGGGAGGAGCTGGCCCTTGGGGTTGGGGCTGGAGGGAAGAGCTAGGGCTGTGGGGGTAGGGCCGTGGCCAGCTGCAGAGGGGGGGCCCAAGGCCACAAGGGGCAGCAGGAGCCAGGGCCACAGAGGGGAGCCCCCACAATGGGCCTATGGGGGCCACCACAATGGGCCATTGCCTAGGGCCCCCAATAGCCAAAGACCGCTTCTGGTCACAGCTCCTAGTGTCACACAAAGTGTGACATGCCCACTTTGTCTGCACTAGAAAAGTGTACCATGTTCACTAAACTGCTGTATTATTTATGTGTATTACAAAAGTGCCTATATGTATCCCAAATAAGACTAGTGTCCCATTGTGTTAGTAAGGCATTGTACAGTAAGATGCTGTCCTTACCAAGTGTTTAAAGTCTACATAGACAACGAAGATGAAGAGTGAGAAAAGAAATAGCCATGTCTCTTTATCTCTAAGCTCACACAGCAGAGATGTGAACGGAATTGAGGAGGTCTTACTCCCAGACACGTGTTATCTTTATAGGACCCCAATGCCTCTCAATTAACTAAACTGGTTTAGAAACTGCTGTAGGGGCAAACTCTTTACATAGACACTGATTTTATTTAAGACTGACTTGAATTAATTTAGCTTGAGTCAGTAAGGAATTGATTTTTATGGTAAATCTGTACATGGGACTCGTACACTGAAGTAAGAGTGTCCACCTAGGCAGTTGCACCTATCTAACTAAAGCAGTTTCTAAACTAAGCTAGTTAACTAAGTACAGTTTTCTCATGTGAACAAGCCCAGAGATTAGCTTGCTACATGGTGAGTTAGAGCAAACTATATCTCTCTTCTTCCCTCCAAGCTGTCCCCTGACCTATTTGCACGGAGGTGCCACTATTTTGGAAGCAGAGGCAAGCCTGTGGCCCAACATATTTGGGTAACATTGTGCCAATGAACAAACATATTGCAGAAAAATGAGAGAAAATAGATACTTATGAATTGTAGCATTTGAGCCATGCTGAAATTATAGTTAGCAAAGTAAATCCATTTAGAACATGTTAGGTATTTTTCTAAAGTATAATTTAAAATGACTAAAAAGGAAATCTAATCAAAGAAATACATTACGAATGCATTTCTTCTCACTTTGTTATAATGAAGGAGATGTAGGGTTTAGGTAGATTAGCTTTTTACTTTGGGACATCTGGACTCAAACCTGACCTAGATCATAAATAAAAATGAATTTGGTGGTGTCTGCTTACTCTATAGTTTTTAATCTATTTCACAATGCACATCTCAGGCTAGCTGAAAATATTGTGAAACTCATTTATCATTTGCACCATGGCAATGTGTGTTAAGTGTTTATATGCTTTGGTATCACTCATATTAGCAAATAATGAAAAATAAATAGCGTCCTTAGAAACTAAACTGAACATGAAAACACACTCAGTACTGTATTGCTTCTAATTGCTTTTAGCATTCCAAAGTATTACAAAGATCACCCCAGCATGACTTGTTTGATGATGATTGCACCATATTCACTGACATAAATCACCAACGCTGCAACGTAGGTTGAATGTTAGAATAGTAGAGTTAGGGACCCAGAACTAGCTGTCTGTATCCATTTTGCCCCAGTATAGATTGAGCTATAACTGTAGGACCAGGCTCTGTTTTCTAGAAGTTTCTAGCTATTCACTTCTAGTCTTTTGTTATGGTAGAAACAGTTCAGTCACGGCTGTCCTTGGGGTGGGGAGGGGAGAGGAGATGAGCGGGGTGATTGCCCAAGCCCTGTGGTTTCACGGGACTCATGCTGCCCTGCTATCACCAAAGGCAGCAGGATAGGACGAGAGGGCAGAGCACAGCCTCTGGGCCGGCCTGCCCCAGCCCTAGAGTAGAGCAACCAGCCCAGGGGCAGAGTGGGAGAGCTGAGTCTGGCCTCTGGGCCAGCCCGCCCTTGACCCTGCTCTGGCTGCCTGCCCCAGCCATGGCTGTGGTGGTTTCAGGTCCCCGGCCACGGCTGGGTCCCGCTCTTGCTGGCGTCAGCCTTGGGTCTGCGGCCAGGGTGGGGTTGGGGCTGGCTTCTGTCAGTGGCCTCGAGTTCCCACCCGCAGCCGGGCTGGCTTCTGCTGGCCAGGGCCAGCTCCCATCACCACTGTCGGCTTTGAGTCTCGGGTGGGGGGGGGAGGAGCCAGGGCCCCCAGGGGGCAGAGCGGGTCAGCCCTCCCGTCTCCCTTCCAGTGCAGGGAGAGTGGGGATGGGGGGCCCCCCAGGCTGATTGGCACTGGGCCCAGCTCCCCTCAAGGGATGGCCCTAACTTGTGGGACAGGACTGCTGATGGTCTTATGCTCGTTATCTACAGCAGATGTAGAGCTGGTCCAGCGGCACCCACTATGACTATTGTAAAATATTCCTAGGACTAAAGAAGAGTAAGACTGGAAGGGACCTCAAGACATCTTCTAGTCCAGACCCTTGAACTCAAGGCAGGACTAAGTATTTGAATAATCTCTGACAAGTTTGTCAGAGATTATTCAAATACTTAGTCCTGCCTTGAGTTCAAGGGTCTGGACTAGAAGACAAGTTTGTCTAACCTGCTCTTAAAAATATCCAATGACAGAGATTCCACAACCTCCCAAAGCTTTTTAAATTTTATTCTAGTGCTTAAGTGCCCCAACAGTTAGGAAGCTTTTCTTTATGTCCAACCTAATCCACTCATGCTACAATTTTAGACAATTGCTTCTGTTCTTCCTCAGAGGTAATAAAGGGGATAATTTTTCTCGCTCCTCCTTGTGACAGCATTTTATGTACTTGAAAACTTTTATCATGTCACCCCTCAGTCTTCTCCAGACTAAATAAATCCAGTGTTTTCAGTCTTCCCTCATAGGCCATGATTCCTAGACCTTTAATAATTTTTTGTTGCTCTTCTCTGGACTTTTTCCAATTTGTCTACATCTTTCCTGAAATAGGACACCCAGAACTGGACACAACACTCCTGTTGAGGCCTGTAAACCTCTGTACACAGCTCTGTATAGGAAAGTATACCCATTAAATCAACTGCAGTCTTTAAAATTAATACACCTCTGAGAGCAGAACTTCTCACCCAGCCTCTTGATCTCTATTTTATACCCACTTCCCCTGCTTCCTCATACCACCCTATCCTGCAGTGGTGCATGTTGTCATTACTCATGATTTGCTTTAGATTGTGAACTCTTCAGGACAAGACTTTATTTTTTGAAATGCTAGTAAAGTGTCATGAATACCTCCTGTGCTTCTTAAACAATGTAATAGCAGTAATATGAAATATCATAGGAAACATTGACTGATCCAACTAAAGATAATGCAACAACATTGGAAAATTGTTTTCCTTCTACCCCCTCATCTACCACCTGCTGCTGAAAATGGCAAATTTGTGATACAGCTTTTTGCAGTGGAGTTTTACATTTGCCAAGCGGTAAAAGCATTGTACTGTTTCTAGCTTTCTGAATATGCTGGCCCACACATCTTAAAAATAGTTTGGTTTTGATTTGTCTTTTTGTTCCTTTAACAGCTCTCTTCTACAGTGGTGTTCTTCTCTGTGTGAGGATGCTTTGGTCCCAAATCAAAACGAGTATCTATTGTGAATCTTTTGTTACAATCTCTTCAGCCAGTGAATGCACTATTGTTACCTAATGATCTAGGTTCCCAAGTTCCATGCAGCACATTTTACAAAATTCAGTAGAGAACTTGTATTTTATACTGGTAGAAGAGCCAATTTACTGTGAGCAACAATAACTCTGTATTTTACTTTGCAATTTATTATGACCTCAAACCCATTTACTTCTTCAGTTCTGAGGATTTTAGTCAACCAATATAATTCAAAGCTTCAATTGGTCAGCTGTATTTCTCTTAAGACCTCAGTATTTTCCTCATGAAGAAATAAGAACTAGGAGTTTAAAAAACAAAACAAAAAAAATTGCAAGACATTTAATATAAAACAGTGTTACTTTTTAAGACAATCAGAATGACAATTTTCAAAGGAAAAGTATTATCAATCTTTCATATCCCCTAAGTGGTACCGCACTGTAGATTTCCAGATAAACACCTTTTTCGATGCTTTTATAGTTGCAGGCACTGTACTAAACTTTTATAATATCTCTTCCTGCATTATTCTAGTAACCACAGGATAACTAGCTTTGTTGCTCACTTAAACCCGAATAGGCAATTTGTCATATGCTTCAGAAATCTAGCTTTTTCCTCATAATTGTTTTTGAGCCATGTTTGCTCAGTGTGGTTACATTTTTGGCATATTTTTTTCTTTCTGAATTTTGGAAAAAGTTCACATATGTGTGTTCTGATAACAGGAAGATCTTTAAAGGAGAAATCTAGTTGGTAGCTTTTTTTCTTTTCCTTAATACTTGCTGATGGATGCTTCCATTTTAAGGCATGGAAATCATGAAAATCCTATTAGGCACACAGATAAACAGAGAGAAGATTTCATAGCATGTTTGGATATAGAACAACACCATACTGATGGAGTTTTTCTAGGGAGAAAGAACAGTTTAAATTTAGTGTTTTTGTTGTTTGAAATGCTATTGGAGCCCAATCCTGACAGTTGCTTTCTGTTAAAGTTTAATTCCTATTAAAATCAATAGAAGTAGAAGGTACTTAGCCCTTCACAAGCCCTGCCTGAGTATTAGGTTTTGATCCAGAAAATCACTTAATCAGATGCTTACCCTAACTTTCATTTATTTCAATAGGGCTGCTTCACATGCTTGAAGTTAAGCATATGTTTACCACTTTGGAGGGTTGGGTCTTTACTGGCAGCATATAAATAAAACCTATATATTAGGATATGACAATGGAAGTTGAAGGGGTCAGAAGGTGAACTGGTCAGACAGCAAAAGGGCCAGTAATCTACAGCTAGCAGACAGCTCTACCTTCACAATGTGTAACCAAACCACTACCACCAAACCAGCTCATGCATGAACAAAAGCTGGTTGAAGCTGAACCGAAGCAAGACAGTGGTAATGCTGGTGGGCAGCGGAAAGCATTTTGATGCATTTGTAGCCAAGGTGCAATCTCCTTTTTGGGGGTTGGAACATAGTTATGGTTGGTCATTTGAGCTGTTTGAATACTCCTGGATTTCTCACTGATGCAAATCTTTCACATAGTTGGTAAGTACTACATTCTATCATCCCCAGTTGGCTAGGAGACGCCGACTTGGCTTCAGTTACTCATGTCTCTGTCACTTCTTGAGTGGACTACAGCAATACAGTATATCCAGACATGAACATATCAGCACTGGAATAGAATGTTGCATTGCATTTCCATAGAAATATGGGCTACCTTGTGCCCATCATTCCTGTCCTCTGCTCTCTCTGCTGGCTTCTTATAGAATTTTGAATCAAGTTCAGAGTTACACTCCTTATCTTCAAGGTGCTCTATGACCCAAACACAGGATATCTAAAGGATTACTTAAAGCTTTGGGATGACAGCCCAGAGCTGACAGCTTTGGTCCTGTGATGCATAGGAAAACTCTTGACTAAGGCTAAAGCTCATCTACATGGGAGACAGAACTTTCTCAGATGATGGTCAGAGACTGTGAAATGAACTCACCTAAGAACTGAGGACCATCTCAAACCTCATCACTTTCCATTCCGAGGGCAATGCACAGATCTTTGACCTTGCCTTCTGTAACATAAACACACAACAACAGGTATATTTGTGGTTTTGGTTTTATTAAACCTCACTAAAACCAAATATTCTACTGGGCTTACTTCTTCCTCTGGAAAAAGGATGAGGACAAACATGACAGATGCATAGTCATATTGCTTAAAGAACTAAAGGTGTTCAGATAGTATCGTGATAAGTAGGTAAAGAATCTATGTAGAATAGAAGTTCTTTCACTAAAAATTCTACTGTGTTCTCATGGGAAATCTATGTATACTACTTATAATTGGTCTGCATGAAATTTACAGGATTTAGATTCAAACACTGTTCATCTTACTTGCTCAAATAGATGCGACTTCAAGTTACTAGTAACTGGGTTTGGATTAAGGTTAATAGAACTCTTTGAATCCATAATTTTTATTTTAATCTAACAATGGTTCCTATTTATGTGAATGGAAGTTTAACAAGTCAGACCCTTAGGTCATCCCAATGGTTCATGCAAGTGAAAATGTCCTAACATGGTCAGACCATCCTCATGGGATGTGCAGAGGATCATCCTTCACTCCCATTCTGTTCAAGACTATGTGGATCCTCTGTAGTGGACTTCCTCAACAGTGTTTGAGAGAATGGAGCAGAGGATCTGTCCCTCTATAACATTGTTCCCTGCTTGTTCCAGAGGATTTCTACTCTGAAGTCTGAATGTGGTGAATGTTGCTTAGAACAGCATTAATGCCTGCTGGATTCCATCCACAAATGTTACTCAGTAGGAACTCAACTAATAGAGTCATGCTGGCTGGAGAGAGGATAGGCAAAGGAAGAGTTCTGATGGGTACCATCTATGCAAGATGGCTCCAGTCCATTGAGTTCCTGCCCTGTGCATGACTAGCCTCTACAGGGATAGGGGGCCTCACTTCTCCATTCCTTGGACTCAAACCCCTTTCCTTGATGGAAATTTTTCTGGAAAACTGTGGGGTGACTCTTATTGAGTTTTTTTACCCTGTGCCCTCCTCCAGCAGGTTTTTCTGTAAGGAGGGGCTGAGAGAAGAGCTAAAAAGCAACCATCTGAGGGCCATACTAGGCTTCCTCAGTCTAAAAGGAGGGTCCAGTGACTGAAGGACAGCTCTTGTTTTTTAAAAGCCTTTTAATGTTGCCTTTCTTACATGTGCAAACCCCAGAAAGTTAAAGCTGTTCTACATTGCATACATTACATATTCCCTTTTCAGTGGATGAGTAAAACAACTCATATTTCCTGATAGTTTTTTGGCAGTCTTGCTAAAATTAGTCTTGTCTATTAATAGGAAAACTTTAGTGAGACCAAAATTCTATTTTAGCATTGTATGTTGTAACACTACAATGCTGTCCTTTATTTCTTTTCATTCTACCATAAAACTCTGACCCCTGATTACAAGGGAGGGTACTCACTAAGCCAGATGTCTTAACCAAGTTTAGATAAGTCACTCATCACCTTTTTCTGAAAGCAGTGTGACATATAGCAGCATGGGTGATGCATAGTTTTTGCTTTCCGCTCAGTCTTTCCAAAGATAACAGAAGCAGGATTTGAAAATGCATTAGCCTTATTGTGTCAGCTGGTTAGGCATCAAGTCCTAGAGGATGAGACTGAAAAACTGAGGTCAGATTGCCAGGAGAGGTGTCTGCATACTGTTTAATACTGGAACCAAAAATAACATAGGATAGGGGAAAAAATAACTGGCTAATAAACTTGGTTCCAGACTTGCCTTTTGTGATGACTGAGTAATTCTTGAACCGAGTAACTGTTCAAAACACTTGCAGACCTCAATTTTTAACAAACAATAATCTATACACATGCCTTACCACAAATTCTGTGTGTGTCTGTCTTGTTCTGTAGTAAGAGTTGGGAATGAATGCTTTCTGGTTTAAACTAAAAAAACCTAATGTTCTCAACTTATTTCATGTGCTCCAAAACATAAATAGTGTAAAAAACCCACAAACAAACCCATATGTTGCCATGTGATTAGGGATTATAGATGAACCTACTGGACTTGTGGGACACTGAATTCACTAACTTTCAAAAAGACTTGTTAGCCCTGCTTGTGTACCCCCCTTTTGGGATTCTCTAAATATTCGTCTGTAAATCCTCAACCTAGTGCCCAGCCTGAGGAGCCAGGTTGATAATGGATAGCTCTACTGTAGGATTGGAGGGAAAAAAATCCATCCCTCTCCCAGTTTTGGGGTCAGGGAGCAGCTGAAGAGCTAGTCCACAGGTGCTGCCACTACCTTGAGGTGGCACCACTCACATGGCAGCCTTTCCCTTGGGCACTGATGTACAGGGAGCAGCCATACAGCAGAACACCCCTGTTGTCCATCCTTCTTAATCCTCCCTCCCACATTATTTATGTAGTAGACCTGCACCAGTTCTGCTATCAAGGGCTTTCCGTAGTTGGTCGAGGTGAGGACAGGGTTTACCACATGATCCAAAATTGTTGCCTATGAAATAAAATGCCCTATATTTCTAAGTACAAAGGAAAAATAGTTTTTCTTTCTTGAGATCAGATAAGTGCATACTTTTGTCTGTTACAAAATACTGTTTTCATCAAACACTTGAAAACCACAAGTCTGCACGTGCTTTTGTTTTTGAAAGGACCAGGTGTACAACTATATAGGGAAGAAGGACTGAAAAGAGCCATACCCCATGAATAGTTTGGTAGAAGGATAACATGTCCTCCATAACGTTGCTAAGATCCATCCTTTTCTTTCTATCCAAACAACCAAACTTTTATCCTTATTGGCACCAACTTTACTCTCCTCCAGTACCTACAAAGAATACCTGCTAAGATCATATTCTGTGTCTATCACCTGATTCTGATGACATCACCCTCTGCCTTTTTTAAAAACTGTCCTCTGGCTCGCCCTGTCTCAGTGCATCAGTTCCAGATTTATGTCTTTCCTTTTAAGGCCTCTGCACTCCTGAGTCCATTCTTATCCCTGATTGTTAAGGTCAATATTTTGTCACAAGCATTTTTTGTAAAAGTCACAGACAGGTTGCAGTCAATAAATGAAAATTCAAGGAATCCCATGACCTGTCTGTGATTTTTTTTTTTTTTTTTTAAACTAAAAATACCCTGGAACTGGAGGTGGGCTAATGTTCTACTACCAGGGGCTGCTCCTGCTCTAGTTCGAGGGGCTTATTGGCCCTGATAGCTGTGGCAGCAGCTGCTCTGATGACCCCAGGTGATGACCTGGCCCCAGCAGCTGCTCTGGCCCTTTGGCAGGCCCAGTGGCAACTCCTGCCCCAGCAGCCACAGGGACTGATCTGGGGACCCTGGTAGTGGCCCCTCCTCTAGCAGCCCCATGGGCTTCTCCAGCCCCAGGCCTCTGCATCTGTGTCAACCCTGCTCCAGCCCTGTTGCTGCTGGTTGGTGTGGAAGCTGATGATGGTTGCTCTAGTCCCTGGCCGTGGTGGGCTGAGTTCAAAGATGTTAAGGAGGGCCATTGAAATCACGGAATCCATCCCTTTTGTGACAGAATTGGGTCCTTACTGATTGCGTTATATCAGTTATGCACCCCTCATCTACCCATTTGTCAGCTTCTCTCACAAATGCCTTGCCCTTTCTTCCATGCTGCTACTTATGTACTGAGTGATCTCCTTAAACTGATATAAAACAATGGCTCCTTCAGATATCTGAAGATCTACTTGTAACAAGTAACAAATTAATGATTGAGGGGCAGCCAATTTAGGTTGGGGGAAAATGGGGGTGGCTGGTGCTTATTTTATTTATAATAATTTTTTTTAAATGTATCAATGTATATAAAATGTGTATAAAATTGTGTATATTTAATTCTCTCTCTCTATTGATATTTATTGATATTCTTCATCTGTCACTTGTCTTCTTGGGCTGTAAACTCTTGACAGGTGGGAAAGGGGGACCTTTGTATGTGTTTGTAGAGATCACAGTTGATTTTGATTGGGGACTCGGAGTACTACTGTACTAAACATTTTAACTAATTAAAATAGCTTATAAGCTCTCATTTGTACCAATGCAGCGTTGTAGATCAATATTTTACAGCTGACTGATATCTGCTATCACCCTTTACAACACTGTCAACTTTGTATTGACAGCTGCAACAGTATATGTCTCTACTGTGTATCCCTTCAGTTCACTTATCTGTAGGATAACTTAGACTCATAGAAGATAAGCGTTGGGAAGGACCTCAGGAGGTCATCTAGTCCAACTCTCTACTCAATTTACATCAAGTCCCCTTTTCACTTATGAGCCATTGTTCAAAATATCTAAATAGCTGCTGGTATGTAAAAGTTGGTAAAGAATAATACTATCAAGAGTTTCTGAAATCTGAGCCACAGTTTCAAGTTCATATCACACAGCAATTAATAATCTTTGCAACTAACATTCCTTTAAAGAGCTAGTCACAGTGAAAGCCACATGAAAAATGTTAAAATCTGCAAGTGAAAACACTGGGAAGTGATTTATCTCAGTAGGGAGGGAGCTAATCTTTTTCCAGCTTTTGTCCGGATATTCATGGGTTTTATTTCATAGATAAGACTTTGGCACCATAGGCAAACTGGAATGAGGAGCTGTAAAAGTCGTATGGGTGGAGACAATATTAGTCAGCAGTAGCACAGGAGCAAATGTGATCATCAGTTATAAATACCTTACTTGATGAAGTTAAGTGATAGGAATAATTTTATGCAACATTTCAGAAGTACCCATTTACAGCTGTTCTGTCAGTCTAAAAATTAAAAATATGAGCAAATGTAGAATCACAAATGACTGAAAAAGAACTTTGCTATTTAAGTATTTCAAGGGGTGTGTTGTGGGTGGGAGTGGTTGGAAGTGTGCTAGGCATCACAGGATCCAGAACATTTTGTTACAAAATGAATCCCAGAAATATTTCAAGGGTTGTGTTTTAGTGAGTAGGTGCTCTTCTTGAAAGCTTGTCTTTAATAGGTCAGTGTTGTGTTTGGGCCAGATTCATGAGTGGTGTAGTTCTTTTGGGCAAGAGTTCTTGCTGCCATGGAAAACATACATGAGGAAAGAAATGGGGTTCTCTTTATGGACTTTACCTCCCGTTCTTTAGAGGAGATCGTTTTTGCTATGTTCTTCCCTAGTTCTCCTGTCATGGGTTGGGCAGGGGTTTGGGATCCCAGAAACAACAGATCGCTCAGGGCCTCATGAAGGCTCACCCTCACCTCTTAATCAGCATAGCTCTTTGCCTTCACTGGTAGGGGACTAGAGCTTTGTTTTCAAATAATTGGAATATACCATTCTGTACACTGAGATGCTAGTAATCAAGTAAAGGCCCTAAGAGGGTTTGATCTTCTTACTCAGATTGTAAGCTCTTTGGGACAGGTCTCTTCTATGTTTGTACAGCACCTAGCATAATGGGGTCCTGGTCCATGACTGGGTCTCCTAGGCTGTGTCTACACTGGTAAATTAAGTTGGCTTAAGCTTGCTTAAGTCGACTTAATTTACCTGCGTCTACACTACAGTTTCCTTAAGTCGACATAAGCAACTTGCTTAAGTTGACTTAAGGAAAATAAAGTTGACTTAATGAAAATTAAGTCGACTTTATAAAACCTGCTTTTGAGTAGATCTAAGGCTTAAGTAGACTCCCTAGAGTCGACTTAAGCCAGTGTAGCCGTGGGATAGCCCTAAGTCGACTTAGGGCTACCTCAGGGCTACACCAATGCTCTCCCTGCCAGGTACCTAGGTATAATGGGGCAAAGGCTGAGCCCCCTGGCATTGGGCAAAGGGTGCCCCCCCTGCCTCCGTGGACCTGCCCTAGGTCTCCCTAGCCCCACAAAGTCGACCTAGGGCATCCAGTGTGGACGCTCTAGGTCGACTTTTTAAGTTCCCCTTTAAGTCGACTTTATTTTTAAGTGTAGACACACTAAGTCGACTTAAACTTACAAGTAGACTTAGTTAAAGTCGACTTAAACTTACAAGTGGAGACAGAGCCCTAGACACTATGGTAATAAACATAACAAAAACCAGAAGGCTCTGGAAGTGAACCCATTGACTTCAATGGGAATATTTACTGTTAATAAAGCAGGATTTGCCTAGAGTAACCATGGCTAAAGAATGAGGAGGGCTGGCTGCTGAATGATCAAAAATTATAATTTTGCAGATAAATGTTAAATTTTGTGTGGATGTTGCTTTGAAATATAAATCACAAGTGACACTGGGTCTGCAAGTCAATGAAATCTTCTGTGCTGCTTTCTCTCAAATTATTACAGCAGCCTTAAAATAAATTCTGTGTTCAGATCTAGTCGCAATGGCTTTATAACAGCCAAAGTTTGCTCTAAGGCAGAGTTGTCAAACATGTGGCTTGTGGTCTGAATGCAGCCCGTGAACCTCTTCCAACAGGCCTATGACTGTGCTCCGTGAGACCACACTCTCTCCCTAACAGAGAGCGAGAAAGAGTGTAATCTCGCATACCCAGTGTTCAGCAATGCCACAGGAGTGTCAGGTCTCGCGACATCACAGAGCACTGGCTACGTGAAACTGTGCTCTTGCAAGACCACGCTCTCTCTAACAGTGCCACAAGAGTGCCGTCATATTCCGATTTATGGTATATACGGCCCACTTGAAATACATTTAAGTCAACATGGCTAACCATAGCAAGTGAGAGTGACACCCCTGCTCTAAGGTGAGTGCATGCTTTATATGCACTGGTTTCTTGTGTGTATTTGAAGACAAGATTTGGCTCCAGGTGATCTTAAAGCCAACTTTCTCCTAAATGTCAAGAGTTTTCATTCTTTTTTCTTGAAACCCATTATCTAATTACTGACATTTCAGTAAACAGCAAAAGACTGAAACAATATTTTGATATGCACTTTGTTTGCATAAAAGGGATATTACTGTTGTTTGCCAGCTCAAAGACATCCCTATGTCTTTCTGAAACATGCAGTGTGTCACAGGAATGTCTAGTGACTGCAGGGAGTCACTTGGTCTTTAGAGCTTTTTTTTATGATTAAGGTTTCAATTTTAAAGAATCAAAATCAAGTTTTTAACTTTTTTCAGCCATTCAGTGATGTTGAATTGTTTATTAAAGTGGATTGACCTGGTTATAAAACTACACAGAAATCCTCGCAAAGGACCAGATCCTCAGCTGGGGGTCAATTGAGGTAGCTCTGACATCAAAGAAGCTAGGCCGGTTTACAGCAGGTAAGCGTCTGTCCTGAAGTCCCAAATGTATTAACCAAACATTCTTCATCTGTACTGTAGATTTAGAAATTAGAGGGCTGATCCTTTAAACACATATTGGGTATGTCTACACTAGCAATTTAGGTCGACTTAAGGACCCTTAAGTCAACCTAAATTACTCCCTGTCTACACCAGACTTTCATTAAGTTGACTTAAGAAATTCCTTAAGTCAGCTTAATGAAAGCTTAAGTTGACTTAATAAGAACCGCCCATTAGGTCGACTTAAGCCTTAAGTTGACTCCTTAAGTCGACCTAAGGACGGTGTGGACATGGAGTAATCCTTAAGTCAACTTTATTAAGTCGACTTAAGGGTGGTTAGGTTAAAGTTAAGTTGACTTAGTCCACTTTAAGTACTTGTAAATAGTTGTTGGTGGAAAGAAAGTCTGTAAATAAAGAGCAATAGTGGGAGCACAAAGCTGTGATCTGTGAGTGGTTTGTGGGAGCAGAGGCATGGAGCAGGAGTGGAGGATGGGAGGGTGCAAGCCTGCTATACCACTAAAATCTTGAACCATCAACTGAGATTGAGTGGCCTCATTTTGTAAAATCTTATTCATGTAATTCAGTTCTGTGTTTCTTCTATTTTAGTATATCACTAAGGGTTTGTCTCCACTTCAAATGGTACAGCTGCACTGCTATAGCACTCAGGTGTAGATACTAGCTATGCAGATGGAAGAGGTTATCCTGTCAGAATAAGCACTCCAAGTCCTTGAAAGGTGACATCTAGGTCAATTGAAGAATTCTTCTATCGACCTAGCACAGTCTTCTTAGGGACTTAGGTTGTTTTAACAATGCTACTCAGGGGAATGGATTTCTCACATCTTGACTGATGCAGTTAATCAACCTAATTTTCTAATGTGGACCAAGTCTAAACCTGGTAGATTCTAGGGCCAGAAGAAACCATTGTGATCATCTAGTGTGACCTCCTGCATAACACAGGCCATAGAATTTCTCTGAAATTATTCCTTTGGGATTAAAGCAGTGTAAAAAATCAGGGAATACAGCTCTCTTAGGGTACGTCTACGCTTAAAAATTAAGTCGACTTAAGCTTGCTTAAGTCGACTTAATTTACTCTGTGTCTACATTACACTTGCCTTAAGTTGATTTAAGCAGCTGCTTAAGTCAACTTAAGGAAAAATTAAGTCAATTTTATAAAACCTCATTTTAAGTCGACTTTGCTGGCTAAGTCGACTTTAGAAAGTCAATTTAGCCAGTGTGGACGTGGAGTAGCCCTAAGTCCCCACTGCCCTCCCTGCCAGGGTGGCTGGCACAGCCACAGCCTGGCGTGCCCCCCCCAAAGGGCGGGGCAGGGCAGAGCCCTGCCCTTAAGCCCTGCCAGGGTCCCTGTCCCCTTTTGCCCCATTGTACTAAGGTACAATGGGGCAAAGGCTGAGCCCCCTAGCACTTGGCAAGGGGTGCCCCCCCGCCACCGTGGACCTGTCCCAGGTCCACCTAGCCCCTAGAAGTTGACCTAGGTGTCCACTGTGGACGCTCTAGGTCGATTTTGTAGGGTCCCCTCTAAGTTGACTTAAAATTTGAGTGTGGACATGCTAAGTCAACTTAACAAAGTCAACTTAAATTCGAGTTTAAGTCGACTTAGCTAAGTTGACTTAAATTAACTAGTGTAGACATAGCCTTACAGATAATATCATCTATATTGTTTCAGGGGAAATATAGGACATTGAATTTTGGTCTTAGCTGTCAGGAAAAGTCTAAGTTCAGGACTTTTATCTTAAGAATTGGAAATCTACATGTTAAGGATTTGGCCTTACAAAACAGGAGGTTTCTTTGGAATTTAGTGGTCAGTATTATATAGGATACTGATTAAAAGTGAATTCTTAAAAATGGATGTTAATGAAATCAAAAGGAAACACATACTTTAAGCCCTCGCTTGTATGCTTTGCTAAAATAGGACCAGTGACAGGGGTATCACTGCCCCCAATATAGGTTTTGTCTGGGCCTCTCCCCCTGCACACAGGCCCCACCCCCTGGACCCATCTGGCCCTGTGTCCCTGGTTGGGGCCCAGATCAGGCTCCTGCTGCTGCTGGCTGGTCCCGGATCCCCGGCTGGGGTCGGAGCTGGATCCTGCTGCTGCCAGCAGCTGAGCCCTAAGTCCCCGGCTGTGATCAGGGCTGGATCTTGCTGCTGCTGGTGGCTGGGGCCTGGGTCCCCAGCCAGGGTTGCCGCTGCTGGCGGCTGGGTACCGGGTCCCCACTGGATTCAGGGCGCTGGCGCTGGGACATGGGGCCTGTGCCCCGGGTGTCCAGTGCCAGAAATGCCACTGGCCAGTGATAGTGATGAAACCACAGCTAGAATACTGGGCAACTCAATACCAGAAGGGCATTGATACATTTGGAGGAAATTAAATGAAGGACAGCAGAAGGTATTAAGGAGCAAGAGAAGTTCATTTATGAGGAAAATTTAATTTAAATAACTAAATATTGGAGCTAGTTGGAAAATGAGGGAGAAAACACTAGCTGTTCTTGATTCTTCCCATTTCTCCTTCCTCCTCCCATTTTCCAAAGAAATTTCAATTTTTTTCTGACTAGATCTGGTCTAAATTTACATACCTTCACGATGCAAAAGACATCTGTCTGATAAAGCGAAATGAGGATTTGCATGGAGTAGATTAGAAGTATATTTAGCTGTTGCATTTAGGCCCCAGCTCTGCAAAACACTATATGCACATGCTTAACTTTAAGCAAATATGTAAATTATTTGCGGAACAGGGATGGATTTAAACACATACTTACATGCTTTGCTGAATCGGGGCCTTCCTGGTGGGTATGCTATGTTATGATTCACGGTGCTATTCATATGTGAATGTGAATTTAATTGCGGTCAAGGTGTCTAGTGCTCATGCATAGGTTTCTCTTGTTAAATCTAGATAAATAAAATAACTGGTCCCTCAATGATATATGATACTGTAGATTGTAAGAATTAACGAGCCAGAAGAACTATGAATTAATCCAAGGCAGGGGGATATAAGTAATACCCTGAAATTCACCTAGGAGAAATATAAGCTGATTTGATAAATTTCCTGAGTTATTTTCACAATTGGAAGGGATGCAGTGGAATCCCCATCCTGAATATCATTTGAAAAAAGACTAAACAAAGCTCTCTGGAATGTTAATGAACAGTTATGTAGTGGCTGGATGATGCACAAGATTAATTAATATACCTTGTGCATTTTTAACTTCTTTTTAGGCACCCAAAGTTTTCATGTATCCTGTTTCTATTGTATTTTATGTGATTTTCCATTCTCTTTCTTTTAAAAAAAAATCACCTGTTTCATCGGATTGTTCTGGCAAACCAGCATATACATAACCCTCAAGAATATCTGTTCATAGAATATTGAACAGCAATCTTTTTTTAAATACACCTGTGATTGTTTCTTAGATTACAAACCTAGTGCTATTAAACAGCACCTTTTCATCTAGTTTTCTTTCCTCTGCTGCTATTAGAAGTTGCAGCTGTAGTAGCCTTAATTCACATCTTGATAAGGAGTTTTATACCTGTTGCAAAATGATATGATTTCCATTCATCACATTAATAGAAAAGGTCAATCAGAGAGCCAGGGAACCATTGATGCTTTCAGTTTTTTCTCTGTATTGAGGTAAACCATCTCTTAAAATACCAGTTTGTATTTGTTTTCATCTGCATCCGTTGTTTCTCTATTTAGATTAAACCATTGTATCTATATCATTTTCTTCCTCAGGCTTTATCACGTGCCCCATAACTGTATTTCTGTTACAGACCAATTTGTCACTAATTATACAACATGTACATTAGAAATCATCTTTAAATGTAAGCTTTTGGCTGTGACAAAAACATCTGAAATCTTGTGATTTAACAAAAACATCTGAAATCTTGTGATTTAAAATTTTCAACACTAAAGAAATACTGTCAAAGCAATAATTATTTTCCAGCACCAAAACCACTTCCTTTTTTTTCTTGCCCCACACCAGAAAATGTCTTTGAAAGAGAAAAAAAGTTAAAAATGCATCTGGAAACCAGGAAGAGGGAATCCTAAAGCCAGTTTTCTGCTGCAGTTCAAGATGAGAAGAGAGCATTTAAGTTCAAAAGGGCTCAAGGTTATGTCTTTTGTTTGACAAATGTACAGTGAATACAATATACTCCTATATCATGATAAATAGATGTCTGACATGGCACAATACATAAAGAGCAGATCTAACTCTCAAAAGCAAAAATATGCCTAAAATAGCACTAAACCACTAATACAGTCTAATTGCTTAGAGACAGATTGCGTGACCAGATTATAGCAGTATGTCGGTTCTTTTTTAGATCAGTCTCTTCTAAGCAAACGGCATCTTTCAGCATCTAAGTATTTCCCTGTGGCAGTCTGCTAAGAAAAACATGAGGGGAGACCTATCCTACATCATTCTTTCCGCTAGCTGCTCCCAATGATTTATCTGAAGTCGCAAGAACTGCTTATCTATTGAGATAGAGAAGTACAACCCTAGTGCCTACCTGTTTACTCTATGCAGTAGCTCTATTGTTCTGTCATGATTCTTGAATGATTGTGGTGGGTTGACCTTGGCTGGTAACCTTATCTGTGATGATTTTACAAAGACGTTTACTTCAGTTGTGGCAAAAGAACTTTTTGCAAATTTGTTCCCTCTCTCTCCCCACCAAACTTAAATCAGAGCGAAAGCCACAATGGTTTTGATTCTGAAGCAAGGCTGGTTTGGACATCATGCAATTCCACATTAGTTTACCTTTTCTAAGGTTGCATGTCCACAGGCAAAGGCAGCTGCCCCTATGGAAGGGGGAAGGTGGGCTCTACTGCATGCTGTTCCCTTCCTTAGAGGAGTTGGAAAGAGTGGTCCATAATGTTCTGGATTCTGTCTCTTCCAATGAATGCCTCAATCTGTATTAATTGGCACTGATTTCCTCTCTAATAGCAGCAGCAGTGAGATGAAAGGACAATCTCATAGAAAGGGTGCTTGACTGGGATACTGGAAACATAGCTGTGTAAGGTCTAGAACCTACAGACTTTCCACGTGACCTTTGGTGAATCACTTAAGCTACTGCTTTTGAAATGGTGATATTGTCCTTCCTCATTCTACTGTTCTAGGGGAAAAACTCCATTCAGGTTTCTGAGGTGCGCGGGTACTGTGGTGATGTAGCCCATGTACATACCTAGACACAATAGAATAGGACCTGATGGAAGTACAGCTCCAGTAAGCATGTGCTTCCAGGGGACAACAATTGGTGGGTTGGCAGAGGCCTCTCCACAAATCCTGTGAATTTTGCATGATCCTCATGGCACCTGGCAATTGGGGAATAAAGACGTGGACACTCGACACTAGCTACTTCTACATTGTGCGTGGTGTGAGTAGAAATGGAAGATTTTGGAAGGAAATTCTAAGAATTGAAACTTACATTTTCCTCTCCATGGATTATTCTTTAGAGGGGAGAACGGATCACTTTATTATTATCTTGCCCTCCCGTGCATCCCTGTTAAAAAGGTGCATGTATGGTGTTCTTCTACTGAAGGGTGGTGGAATGGCCTCTGGCAGTTGCCAGTGACATCAGTCGCACACTTGCCTTGCCTTCCTTGGAACCATTTTGTCAGCGTGCCCTGACGACCATGGATTTACATAGCAGGGACATAGTAACTGAGATCAATGCCAGTTTCTTAAAGGGACATTATCAACTTTAAGAAAACGTCTCTGTAAATTTTTATAGAAATAGCTAAAATAGCCATACATGAAGCACTTAGAGAGAAAGGATACTTTCAGTGAGATTACTTTATTTGCTCGCATTTTATGTGTAGTCAGTGGCTCTTTTTCCTTCTACAGAGTAGGCTAATGAGACTGACTCAATATCCCCTATTGTTTGTGGGTGCCTTTCATTAGGAAAATGTGACTCCAGTTCTGCAAACACTTATACATGGCCTTAATTTAACTGAGTGATCCTATTAAATTCAATGAGGCTAATCACAGAAGTAAACTTAAGCGTGTGCAAAAGCATGTGGGTATATGACTATAGAAACAGAAAAATTGGCAGGGGTAGCAGCTGCAGATAGATAGCTCCTTACAAAATTGACAAATTTAAAGTTGTCTTTCTGTCTCGGATCTCTTGTCTAATAAAGAAATAACATTCCATCAGAGAGTTATGTTGGGATTTTCGAAAGTGCTGAACACTGGCCTAACTCTCTTCCCATTAGAGTTAACTCTGACTTTAATGGGAGCATAATTAGCCCAATATTGACTACTTTGAGAATTCCAACCTTAATTAATATCAGTAAAGAGTACTGAAGTATTGAATGCCTTAAATGCTCAATATTTTTGTTCTGTTCTCGATGGATCAGAAGTTCCACAACTTAAACAGTTAAAGTCAGTTTTTAAATCAGTATAGTTAAACTGGTGCGTACCTCAGGGTAGGCACATGTAAATTGATTTAAACATGAATTATATTATTTAGCTTAATTTAGACCCCATTATGCTAAATCATTTAAAACCAGATTTAAATCTATTTCAGCACCCGGGTTTAATTAAATTTAAAAACAAGACTTTGGTTCATCCAGAATAAATCTATGTGTCGACAGTTCAGTATTCCACTATGCATCTTATAGGTTTTAATTTATACCTTCTAGGTTTAAGTCACATATTAAAATACTGTTGGATTCAAAATAGAAAATTAGTTCCTTTTATTACATCTCATTATAGCCTGAAAACCTGAGTTCTCTTGCTTGATATGTGTTTAAAACCCACAAATTCTAGTGGAGGGACAATAAAATGAAAAAATAATTACTATGGATTTGTGCTTAGTTTGAAAAAGCAGAGGGAAATAATTTTTATGCTGTGCACTGCAGATAAGTGAAATAAAGTAGAGCTGGTTTTTAAAAATTTAGGGCTCTGTTTTACATGAGTATCTTGGCGGAGAATGGAGCATCTGGCTGAACCTCCTTGCCAGATGCAACTCCATTCCTCAACTGTTTTACACCAGTTGTGAGAAAGATGCTTGTTGTAGCCCCTGCTGATGTAAAATCAGTGTGGTCCTTGTAAGTGATTGAAGGCAAAAAGTGATATGGCATCTAAATAAGCTTTCCAAGCTTATTCTGAACCATGTTCATGTTATTTTAAAGGTAATATAATGTGAGCCTGCAGTTGTCTTTGGCTGGAGAGCAGAGTTGAATACATGAGGCAACAATAAAGACATTACGTTTTAAACATGTATAATCTTAAAAAAAAAATCCCTTTTTAGGATGAGTGCAAGATTTCATCAGTACGTTGTGCAAAAGTAACTCAGAAGATTCAGGAGAATTGTATTTTTGTGAACTTTGTGGGGAGGAAGTTTGAGAACACATCAGCGTTATAGTAGCAATGGAATTGTAAAAGCATTATAAAAAAGAATAAATAGAGATATTTTGTTACACCACTGAACTTTCCTTGGCATTCATGGGTATGTGAACCATTACTTCTAAAATATCTTCTTTGTTGGCCTAATATTGCTTCCTTTATTGGAGAATGATCTTTTAATGCTAAGGTTTTCCATAGTATCAGTTAAATGGTTGAAGAGCTACTCAATAAGAAAGCTGCCTCAAGTTTAACTTCATTTTCTTATTCAAAATGGTCTATTTAAGTAGTTATAAAAAATATATCAGGTATCCATTCTTATTGTTTTCAAGGCTTTTTTTTTAATGGTACCTTATTTTTACTTAATGATTAGGTCTGATTTGATCTCCTTTTAGTTTGATCCAATGTCCACTAAAGTCAGTAGAACAAACAAGTTGTCCTGTGGCACTTTTAAAGACTTGCAAATTTATTTTTTGCATGAGCTTTTATGGGAGAAAATCTCACTTTGTCAGATGCTTGAAGATGGGGTCTTCAAGCGTCTGATGAAGTGGAATTTTCTCCCATGAAAGCTCATGCGATAAATAAATCCATTAGTCTATAAAAGAGCCATCGGACTCCTTATTTGTTTTGCTGAACTAGACTCACAGCTGCCCCTTTGGAACTTGTCATGAAGTCAATGGCAGGCAGTCTGTCCATTGACATGAATGATGCTATCAAAGGACGGGACACACTGCTGATGAATGGATTCTGGTTTTGACCTTTAGAAAAAAAATTGTTTAGGTCTAGTATGTAGCACATCAGTGGGCCCATAGAAGCTAGAGATTGAAGATTTCTATGCAGGATGGTACCTTGCAGTGTATTTTCTGATATTCATCCAGTCTAATTCTACATGTCTCAATGTACCTTTATGGTATTTTTCTTAAATTTCCTTCCTCTTAAATTTTCTTTCTGCTATCTCAGGACAGAACCAATATCTTCACCCCTGTTTTGTTTACTTGTATTTTTATTACTTTTAAGTAATGAAGCTTTTACTAATTGATGTTGCAAAACGAATGCAATTCATTTCAGCAGTTTTTTATTAAACAGAAGTAAATAGCAATACATCATTTTATTTTTGTATTTTTAATTAAAAGTTGAGATTTTTTTCCCCAAACTATTTTCTAATTAATGTGACTATGAAACTTTGCATTGAGATGATGACATCTGAGTGCCTTTTTTTACATAAGGTAAAGGAGCGATTGTCAGAAATATGATGTATCTTTGAAACCTGATATTGTTAAATTGGAAGATACTGGTGTTACGTACCTATATGTTTTTGGTCCTTGACCAACTTGACTAATGGACCTTGATCCATTACTTGGCAAGTTTCATATTTTACTACTATCTGTATTGAGGAACTGGCAGGCTGTCAGAAATATCAGCACAGAAATGCAGCTTGGGTAAATTAATAGAAAAAAATTTAGTTTCTGAATTTTTCTTACTAGCCCGTTCAGTTTAAAATCTCATACAAATATATAACCAATCTGTTATTAAAACATGCATTTACAACCACCCAGCTATGGGTCAGTCTGGAGTACAACTCCCTGCCTTTCCCTCCAAAATCAAAAGAAAATGAAAAAGAGTGGGGAATTAAAAAAATAGTTCTCACAATAGGAAATACATAGACTGGGTGAGTAACTAATTAATCCAAAGTACATAAAATAATAGGGGAAACTGTGCATGTGTGTGCACATATTCATAAATATACATGTATATAAAATGTATATGTACATATGGATCCTTCAGTGCTATTGAGCCAGGCATGGGAAGGAAGTTCAGCAGAGGTTCTAATAAAAACACAGATCATCCTTTAAGGTGGGTATTATTATTATTAATATTATTATTATTATTATTTTAGGAGCTCTGGTTTAACTTTGGTGACAGTCATTTGGTTGATTTGAAGGATAGCTCCTATATTGCCCCAGAGCTTCTTGTTCTGACTTCTAGTTAGTACACCTTGTCTCTTTCCCCACTGGGTGGTTCAGCTGCCTCTACTTAGTTCTCTGGTCATCGTGCCTTTGTGGGCTGCCTCTGAACATTGGCAGGGAAATAACACCAATTCTTGGCTACTGTCTGACCTGGGGTACAACTGTGGCAGCACGCAGCAGGTTTTAAGGGTTACCTCCGTGAGGGATATCAAAAGAACCATATGGCCAATCACAGTCACTTGTCATTCGATGAAACGTTTTTATAAATGTTAATTATGCTGAACACTATTCATTTGACATAAGGAGACAGACAAGTATCAATACTCCCATTTACAGACAGACAAACTGAGGCACAGAGAGGATATTTGCCCAAGGTCACAAAGTAAGCTGCTGTTAAGTTGCACATAGAAATCTCCCACTGTAAGGAGGCAAGGACTTGTAGGCAAACTGACCGAAAGATTTATGAGATACCAAGAAATGTAGCTAAAGATCAAATATTGCATCACAAGGTGTAATAAAACATTAAATCATGACTTAAATGTGATGTGATTTTCAGTGGAAAATTATGATCTTCATAATGAATGCCAAATCAATAGAAAAAACGTAATTCTATAATGAACTGTCACTGTTTGTTAAAATAACTCGGGTACTCTAATACCACAGTTCTTGGACTAAGGTTAATACGAATATCTAGAGTATCACTGAGGTGAAGCAACTGTTTGAGAATCATAACAAAAAAAAGTTCAGAAGATAAAAGTAACTTATTTGGTTTATTTTATTGTGTGTTAAAGAATTTGAGACTCACAAACATATTAGGGTAACAAAATTAGAGTTTGGTGAGTGTTTCCTATGGAAAGAGAGGACTGTTGCAGCCAATCATGTTTGTCTGTTCAATTAATCTTCAGAGTTTGGGTCAGGAGACACTTTTTAGACATGAATATTGTATTGCTATGTAGGCTAATGTAATTGCAATGCAGACAAATGCCAGTGTTTCCTGGTCAGGAAATCCCACTGTTTTAGGAGGTCTTCACCAGAAAGTGGAGTGGAGAAGGCCAACTTTTCCCCTGCAACTGGGGAAGGAGCAAGGAGTTGTGTATCATATTGGTTTGCACAATTACTACCTTGATAACTTTGTTTGGATTTAACATCGTCTATCTGTTTTCTATCATGGAAGGTTTTGGGGGGCAGAGGCTGTGCATTTTTTTGTGTTTGGTAGGTGTTGCACTCATTAGGGGGTGCTCCTGAAAACAAATAAAAATAAGAAGCCCCCCCTTGTAACATCAGAGCCCATCTCAAGATTCATCTGACCCACAAAAATTCTGTGTCCTAAGACCCAATCCATGAGGAGGGCAGAGAAGGCCAATTACTTCCCTGTCTCTGGCTGTTTAGGGAAAACATTGTGGCTGAGGGCCCATTTCAAGAGTATGGGAAGAGGAGAGGGCTGGCAGTTTCTATAAATATTAAACTTGCAATGATCCCTATACCTTGGGTGAAATCCTGGCCATATTGAAGTCTGAGTCTTGGTTTACAGCTAAAACTTAGCCCTGAGAGGTGTAACGTGGTTGATGCTATGAAAAATTTCACGCTCTCAGCTCTGTAGTTCAGTCAACCTAACTCCTCGTTAGATGCAGCTCAATCAGTGGAAGGATTCTTCTGTCAGTCTAGTACTGCTTCTTGGAAAGGTGGCAAAGGTACAGTATCATAGCTATAAAAACAAGGAGAGTCCTGTGGCACCTTAAAGACTAACAAATTTCTTCAGGCATAAGCTTTCACGGGCTCCAACCCACTTTTTCCTTTCCAGTGGTATTTTTCCCTTTTTTCTCACTTCTGAATCTTCACTTGCTGGCTATCGAAATTTGCTCTTGCAGAGTTTCATGAACAAATGTCCATAGGGATTAACTTGATAAAAAGCTAAGGGCAGATCCAAAGTTGAAATGCTATGCTAACTAAATGTCTCAATCTTATCAGCAGTAGCATATTAATAATGGCACATTTTTTGGAAGGGTTTACTGGAAAGGATGTAAACAGGCTGGGCACATTCAGAGAAACTTAACCAAGACCTCTGCTGCTAATGTGATAATTTCCTTTTCAACTTGATAACAGTTTCCTAGTTCCATACCTTACTGAACAGTCCAATTAAAAAAAAATTAGAAGAGTAAGAGATTGAAGGGACTTGGAAATGTAAGGCATGCTATCAGCATTTGCTTAGGTCATGAGGCCAATGGTAATAACTTAACTGCTACAGCAACTGCCCATTTTAAAGAAGTAACTTGTATCTGAGTGATAAAAATATTTAACTGTTAACTGTTGCCTCAGATGGCTCAAACTTTAACAAAAAGTGTCATTCAAGGGGCATTGGATTGCCAGTCACGGAGAACCACGTCACACACATCTCTGACTTGTGATAATGCCCTGAAAAGAGCTTAGTTATCTGTTTTTTTTTTAAAAAAAGAAGGAAATGCCAGTGAAAATGGTAGAATAATTGATCAACTTTTTTTCTTGCTTGGACATCAATTTCCAGACTATGATCCTGAGAATAACCAAGGACCTATAAGGTGGGTCGGGGTGTCAGGCCATATAGAAGTACTTTAAATGTGTCATCAAGATTTACAAGCTTTTTTTTCCTTACTGACATGACAAATCCTGTAAATAAGAAGGAATAATAAATCAGCATGGTACAATTCCAAAGATTACCTTGACACTACACTTTTCTAGACTCTGGGTCTGATCTAAGGACCACTGAAGTTGATTGGAGACTTTTCCTTGACTTCAGTAAGCCTTAGTTCTGGCTCCAGAAGTACCTGAAGATATCAGTGAAACAGCAGTATAGCATCAATAGATGTGGTGGATTGTTTTTGTTTTTAGACTCTCTTTCTTGTTCTTGACACTGCTGCTCTTGAAATGGAGAGGGGAGGTGGGTCTACCTGAATCCTAAGCATTTCTGAGGCGCTGAGAGGGAATAAAGTGTTGCCTCATTGCTCCTGCTTCTGCAGCGTGAAAATGAAGTTGAAAGTTGGTTCCCTAGAGCAGTAATTTTCAAACTTTTTTTCTTGGGACCCAGTTTAAAAAAATCATTTATGCTTGTGACCTAACAATTACATCTGTCAGCAACGCATTCCAGTCTTTTGATGCTGGCAGTCAGGGATGCTGAGACCCAGTACCTGAGGGTCTGTGACCCAATACTGGGTCCTGACCCGTGGTTTGCAAACCAATGCCCTAGAGATGCCTGATTCTAACAAATCACTTTCTTCTCTTCAGCTGACAGTTCTTAAAAGAAATGTTGCCACTACCCCATGGGAAGTTGGGGCTTGATCCACTAGAGTCAGTAGAAAGACTCCTAGGGTGCATCTACACTTAGAAATTAAGTTGACTTAAGGCCTATGTCTACACTTGCTAAAATTAGTTCGAATTAGTTAGTTCAAACTAACTAATTCGAACTAATTTTAGTTAGTTTGAATTAATTTAATTCAAACTAAGCAAGTGCCATTCATGGCACTTGCTTAGCTTGAATTAGCAATCCCCATTCATTTCAATGGCTGGTTAGTTCGAACTAAGAAATTAGTTTGAATTAACATGGCCACATTAGCTAATTCCAACTAGTTAGTTTGAATTAAAGCCTTACTTCTAAAGCCCTATTTGAACTTATGAGTTTGAATTAAGGAAGCCCCTAATTCAAACTAACTAAATCCTAGTGTAGCCATGGCTCTAGTTAGTTCGAATTAATTCTCCTTAGTTCGAACTAACTTGCCAGTGTAGACATAGCCAAGGAGGCTTAAGTCAACTTAATTTACTCCACGTCTACACTGGGCTTTCCTTAAATCGACTTAAGCTGCTCCTTAAGTCAAATTAAGGAAAAGTTAGTTTGAATTAATAACGCCTGGTTTTAATTTGAACTAGCGCTTACGTCGACTTTATTAAACCGACTTAAGCCAGTGGAGACGGGGATTAGTGCCTTGGTGGAGCTTATTAAGTTGACTTAAAATGTAAAGTCGACTTAATAAGGCCAAAAAGGGGCCACATCTACACTTGAAAAGTTAAGTCGACTTTTGTTAAGTCGACTTAAAGTCGACCTTAAGTCGACTTCATAAAGTCGACCTAACTTTTCAAGTGTAGACATAGCCCCATTGACTTAAGTGGGTATTCGATCAATCTATTATGCTTTCTGTCCAGTAGCTATGGAGGTGTCCAAGTGTCATCTGACCTTTCCCTTCTCTTGCAAATGAGGGACCAAATAACACCAGAGCTGAATTTAGGGACAGCTCTACAGCAATATGATGATAGTCACTCTGATATGAAACATCAGATACCAGTAAACACAGAATACTTCCATTATAAATATGAGCAGCAATAATTTACATCTTTGCCATTTGTTTCCTCTCTTTGGTAACATGGCGTAACATTTTTTATTAGCAAGTGTTCCTAGATTACTTGCCAAACTGTTGTTTTAATTTTCCATGGCCCTTTATAATTTGTTTCTATCCTCCTGTGTATTTGTGATTCCTTCAGTTTGGGTGTGGTCAGTTTCATAGTTACATTTACTTCATAGAAACACCTGAACAAGAAAGACTCATTAGCAGACTCCTCTTTGTGTACACCAATGCAAACAAACTCCACTTTATAACTGCGGCTTGTGAAATAGAAACATTTTAACATGGGCACACCCTTTCTTGTTTTCTGAGTGTGTGTGTCTCTAGTGCTTCATGGGCTTCTGGGCTAGAGTTAAAGATGCTGTAGAAAGGCACTGTGCAAGGTTCATATGCAAAACTGTTTCTGATTCACTTTTCTGTTACTTCAGGGCTTACTGACCAGCTGTCACTACATTCGTCATAAATGTAATGTTCTTCTGATGCAAGTAGTCAGCTAATATACTAGAGATTTAAAGACACCTGAAAAGTAACTTAACTTGCAACTTAGATTAGAATTTAGTGTCCTCTATCATCTTCCCTATTTGATAGCTGAAATGTTTATCTATATCCCTCCTACAGGTGAGATGTGTATTCATGTTTTCTTCATGCTCCAAATGTGGAATCTAAAATTTAAATCTTGTCTAAAAATAACAGAAAATTGAAAAATAAAGCCTTGTGATTTATTTATTTATGTATTTACTTTACATTTATTTACAAACTTGCCAGTTACCATGAGTCCAGCTTTTGGCAAATCTGGTTTGAGTTTCTGTCTGTGACAGGTGCTGGGAGAAACCAGGCTGAGTCAGCCCCTGGAGCACTAATTGAGGAAATTGGAACAAGCTGAGTAAACCTGCCTAGAGTGGGCCAATGAGGGGCAGCTGCCGGGCTTGTTAGTCAGGCACTATCAAGGCTCACAGTAAGGAAGTGGGTGAAGCGGGCCCAAACAGTCAGAAAGGAGAAGCTACAGCAGGAGAGTGAGCTTCCCTTGAACAGTGAGGCTCCTGGGGCTGTTAGGCTAGACTGTTTATTGATAGGTGCTGGTGAGTAACAATCAGTAAACAAAGAGCACAGGTGGGAGCATGAAGCTGAAGTCTGGGAGTGGTTTGGGGAGCAGAAGATTTGAGCAACTGGAGGGCCTTACCTGAAGCTGTTACACCATGCATGTTCTGCTTTAGGCTTTCTTCAAGACGGAGGGGATGCAGATGGTTCTCTCCAGAACAGTAAATCACAAAGGAGAACCGATTTATCAGTTGGAGATTATCTGCATGAGACCATGGAAAATGGTGCATTCATTTGGGTCAGACTAAAAACAGTGCATCTATGTGAGTTTCTTTCTGAAGTTTTGGGGTTCATTGGATCTTTAAATTTAGTGGACACCAAAACTAAAATGAATCTTGTTTATAGCCAGCTGCAAGCCAGTAGAGCTGAAGTTGGCACAGTTCTGCTATGTAGTATAATCTACTTTATAAATCGGGACTAACCCTCAGCATTCTACTAGCCGTGCATAGTCCAAAAGCCATTGATACTAAAGAGTTTGGGGCAGGCTGATTTGTCTATGGAGAAAAGTCAGGCTGCTACGGATGGCCAAAACACCACTAAATGTTTCTTGTGAGGAAGTTGCAGGGCAGCAGGTGACAGGAAGATTTAGATAAATGTATAAAAAAGACACAAAATGACTCCCTCCAAAGTTCATTTATAATTAGATAAAATAAGAAATGACGCTTTAGCTAATCTTGTGCTAAACCGGTCAGCAGGATACATGTACATCAACCTTTCACGCCCCGGCTTGGAGATTAAAAATATATTACACACACAACTCTGTATTAAAAGAACTTTATTAAGGTTGCAAAGTTACCCACTCAAACATTAGGAAATGCCATTGTTAAGGTTTGCTTGTGCAATCTTAATTCAGGCTCCTTGTGCATATGCATTATGATACTGTATTTAATTACATGATAACAATTTATTGTTCCATGAGACCTCTGCCTTATTACTGCAAAGTGTGACTCCATCTGTGCTGTTTCTTCCCCACTGCTGGCTCCTCTCTCTAGTCCCATTCTTCTCATTTAGCCAGTCCCCACTTCTTAGGCTTCTCATCCTAATTTCCCAAATCCTGATCTCCAGGGCCGTCCTTTGGGGGGTGGGGTGGGGGGGTGAGCGGGGTGATCATCCTGAGCCCCACAGTTTTGTGGGTCGTGGACAGCACGGGGCCTGCACCGCTCCCCCGCCCCGCTGCCTTTGGCTTACCACCACAGGCAAGAGGCAGGGTAGGAGGGCAGAGCTGGGCCTCTGGACCAGCCTGCCCCGCCCCCACTCCTGGCTCCTGCCACCTGGCCCGGACTCCGTGGCTGCGGCCAGGCCAGGGCCCGGCTCCCACCAGCGTTGGCCTTCCTGGGTTCCCGGCTGGACCCAAAGCCAGCTCCAGCTGGGAGCAGTGGCCCCGGGGGGACAGCTGTAGTCCCCAAGGGGTGGAGTGGGCTGACTTGCCCTGCCCCCCTCCAGCACAAGGGGGCTGGGGGTTGAGGCCCCCCTAGGCCAATTGGTCCTGGGCCCTGCTCCCCCCAAGGGATGGTCCTGCTGATCTCACCCATTCAAATTCTCTATCTCATTCCCATGTCCTTGCCCAGCAATTTTCAGTTCCAGACCTTATTCCCAGTCTCCTTGTTTAGTCAATCCCAGTCCCTCATTTCCCAGCTCCTCATCTACTCTGTCTCTGTCCCTCACCCTGGCCTCTTGTTGTTCTGTCTTTCCCCATTCCATGTCTTTACAGGCTCCCAGTCACAATTGTGAACTCCCATTCTGTACGTGTTGCATCTTCAAGTGTCTGACAAAGTGGGATTTTCTCCCATGAAAACTCATGCGATAAATTTGTTAGTCTTTAAAAGTGTCACCAGACTCCTTGTTTGTTTTGCTGAACTAGACTAACACAGCTACCCTTTTGGAATTTTTTATAAGCTTACTTTCCACTTTATTACCCAAGTCAGTAATGAAACTATTGAATTAGTTCCTGGCCCCTCTGAAACCCCACTAGATGCATCCTCCCAGTTTCACAGCAAACAATTGCTACATACTCTTTGAATACAGTTTTGTGTCCTCCTTCATGGTAATATCATCTAGACCACATTTCCCTAGTTTGCTTATGAGACTGTCACATGGGACATCCTTCTCTCCCTTGCCAGCCTTCAGTCCCAGTTTCCACTTCCCCAGGCTCCTTTTCATAATCTATGTCTCCTGCCCCCTTACAGATCTGTTTTTTTAAAAAAAAATCTCTTCTGCATTTGAATAGCTTTCTCCTCCACACTTCCTGATGCCCAAGGGATTTGTTGAGAGCACAGAAGTGGCAGACTCCCTGTTTTGTCACTTCAGGAGCCTGAGCCCAGATACAGCACAGCTTAAAGCTGCCTAGAACTGCAATAGGAGAGAAAGTTTTGCTCAGCCCCAGGCTGGAATGTGCTCAGTGGACATGAAATCTTCAGGGAATGTAACTACTAAAATCACTAGTGAGTCTCTCCTGATCATGTGTGAACTGCAGTTTTTCCAATTGCAAATTTCAGCATATTTTCATAAATGCTGATGCTCAAGCCTTCCCCTTGTCCAATTTAAAGTCCCTGCTCCAAAGAATGGCTGCATTAGAGCTTTCCAAGTAAAATGTCACCAGCATTCAGATAAAGCAATGTATTTTTACTGAACTCTTGTTCTTGGAAATGGCTGAACCATTTTGGCTGAAATTTTCTGAAAAATTCAGCCTGAGGCATGGAAATTTTTAGTTTACAGGATTAAATTTTTGACGGTTATATAGTCTTATGAAGAGATGTTGGGCAACCTTAATAAGTGGTGTTATCTTCATGGAGCCTTAAAATGTAGCTTTATGTACTAGTCAAACCACTGTGTAACCCTCTATATGCATACCCTGTTCCCTGAAGCAACCTGTCTCTCTATTTACCTAGTAACTGTCCATCACTGCAGCTGGGCACCTTGTTCTTCCCTCTCCCAGTTCCTCCTTCCTTGTGTTTAGGCCTTTCTGTGTTTGTTATTTCTTTTCCTGATGTCCTAATCTAAATTTAGATTGTAAACATTTAGGGGCATGGATTCTGTATTTATTTTGTAAAACACCATATCTGTGGTGCTTTATCAATGCTAAATAATAGTAATGGCTAGAAATACCAAGAACTCAAAAAATACAAAGTGCAGGAAATTTTAAACACTAAAGGCAAAATTGTGGCAGCCTAAAACTGATCTCTTTTGGCCAAACCGTGGCTCCTTTGAAGAAAGTTTGTGACCAATATGGATGTGGTGCTCAGGCTGAAGAAATCTCCCTACTGAACATGAAAGCATCTGGAGAGAGGCATGAAGAAAATGTAATGTAGAAATAGGCATGATAGCTACATAGCAAATTGTAATACTACCACTCATTACAAATTTCAATCAGTCCAACATTGTCTAACATTTCTGGGACTAATTTTGGATTTCTGCATTCCTTTACAAATATTACAAATCCATTTTTCAAATATAAAGGACCAAATTCTGCATACTTTACCTCAATGAGTAGTTCCATGGGTATAATTAGAGCTATACAGGTGAATAGAGTGAGAAAGGTTGGTGTGGAATTGATTCCTGTAGGACAGTGATGGCTTTTCACAACTTGTTAGTTTTGAGTCTGATTCTATACAGTTTAATCAAGAAGAGGTCTCATTAATGGGAGCCTTGTTAAGGCTAGAACCTGCATCTATTTGCACTTTAAAAAAAATGTATACAGTAGTTGCAATAGAGGGAGGGAAGTAATGAATCCTTTATCTTGCAGCTGCCTTGATGTAAGTTTTGTAAGACTTGTATGGTCTTCGTGGGTGAAGGTGCATCCACAGTGTTAATCAATGACACTTGTTTATCTTCACCAGAGGCACAGGTCTGTAAGCTGTTGAGTCTCAAATTCTAGTCATGCGCAGAGACAACTAAGGCTATGTACACACGATCAGATTAAAGCGCAACAAGGCAATCGCGCTACAAAACTCACGTGACCTTTATTGCGGGACAACGCGTACACACGTTGCTCCCTGCAACGCAACAAAATTACACGCATTATCGCGGTTGAGCGCAATGACTTCTGGGCACCTATCCCATCGTTCCATTTTCCCCTAAGTTGGCGCTATGAATCATGGGATGAAGGAAAGGAACGCAAAGCGCCATGGGTAAAGTGTCAGTTTCCCATGGTGCTTTGTGTTCCCCTAGCGTCTTCCTCGTTGCCAATAGCAACTCGCGCCTATTTTCAACATTGCAGTGACGCAACGCACCACTTGCAATCAATCGCAACAGCGACAGCATGGATCCTGCTATGATCTCCATTGTCGCCTTCAACATTCTGAATACATCTCGGCTTGTTGCTCAGTACGCAATGAGCTCCGAGTCAGATGAGGACACCGAGGAGCAGGGGCTGATCGATGCCATGCAGAGCAACAGCACCGCGTTGCTCAGCTCCTTCACCGATCATCTGCACACGGTGCAACGCCGTTTCTGGTCGCGAGAGACGAGCACCGAGTGGTGGGATCGCATTGTTATGCAGCTGTGGGATGACGAGCAGTGGGTACAGAACTTTCGAATGCGGAAAGCAACCTTTCTGGAACTGTGCTCAGAGTTGGCCCCTGCCCTGCGACGGAAAGACACCAACATGAGGTCAGCCCTAACTGTGGAGAAGCGTGTTGCGATTGCTGTATGGAAGATGGCGACTCCCGACTGCTATCGGTCCGTTGCAAACCAGTTTGGAGTCGGGAGGACCACCGTCGGATTAGCCCTCTCACAAGTGTGCGAAGCCATCAATCGCATCCTGCTACGGAGGACAGTGACATTGGGCAATGTTCGAGAGATTGTGGACGGCTTTGCTGCCATGGGATTCCCTAACTGCGGGGGAGCCATAGACGGCACACACATCCCTATTTTGGCTCCAGACCATCTCGCGACGGAGTACATAAACAGGAAGGGCTACTTCTCCATGGTGCTGCAAGCACTCGTGGATCACAAGGGTCGTTTCACGGACATCAATGCTGGGTGGTCGGGAAAGGTGCATGATGCCCGCATTTTCAGGAACACTGGTCTGTACCGGAAGCTGCAAGGGGGCACCTTTTTCCCTGATCAAAAAATAACAGTGGGGGAGGTGGAGATGCCCATAGTCATCCTCGGAGACCCAGCATACCCACTGATGCCATGGCTCATGAAACCCTACACTGGGAACCTTGATCGCAGCAAGGAGCGGTTCAATTACCGATTGAGCCGCTGCAGAATGACTGTGGAGTGTGCCTTCGGCCGTTTAAAAGGGCGCTGGCGCTGTTTGTATGGGAGGCTGGACTTGGCGGAGGACCAGATCCCTGCCGTGATTGTGTCATGTTGTGTCCTCCATAACATTTGTGAAAGTAGGGGAGAAAAGTTTTCCCCTACGTGGGCTACGGAGGCACAGCGCCTCGAGGAAGCATTCGAGCAGCCAGCCACTAGGAGTATTAGGGTGGCACAAGGAGAAGCTGCTCGCATAAGGGAGGCACTCAGGGAGCATTTCAATGATGCCCTTCCCTAGTTAAGTTCCATGACGCATGAGGTGCACCTTAGGATCATTTCAATAATGTGTATAAATAAATGCATTCTTCAAAGTATTTGTTACTGTTTTTATTGAAACCTGAAAGATGGGGGTGGGGTTACAGGTTGGTGTAGCTCCGGGTCTCGTAAAAGTAGCTTGGGGGGGGGGGGGGGGCTGGATGTTGTCCTGTACCGGGGTGGAGGGTGGCCTTCAAAGAAATGCTTTGAGGGACTGCGGTGTGTGGGAGGCATACACGGCTGAACTGTCTGGAGTGGAGCCCGGACATTTATCGCCTGGGACTGCAAAGCTATCATGTTCTTTAGCAGTTCTGTTTGCTCCTTCATGACGCTTATCAGCTCGTCCCTGTGTTTCTGCCTCTTCTGCTGGGATTCCTCTCTCCAGGCTCTATTCTCCCTTGCGGATTCTTGTGTTGCTTTCAGCAGGTCATTAAACATATCCTCCCTGTTTCTTCGAGAACGCCGCCTAATGTTTCTCATTCGGTCAGCTGGGGTAGACACCGGCCTTGTGAAGCTCAATTCTAATACAAAAATAACAATATAGACATTGTTAACACATAGCATAGATAGCCAATGTAACCTTCCAGTAGCACATTCCACTGGAAGGTACAGGGCGGTCAACACACTACGCTGCGCTGAAGCAGACAAGGTACATTCTAATAGACGGCTTACCGGGGGCTAAGAATCAGAAGAGGGCACACAGATGGAACCCAATATCCCTCTCCTCAGAGTGCCCCTTCCATCTAGAATACATCTCCTACATGCCGCCGGTAGCAGGCCGGGACCGTATGCTGCTGCACTGTGTGCTGCCATGGTTCCCAGGGCTGTGCTTTGCAGCTGGAGAGGCAGAGTGTCCGTCTTTGGGAGCGCAGACACAAACGCTCTCCCATCTAACCTGAGTATTAGGCTCTGGAGGTACATCGAGGAAACCTTTTCTGACCTAAATGCAGATGATTATTTTACAATCACTGCTTGTATTGATGCCCTGCTAATGAATGCAGAGTAAATAGCGTGCACAGCGGGGACCCGCAAGCACCCCCACCCCAGACAATGATATTTTAGCAGGAGCAGAGCTGAATGAAGGAGAAACTTACCTGAACCCCCCTCTGCCGCCTCAGAGAACAAGCTGCAGTTCAAGCCTTGGGTGGACGTCTCAGCGGGGCTGCTGAAGAGCTCCTGGCTACACGCGGTTGCGCTTTCCTCTGTGTCATCCTCCATCTCCTCCTCCTCCTCCTCCTCCTCAACAACGTCCTCATCCTGCTCGGCTCTGGCAATCACCGGACGAGGAGGGGCTGAAGTGTCCACGGGACTTTTGGCAGTGGTTGTGGGGTCCCCGCTGAGGGTGGCTTCTATTTCCTTATAGTACCTGCATGTTGCAGGCGCTGATCCAGAACGGCGGTTTCCCTCCTTCGCTCGGTGATAGGTAATTCTGAGCTCCTTCACCTTTGATCTGCACTGCACTGTGTCTCTATCATGCCCTCTCTCTGACATGGCCCGAGAAATTATGCCAAATGTGTCATAATTCCTCCTGCTGCCGCGTAGCTGCGCCTGCACGGCGGACTCTCCCCAGATGCTGATCAGGTCCAGTACCTCTGCCGTGCTCCAAAGGGGTGCGCGTCTTCCACGGCGGGCCGCCATTGCTACTGATGATCGGAGCACAAACACACTCCAGGAGGAAGAGAGCAGGAAGTGAAACAGACTTGAAATTTGAAAATCCCGGGAATAAGTTCGGGGCAGGGCGGGGACAGTTTCGTCATGGCCACAGAGCGGGTGGGGGGAAGACCAGAGAGGACGACTTGGGAATGCTGGGACAGTTCCGGACTCCAGTCAATGCGCGGTAAGCGTACACACGAGCTCAAACGCGCAATATATGATCCGCAACAGCTGTTACCACTCTCGTCGGAGTGGTTGTTGGATTGCGCGACAACAAGGCACTTAACGCGCAAGAGCCCTGTTGCACGTGTGTACGCCGTTGTTGCTATCGCGCTGTAATGAGCTTTAATGCGCGATAATCTGATCGTGTGTACAAGGCCTATGTGGCTAAAGTGATCAACATCAAAGTGGATTGTTCAGTGGAAGACTAGATTTTAGGTCAGATACTTAAAAGGAAGTCAAATCTCTCAAAACTTCAAGGCTACATGTCAATTCACAGCAACAAACAGATTATTTACTATTTACAAATGCTGACATGTGGACGATGTATTGATAACTATATTTAATTAACCACTAGCTAGTATAAACTACCAAGGAAAAGAGTCAAATAGAAATAACAGAATGTTGCCTGGAAGGTAAGTAGTATTATTATACTAGTTGATATATATTTGAGACTTAAATGATTATTTTAATAAATTGTTTAAGTTAAAACCCCCAGTTTTTATAGCAAAAAGTGTGCAATATAGCTGTATCATGGTTGGGCGAATATGTAGTATAAGACAGGATAAGCAAATCTGAAGCAGTATTTAATACTTGTATAAATATTGAATTCACAACACAGGAAATGCTATTCTGAAAAAAAACATTGTGATATGTAATTGCCCTATCTTCTGAGCAGCGTTTCTTGTCATTTCCCCACCTTGTTTGTATGGAAAGCTTGCTGTAGTCCTGATTAAGTAAAGAGGCTTCAAATCAGATTACACCTTTGGTATTAATTAGATGGAACAATTACCATCTGGGGCACATTAGTTCCTTTTAAAAAAATAGTCATTCCATGGAATAGTTAAGCCAGAGTGCTACATAATCCTTCTGTGCCTGCAGAAGCAAAATATATTTTTATTCAGTTTTATAATACTTCTTTTAATGTTCATTCCGGAACAGTAGAACTCTTCATGGATGTCAGGCTGTAATAGTTTAGAAACTATTTATGAAGGAAATGTGGGGAGGAAAACCATGGAATTATTTATGGTACAGTGGTTAGATAAGTATCCAAATTATAAATAGGCAGTACAGCAGAAAGTTTGATCATTTGATGACTATACACAATTAAGAGAGAGAATGAATGTCAGAAAAAAATTTCCTCCTCTGCTATTGGTAAGAGTGTGATCAGGAAAGTGGTGGAATCTGCATTTCCATACACGTTTAAAGTTGAAAGCACTGGGAAATGTACTTTGGAGGACAACAGTGCCTGGGAGATGGATTGGGTTGCTTAAGAGTTTTTTCCATCTTTAACTTCTGATTCTGTAACAGCGTTACAAAGGAAATTAATCTGAATAAGAAAATTCACATTAGAAATAAATATTACATGGGTAAAGGAATGCCAGAGAGAGAGAGGTGGCGGGGGCGGGGGCGGAGGGAGTGAGGACTTGCTGAGTGAAATGCTAGGTTCTCTGCTTTGAACAACGATTACCTAAGGCATGTCCAGTTATGGATTAACATTAGCCCAGATTAAGCAAATTGATTGTGATGTTTTCATAGCTTGGATTCCTAAGAATAACACTGAAGATGTTCATTTCATGTAGCATGTTCAATTGCGCCTTCTACAGTGCAAATCTCTGAAAACAAGACGGTTATCCTTTTATTTGTATAGGATGAGACTATGGGTAAGTGTAACAAAATGTTATGGTGTAAAAATTAACTGTTGTGAAAAATAGGGACTCTAGTTTTGGATAGACTATTTAAATTCAGTCTCTTTAAAGAATTAGCATTGTATATTCTTAAATTGAGAGGGGTGTTGATTGTGAACGGGAAAGAATCTGAGTTCTGTTTTGTTTTCTAGCAGAGTAGCATTCTTTACTAAGTGGAGATGCATATGATATATATAGACATTTTTGGTTATATATAGGAGCAATCGTTACTGAAAAATTCTCTAGGAAAATTCTCAAACTGTAAAACCCTTATTTAAATGAAGCTAAAATGAAGTTAGTATAGTGTTAAAACTATGGCCTGTGATGTGAAATAAGCTTTTATACAATATGTTGATTATCTACTTTTAAAAATTTGTTATTTAAAAATGAATGCAAACAGAAAACATATATCTGTACTGATGCAATAACTGATTAAACTCTGAAGTATTTGGAAATATATGATAATTACTATATTCATTTTATATTTCATGAGAGAAGACCTGATTTTTGGTGATTTCATAATCACTAATCGTGGGCATTTTTCTTTGCCCATTATTTTATGAGTTCTTTTTGTTTGGTTGGTTTTGAAGTAGAAATTTCTAGTGTCCAGAACCGGTCTAACAGTTATCTATGTGCAAAATAGTTAAGACATTTCTATTCAAAATCTTGATCAGTTTCCAAAACTGAATGACTTAGCTGACTAAAAATTTCCAGAACACCTTTGAACGACTGAAAAAAGCATATTTTAAAAGTTGTTGTGAGTAGCCTTTGAAAACCTTATGAGAAAAACTACCTCCTGAACTGAGTTCTTAGCTGTATTAATAGTTAAGTAGTTGGGGCAAAATCCATGTCAGCCAAGTAATCATACTCCATGTAACTAGTGTGTCAGAGGGATTGAGTAGAAAAAATCCACTCACTGTAATTTGGGACCTGGGTGTGGCACTGCTGTGAAGCTTTCACCCCTTTAGTAAGATTGCTATTTACAGGGCCTGGAGTAGTAACTTGAGCTCGTGTCTGCCAGCTGGGTGTAGTAGGGTTTGAGGATTGTTGGGGTGTGCTTGTGAGCATGATACTACTGGTTTTCTTGTGACATGTGGACATTTGCCCTGAAGTTGGGAAAGCTTGTGCTACTCTTAACAATATTAAGTCCCACAAGCATTTCCCCTGAGAAAGTTACTATGTTTGGAGGGAAACATGGTGTGTAAAATGGCTGTTCCCCAGTTAATCCTCCAGTCCTGACTCACTCTGCAACCAAGTGAAGGGACATTGACAAGCAGGACAGAAGTATCTAATGTTAGCTGCATTCCTCCCTTCATTTAGGACTCTAGATTGTCCTGTCTCCCCCCATCCCCGCTCCTGTACTGTCCTAAACATAGAAACACGGAGCCTGTGGAATAAGTGGGAACATTTTAATTCAAAATTGTATAAGACTCTCCTGTTTGTATTTTTATGAAGACTTCAATTACTTTGAACTCCAATAACATTGTTTTCAAACTTGGGTGCCTACCACCGGACACTGAAATCTATATTTAGGCAACTAATCAATCAGCCTGATTTTCAGAGGTGCTGAGCACTTAAATTCTTCATTGATTTCAGTAGTAAGTGCACCTGCTCAGCACCTATGAAAAGCAGGTCACTTAAGTAGATGCCTAATATGGCTTTGGATGTCTAATTTTAAGCACTCATGTTTGAAAATTCTGGCCTGCATGTCTTTAATGGAACAGTTGACATTTTTCTGTTGACATCATGAAAATCTGAGTGTACAAGATCAATCTTGGTCCACATGGTTTTGACTCAATCTTTAGGGTTATTTTTAGTTTGACAACATGCCATGTGCATCATTTGTAGCATAGATAATACAATGAAAATAATTTCTCTTCTTCCATATTGTCTACTTTTCAAAATAAAATATTCTGGGAATTTAATATTTAAAGAGAAAACAAAACACAAATTAACAAGGCGAGCTAAGGCCCTAACCTTAAAACAACTATCTTTAAAGGTGGGAATATATTCTTAGCAGTCCCAGAACTGATGTCTGTAGGTGGTGAATTATTTCCTTAAAACAAGGCACTTTCCTCTGTTTAATTAAGAAAAATGTTTAATAGTTGAAGGAGGTAGCATGCTCTTGTATCTGGCAGCTGCATCCAAGTGACACAGTTAGAGTTTCATTTAGGTTATTTTATTTTATTAAAACTCACGCATTTTCCATAAGTGTGCTATATACCATTTTAGGAAAAGTGTCTTTGAAAAGGAGATTGATTTGGGGAGATCATTTCTGCAGGCTGATTAGTTTATAAGATACATTTTTTTCCAGCATATGTTATGATCAGGGTAAGCCAACTGTTAAAATAAAATACTGTTATTAAAGCCTTTTAAGTAAATTACTGTATATAGAGCAGTATATGGAGCGTGTACAAGTGTAATGGTTTCTGTTTTAAAGATCATAGCCATGCTTACATTGCGTTCAGAAATAGCAGGTTGCTTAGATGACACAAATTTTAAAGCTCATTTTGGCTACTAAAACCTACCATTTTTAATTAAAAGCACCTGAAATAGCTTTGTCTTTATAAAGAATTAAACTAATTTAAGCTTTTTTCTCCTAGGGAGGAAAAAAAAAATCACACTTGACCAACAAGGTTTCACTCAGCACAAAAGCAAATATTGAAGTGGTCCAGTTCTGTATTCTGAAAGGCAAAGCTTACAATAGGAAAGCAAATGATCTGACACAATTTATAAAGTGAATTCTTAGCTGTAGGCACCAAAAGTAAAAACAAAAGGAGTCCTGTGGCATCTTAAAGACTAACAGATTTCTTTGGGCATAAGCTTTCATGGGCTCCAACCCACTTCGTCAGGTGCATTAACCTGGTGTCACTAATAGTGCAGTAAACCAGGAGTAGCACACTGGAGTTCCACTCGTGTAAAACTGAAGTATTTGAGAAGAGAATCAAACCCACTGTCTTTCAGGTTTGTTTATCTTGGACTGACGTATGGTTCGTGCCTCTGCATAGACTGCTCTCCCCACTGCCATGAAGATTTCTCTGATATATAATGTGTGAAATGTTGTCATTACATTCATCCTTAAAAAAGAAAACCTCTAATTACCATTCTAGTCTGACAAAGTACCTTATTCTAAAGAAAGTGCTCTTGTACCGAAATGATAAGAGTTGTGAAATTACATTGGAGCGTTCTGAGAATATTTGAAAGTAAATCAGTGCTAACTTAATCCTACAGCATTGGAGTCTTTGTGGAATTTTGAGATAACAGCTTGGATCCATTTAAATCAATGATTTTTGGCATGATTTGCTGCTGTTAATTTTTCTTACTAATTTTCTTTTTGCATTTTTCAGAATGAGGATTATGTTGTTACTGCAGTTGTGAGGAAACTTTTACATCCATCTCCTCCTCCCAGAGTGCTGTCAAAATGAGTGAAACACCATCAACCAATTATTCAATGCTTCAGCCAAACTCTTCTGAGAGTGACCAGAGTTTGTCTACACGCCATTTCAATGTCACCGAACCTGTTGTGGCCAAACGAATCTGTTTCTATAAAAGTGGAGACCCTCAGTTTAATGGGATCAAAATGGTCATTAATAATCGCTCTTTCAAAACATTTGATGCCTTGCTGGATAACTTGTCCAAAAGAGTCCCAATACCATTTGGGGTGAGGAATATTAGTACACCACGCGGGATGCACAGTATCACCAATCTGGAGGACCTTGAAGATGGAAAATCTTACATTTGTTCCCATCAGAGGAGAATTAAGCCCATTAATCTGGAGCAGGCCAGCAAGAGGCCATTGCCGTGGCAGATTAGCAGGCCTGTGAGTCCTCACCGTCGAGCTGTGCAGTTGGCCAGGGAGAAAGATGATGTCATTGTTCAGGAAGACAGAGCTGTCAAAATAAGAACCCCTAAAAAGCTGCTTGTTTTCAAAAACGGTGACATACGAATCAGGCGCACTATTGTTCTGAGTAAGAAGACCATGCAAAACTTTGAGGTCTTTCTGGATTACATAAGTGAATTTATGCAGTATCCAGTTGTGAAATTATACACTACTGATGGAAGAAAGGTGAGAATAAACAAAGGCATCAAATATGCTTATTGCAATGTTTGCTTCTATAATATTACCACTGAAATAAAATGATTTAGTTGTTACATAGCTGTTCACCACTCTGACCAGTGTAAGGTCCTCTGTGCCCTGACTATCAGCTGTCTTCTGCTTTCTTTGTGAACATGCCTTTCTACACCTATGAACCTTCAAAAAAGGTTGTCAGTTTTGAGGAAAGTCACACACTCATCTTGGGACTGTAGTGACTGAAGTGAAGGAATTTTAATTCTAGTCCTTCCTGAAAAACCACCAGACTTCTCTCAAACCACTTCCTTCTCTCTATATTCTAATCAGTGCTTTCACCAGACAAGATGCTTTTCCAGTCCTTTCTCATGCATGTCGTCAAATATGTCTACTCATCTAATCACATGTAACCCTGCCATAACCTTGCACCACAGTTAGGAAGTGCATTAGGCAAAGCTCCTTTGGAATCACAGAAAGTGGAAGGGACCGTGAAGGGTCATCAAGTCCAGTCCCCTGCAGACATGGCAGGACCAAGTACCATCTTAAACAAGCAGGGCCAGATCAACCAGCCTGGGGATCCAGGGCTACCCCCCACTGTGGGGGCCCCCCTGCCTGGGTGTCCCCCACTTCAGGGGCCCTCTCTGCCTCCCCCTGCCTCCCTCCGCATAGGACTCATTGCTGAGTGGGGAGTTCTGAGGCCAGAGGGCTCTCCTGCCTTGCCCCTCTCTGGCTAGTCTGCCTGGAGGTGGGGAAGCTTGCTGATGCATGGCACGGAGGCCTCTGACACAGGCCCTGAAAGGCATCACCAGAGTGGCAGTAGCCATGCCATGAGCCAGTCAGTCCAGCCCCTCGGGCAGAGCGAACAGGGGCTGGCCCATCCCGCTCTGCCCCAGGGTGGGCCAGCCATCCAGGGGCAGGGTGGGCGCTCAGAGCCCAGCCTCTGGCCCCAGGGTCCCTGCCCACCCCCAGTGCCGATAGGGCAGGAACACTCTCAGGAGTGCTCTGTTGATGCTGAGCAGGAGTTTAAGGGGCTGGAGCCTGGGGCCCCCATTTTGGCTGGGGCCCGGGGCTTAAGACTCTAAAGCTCCTGCGACAATCCGGCCCTGCTGACAAGTGTTTGTCTAACTTGCTCTTAAAAATTTCCAATGATGGAGATTCCACAAGCTCCCTAGGCAACTTATTCTAGTGGTTAATAACCCTGACAGTCAGGAATTTTTACCTAATCTCCAACCTAAATCTCCTGTGCTCTAATTTAAGCCCATTGTTTTTTGTCCTATCATTGGCAGTTAAAGAGAATAATTTTTCTCCCTCCTCCTCATAACAACCTTTTAGGTACTTGAAAACTGTTATCCTGTCCCCTTTTAGTCTCCTCTTTTCCAGACTAAAAAAACACAGTTCTTTTAATCTTCACTTATAAATCCAATGTTCCAGACCTTTAATCATTCTTGTTATGGTTCTCTGGACTTTCTCCCATTTGTCCACCTTTTTCCTGAAATGAGGTGCCCAGAACTGGAAGGTGAACTCTTCTTATGTTCTCTTAAGTGATGATGATCCATCAATACAGCAGAACAAATTCTTGTACCTACCTATCCCACAGGAGTTGTGAGCATCTTCACTATGACATATTCAAGTTGGTAGGGTCTGACACCTTTGGGTATTTAAATAGGTAGCTGAAGCAATCTCTGAACAATTAGCAATTATCCTCATAGAGAACCATGAGGTCCCAGGGGACTGGAGAAGGGCAAACATAGTACCTACTTTTAAAAAAGAGGAACAAAGGGGATCCAGGGAATTACAGACTAATTTCAATAGCTGCAAGATCAGGGCTGGATTAAGAGGGCCTGGTGCCCTGGGCTGCCCACTTTTGTGGCTGCCCCCAGGGGGGCTGCTATATAGAAAAGAGATTCGGGATAGGCTTTCTGATCTCTTCCCCTGTCCTCTTTCCCCCAGTCCCAGTACCTGAGCTCTTCTCCCCTGGCCCTACCCTACTCCAGCCCCATGCACCTTTCCCTGCTTCCCCCACCCTGTGCACCTGGCCCCAAGCCCCTTTTCCTGTCCCACCCCCGAGCCCCACGCAACTCCCTCTGTCCCCAAACCCCTTCCCCTGCCCCTCCCCCTGGCCTGCACCTAGCTCCTGAGGCCCCCTCTCCTCCACCCCAACACACTACTTTTACCTTTGCTGGAGATTTAAAAAGGCCCCACCAGCCCTAGCTCTCAAGCACAGCTCAGGACACTCCAAAATACATTTTCAGTTTCCAGCATTGTGCCAGCTTCAGTGGGGCTGGATTATGTGCCCACCCACCCCTTTAGGCTGGGGTTCTAAAGCCCCTGCCTTATAACCCAACCCTGGGATAGATACTGGAACCAATTATTAAACAATCAATTGGTAAGCATGTAGACAAGAATAAGGTTATAAGTAGCAGGCAGCATTATTTTGTCAAGAACAAATCATACCAGACCAATCTAATTTCCTTCTTTGACAGGGTTCCTTCTCAAAAGGATAGCAAGAAACTGTAGATGTGATGTCTGTTGATTTTAGCAAGGCTTTTGACACAGATCCTCATATGCAAACTACTTGAATGTGATCTAGATGAAAAATTACAATAAGGGGTACACAACTGATTGAAAAACCAAACTCAAAGCGCTGTTATCAATAGTTCACTTTCAAACTGGGAGGATGACTCCAGTCAGGTCCCATATTTGTCTGTACTGGGTCCCAAACTAGCCAACGTTTTCATTAATGGCTTGGAGTATGGAGTAGAGAGTGTGCTTATAAAATGTGCTGGTCTTACCCGGCTGGGATGGGTTGCAACCTCTTAGGAGAACATAATTAGAATTCAAAATGATGTTATAAATTTATCTGAAAACATAAGATGAAATTAAATAAAGACAAAGGGAAAGTATTACACTTAGGAAGGAAAAACTAAATTCATAAATACAGAATGGGGAATAACTGACAAGGTAACAGTATTGCTGAAATTGATCTGGGGAGTATAGTGGATGACAGATACATATGGGGCAAAAACGTGATGCAGTTGTGAAAAAGGCTAATATCATTCTGGGGTGAATCAACAGGATTGTCGTACGTTAGATGTGGGAGATAATTGTCCTTCTGTATTCAACATTGGTGAGACCTCAGCTGGAGCATTGAATCTAATTCTGGATGCCATACTTTAAGAAAGACATGAACAAACTGGAGAGAGTCTAGAGGAGAGCAAGAAAAATGATAAAAGGTGTAGAATCATGAGGAAAGATTATCCCCCCAAACTTGGGTATATTTAGGTATATTTAGTCAAACTTGGGTATATTTAGTCTTGAGAACAGAAGACTGACAAATGACCTGATAAGTCTTCAAATATGTTAAGGACTGTAATAAAGAGGATTATTCTCCATGTCTGCTGAGGGTAGAAGAAGTAGTAATGGGCTTAATGTACAGCAAGGCAGATTTAGGTTAGATATTAGGAAAGACCATTCTAACAATAAGGATAGTTAAGTACTAAGAACAGACTTCCACAAGAGGCTGTGGAATCCCCATTATAGGAGGTTTTTAGGAAAAGGTTAGACACTTGTTGAGGTTGATATAGGTATAGTTAGCTCTGCCTGTTGAGGTCCCTTCCAAGCTTACTTTTCTGTGATTCTCTGACAGCGTAATTGCTAATGTAGGAACAAAAGACTATACTGAAAGCTCAAAGTCAGATTTCTTGTATGGCCACTACATTGCTTGAGAATGCTCACAATCCTAAGCTAATTAACCTTGATTTTTATCCCTATTTTTCTATATTTTTAATGATCAAAGGATGAAATTGCTGTAAAATTTTTTTAACAGTATTATGTTATTCATCTTTCTTTGCCACCCATGAGTTATGGCTACAGCAACAATAGGCCTGATTATCTTCTCACTTATTTTTGATATTGTAACTTCATTAACTGCAGTTGTCCCCCTTTCCCTTCCCCCCCCGAATTACAGTGGTGTAACTGAGAGAGGAATCACACTTAGTTAAACACACATTTGGCGTGAATCTGCATCTTTCACCTTCCACAATGATGTGATTTCTATGTTTGGTTTCTGAAAGAAAGAAAGAAAGAAAGAAAGAAAGAAAGGCATCTCACTTACAATCTAGCAAACCACAAGGCTCAAATTCTTTATAATGGGAGGAGCAGCAAGCCAGGTCCACTACTAATTCTGTATATTTGGTAATATATTCTGTGGCTAAAGATTCTTCTACTCACTCATTTCATGGCTGGTGATTATATCTATATTGGTGTGAATCCATGCTACATTTCTAAACTCTTGAACTTCAGGGAAATTTTTAACTGGATCAACACTTTGCTTCCGTTTCATCTTCTAATATATTTACATACATACTCATAAAGATACAGGAATTACATTACTCAGTGTTGAAATAAATTCCCTTCTGAATTAAAATCCAGCCCTTTTCATAGCCTGCTATAACACTCTATAAGTATGGGGTCAAAAGTGAAGAAAACACATCATGGAAAAAATAAACCTGTTGTATTATTACTGTTTGTTATCAATGCAGAAAACTTATTTTTTTTTTTTTTTTACAGGTTCCTAACCTTCAGTCTCTGATATTGTGTTCTGGAGCTGTTGTGGCAGCTGGTAGAGAACCTTTTAAACCAGGGAATTATGATCCTCATAGGTATTCACTACCTGCTAAATTATCAGGACTTTCCAATCGTGTATACCCCAAAGCAAATGCCAAATCAGAAAGCAGAAATAGTAAGTCCCTTTAATTATTTTATATTTTCTCAAGTGATTTACCTATTTAATATATGAAAAGAAAACATAGCAATCAGAGTGGGATCCAGGGTATTCAAGAAGGCCAGTTGAAACAAAGCTATTTATTTTTGCTCAGATTTCTTCAGTGGCATGAGAAAGATCAAAGCGTTAATTTTCTATTTGGAATTCAAGGTCCTGTTAAAAAATCAGCTGGTTTATATATTTCCTTTCAAATAGAGTTATTTGGACTTATATGGAAAGTTATAAAGACTTATTTTAAATGGACGGATTGTTGTAACTCTAGCCACATCATGCTTTGTGCATACCACAGCAAGGATAAAAGAAAGCCTACAGTTTCATACCCAGAACAAATGTTTGGTTCCCTTCTAATTGAACTTTCTGATGGTATTACAGCTGAGCAAATGTATTATTATGCAGTGTTCAGCTAAAGCTCAATACATGAACAGGGATGTATTAACATATTCTTAATGCCGTATGTGCTCATATCTAATTCAACAAACTGGGAAATGCAAGGAAAAAAGCAGTTAAATCATTCACGACCCTCCACTTGTTTCAACCTCAGCTACATCCTTTCCACCCCTTAGTGCCCACATGTATCTCTCCCCTCTTCCTATACAGTCAGTATGTAGTCTTAACTGCTTATTGGTCACGTGTTCAGGTGTTTTTATTTAAAACAGGTTTGGTGTGAAGTTTCATGAAGTTACAGTCTACATTGGTTTAATTTGTGTAAAGGAGGTCAAGTTGTGTAAATGGTCAACCCTGTCAAGTTGCTGCTTGTTTGTCTGTTGAAGGCGCTTATATGATCCTGCTACCATAGTATTTGAGTGTGTCTTAGTCTTTAATGTATTTATCCACACAACACCCAGGAGAGGAGGAGATGTAATATTATCCACTGTCAGAGAGAGACTAAAGTTTACATTTTAAAAAGTGATTATTGATTTGTGGGTGCCTCAGTTTTTGGGGGCCCAACCTGAGATACCTTAAAAGGGGTTTGATTTTTAGAAAGTTTTGAGCACTCTCTTTGTATTTCAGGACCCTTTAAGGCAGTGGTTCCCAACCTTTTTGGCTCAAGGGCCATAGATATCATTTTTACAACCTAAAGGGCCATCAGCCTCTGCTAGTAGGCCCCCATCCCTGCAACGAGATAGGAGTTCTGCGAGAAAGCTGACTGCTCACTAATCATCTGTCTCCCTGTCTGCAGCAGGGAAACCGCATGCATCCTGTAGCCCTGCCCGCTTTACCTGGGTCCCTAGGCAGTGACTCCCTTTTGCAACTAAGAGGACAGGAGATCAGTGCTGTCCTCCCTCTGGCTCCACCAGGGACCCAGTACCTATGGACCCAGGTCGAGCACTTTGCTGTGCTCCCAGCTACAGTCAAGGGGAGGGGAGTGCTGATCTCCTATTCCCTTGGCTGCAGCAAGGAGCCTGCACTGGTCTTTTAGCCCTGCAGAAACACACTCTTCCTGGGTCCTTATGCAGCAGTTCCCTTCTGCAGGCCACTTTGAAAGTCACCATGGGGACACTTTTGGCCTAGTTTGGGAATAACTGCTTTAAGAAGTCTTAATTTGGGCAACCGTGATCACCAGTTACTCTTAAAAGTTTAGTCCTTAATAGCTTGCCCAAGGTCACACAGGAAGCCTGGCATGGAATAGGGGCTTGAAGTTGAATCTCTTGACTCTCAAGCTAATGCCCGCAGAAAGGCCCCTCACTTCCTCACACCCTTATTGCTGAGACACCTGCTTTTTCGTAGTGTTTAGGTAAAGTTACGTGAATGGCTGATTTCCGTTGGCTCCTGATGGAGCTGCTACGTGGTGTGCTTGATAAATCGAGGAGGGAGAGTGAAGATGTTAAGGATGATCAGGGATGTGGGGATTTGGAGGAATGGAATTTGGGGGAGGGAGATCAGATCTATCTCGATGGCCTAAGATGTGGGGGCACACAGCACTTCTGTGCCATGGCATTAACTCATCTAGGCCTTTGATCCTGCTGCATCTGATCCCTGGTTCACCAAGATGCCAATACTGTAAAGCTCCCTGAAGTTCTGGAAAAGCTAATTTTCTCTGCTTATTTTCCATGGTGCTGCTGCCTTGCTGTTCTGAGGAGCCTAGGTATCATCAAGTGCCAATGCTTCTGCACAGAGACACTAGGTTCTTATTCATCTCTGGATCCCCTTTTCCCCTCAGGATCTCTGCTCAATATCTCATGTCCCCTCCAAGCCTACTTCCTTTAGTTTTTCCCTACTTCCACCTTACAGCCCACCCTGATGTCTCAAGCTGTCTTATCTCCCTGGGAATCAGGGCTCTGTGTATGGTATAGTTAATCAATAAAGAGAAAAAGAAGGAACATGGTGAGGAAAATGAAATGTCTACAAAAATAGAACTTGTCAATAAGCTTTTCTCTTCCATCTAAAATTTGATTGGCATCAGGGCCAAGTTGGCAGCCTTAAAATATGGAAATAGCTCACAGATCTGGAAAGCTTCATCAGCTAATATAGGGAAAACAAAGTTAATTCAAGAGGAATAACTCTTTATATTTTGCTTTAAAAATTCAAAACTGCCCTAAATTGGAGATATCATCAGGCTATGTAAGTGCAAAGTTCAGAGTTTTGGGGGACTTTTGTTGTTTCCATTCCATTTCCAGAAAGATGAGCAAAGATGTGATTTTTATTTATAGAAATGAAAGGTCTGGTCTTTAGAATGGGAGCCAGGCTGAACTTACCACCATTTCTCAGTCAGTTTCTGGAAAAGCCTCTACAATGGAAGCTAGAAAGAGGCAAACACATCTGAAATAGTGTGTGCGTATGTAATGGTAATATGGGTAGTCATAAAAGCCTTCACACAAATCTTCTTAGGGTCCACTCCAGCAACCTGCATCTTAACTTTAAGCACATGAGAAGTTCTGTTGAAGTCATATTAATGTTAAGCACATGCTTAAGTACTTTGCTGGACTGTAAATTTAATATAAATTCCAAACCACTATATAAAATGACTGGTAATGACAAAAGTATTCAGTTATGTCCTTAGATACATCTTTCTGAATTTGTGTTTGTGCGCACATATTATTTTACATATTTACATAACCACACACAAACCTTAACGAAGGAATACAATTAAAAAAATTCCATTTAGATTTCCCCTGGTGTGTCCTTGCTCACCCACCTATTCCTTTCACTTTATGACACTCTAAGAAAGATAGATGAGATTTTTGTCTGTGTCAGTCATACAAAAGTATTTCAGAAACAGTTAACTATGTGCAGACAAATATATTAGAAGCCTATTCCTATGCCCCGTGAAGTCAATGTGAATATTCTCATTGACTTAAATGGGCTTTGACTAGGTCTTAGAAAAATATAACATATAGTTCACATCATACCTGCCTGATGTAAATTAAAATGCACGATATAGAAATCTTGTTAAAAATGTCTGGTTCTAAATTTAAATATAAACATATATAGAAGTACATTCTAAGGTTCCAGTTCTAAAAACTTTACATATAAGAGTAGTCAGGGGGACTACTCAGTTAACTAAGGATTAGTTACATAAGAGGGCATAGAATCAAGTCCAGAGAGATTTATTCTCTCAAGTTTCACCTTGATTGACATGTTGTAGCACCCACTACCATTCAGATTCTTTTATACTGCATGTGCATTTGAATTCATTCTTCTGAGTATATGCAAAATGTGCCTCAGATGGCACATGACTGTGGTTCATCACTGAATTTGGTCTGCTGTTTTGATCATTAGTTCTTTAGACCAAGCCAAGTACAGACAAGGAGTGTGACAGGAACCCTGATCCATACCCCCTGGGATCCTTTAGTAACTGTTAAATCATTGAGAAGGAGTAAAAGAAAAAGTAGGTTCTACACTAATATGTTAGGGCTGAATCCAGTGTAGGTCTGTGTGCCTCTGGAGTGCCAAGCACCTTCATCTACCATGTCAATGGAGTTGGAAGCATTCACAAGCTTCAGGTCTTGAAGTAAGACTGTAACACAGGTATTAAATGGACCATGTTGCAAAATAAGAGAAAGGTAATTGCAGTAGCTGTACAGTTCAGTCATTACTCTTTATAAAAATTATTTTATGTTAGTTTTTCTTTGCATTGAAATAATTTGTTCAGTGACAATGCTCCCCCAAAAAACAAACAAACAAAAAAGCCACAAAACCTTTCATTGGGTTCTTTTATACTAATCATTATGTTTTTTTTCTTTTTTTCTGTCTCCTTTCTTTGCTGCCTGCTTGTGTGTCTTCATCTGGATGCTTATCTATGATGATTGTCTACTACACTTTCCACCTGCTATTGTGAATGTGGGTGCTTTCAATATAAATGTTGAAAGTGAGTACACAAATAGCCCCAAGATCTCAAATTTACTCAGTTTCTTCCAATAAAGTTTACGGCAATGATAAAAACTCAGAATCTTTTTGCATTCCTGACAATTATATGGGCTTAGCAGAAAATCATTCACATACTGGTGAAGATTTATTGATGGCATGCCCTGAAGATGACATTGAGAAGTCTGTTCATGTTAATCAAGATGGCACCATGACAGTGGAAATGAAAGTTCGATTCAAGATAAAAGAGGAAGAAACCATAAAATGGACAACTACTGTCACTCGTGCTGGTATTTCTGCTGATAAAAATATCAAGATGTGCAATTCTACAGTAGGTTCAGAAGATCATTCATCTGATTTAAATAGTTCAGCATATATAAAACCCACAGAGGCTCCCATCTTGGAGAACTACAGTAAAGATGAGAGTGACTCACTGCAGCAGATCAATAAAAAATCAGAATCTGATTTGAGCACTTGTGATTATAAAGTCTGGCAGAATCCTTCTGCAAACATGGATATGTGCAATGTATTGGAGGATAAAGTCAAACCTCAATTTCATAGGCCTCCTACACCTGGGCCGAGAAAAGTTAGACAAAAGAAAGCGTTAGTTGAAAGTGTCACTGTGATATCTGACAAAAAGGTTCAGGAAAAGATGATAGGACAATTTTCCTACAGTGAGGAAATAGAAGAGGGGGAAACCAAATCTGGGTACTGCATGGTCACCCATTCCAGCAGTAAAACATCAAGTATTAATAATTCAAAGCTTAGTGAAATAAGCAATAATGATTTATTAAAGCTTTCTTTAGAAAAGAAAAAAGAGGAAACTCTGATTAAATTAAACCATAAAAGCCTTGGTTTAAAAGAAACTACAAATAAAAAGACATTAGAAATGCCTGGTGAAGATGGACGATTACAGAATGTTTTGGAAAAATCAGTTGTGGAGGAAGGTATGTATAATAGTTTACTATCAAGCTGCAAAGCTAACATCAGTGGCTTCATACCTTCTTCAGTGATTTCCCAGACAGCAAGGCCAGTTTCAGCAGACAGAATCCATTCTCTTCATGCTCACAGTGGAATTAAAGAAATAAAACGATCACTGAGCTCTTTCATCAGGTACTCAAAATTGTCTCAATCAAAAAGTGAAGACAGACTATGTGACCCCTCTGATTTATTAGTTTCTTCTCAAGGATTACTCTCTTCCGACCCAAGCTGTACTGGAAGCAATCAGACCAAGATGACAGTACCAACATGTATTAATGTGACTCCTGAGACAGTAAATCTGACAACAAAATTCTCTCCTACTACTGCTGAGAATGAGAAACAATTCAGCGGCAGTACTGAATGTGACACAACCCATTTCACTGATGAAAGCCACCCTGCGTCTTCTCATAGCAAGAAGAAGAAGAAGAAGAAAAAGAGAAAATCACCATCTCATTATCTGGAACAAGGTGTATATTCAAACCAGAATCAGCAATGTAGAGAAACAGCAGAGGAAGAAACTTTTAAGACTGAGGAAATGTCTTATTTGATGTGCATGACAAGCAAAAGCATGCAGGAATCCACAACACAAATTAGAGATACTTTTTCTGAAACATGTCAGAAAAGAGCAGTGGCATTTCCTGTCAGAAATGGTGATGGATCTATCAGTTCAACCAAAAACTTGTGTCCTGAAAATGAGTGTTATCCTCAAGTTTCTGTGGAACTCCAACAAAATGAATTATTATTTAGTAAGAAAATAAAAGCTAATAGACAGCTGCCCAACATAAAATCCAGATCAGCCAAAAAAATTAGTTTGCCATTATCTGCAAAATCTGAAGATGGCTTGATAGTGGGAAAAACTGATTCAAAAAGTGAAACCGAACACAGCCAAAATACACCAGCTACTGAAAAAGATGGCATGTGTCACCACATTAATTCTATAAAACAGACACAAAATTCCTTAGTGGCATCAAAGCCATTGTCAGAAGTGGCAAATGGTAATAGTATAGACCGAGAAAAGGAGAATGTTATTTCAGACAGTTCACACAAATCTTCAAAGAAAGGGAAAAAACAAAAGATGAATCCAAGTACAAGTCAAAATAAAATAGTTATGTCAGATGGCATTAATACACTGGATGCTCTGAAACAAGATGATTTTCCAGAGGAGATTGCTGAGTATTCAGTTGAAAACTATGTCCAAAACTGGCTGCAAAATACATTTCCTAGTGCTGTTTTGCATCCAAACAAATTAGCTCCCATGTATAAAGAGGACGGGAAAGTAGCAAATAGGAAAATTTGCCATTCTCCTATAAAAAATACCAACAATTTGTCAAATAGAGAAACTAGGCTTATAGCAAATGAAGTACGCATAACTGGAAACACCAATTTGATTGAACATCCTCCAGTCAAAAAGCCAATGGACTCTTTCAGTGAAATGGGAGCTATTGAAGAATCAGTCAAATGGTTATGTGGAAGACAAATTGACTCTTTGACTAATGCTGATGCAAGAATAATTAAAGAGGCCAAATATTTTCTACAGTCAAATTTGCAACGTGACACTAAGCTACAGGTGTTTAATGAAATGCATGCAAATGACAAAAATGTCTTGCAATCAGAAACTGATACTCAAGATATAAGTCCAAGTCAAAGTAAAAGTGCAGAGGTTGCTGTTCAGATTGATTCCAACATTTTCAACCAGGCTGAACCAGTTACTCAAAAGGATTGCATGTCTACTATGTTGCTACAGCAGCTACAATCAACTCTGCTCAGCATTCAAAAGGCTAATATTGGATGTGTAGAAAAATCATGTGGTTTAACAGATTTTTCCTCTCCTTCATTATCTGGTTCTTCCCCCAATCTCCTCTTAGCTTGGCTACTTGTATTGAATCTAAAAGAGAGTCTGAATGGCATATGCAAAAGTGATATGCTAAAAATTACCTGTAGCTGTTCTGAAATATCTCCATTGTTACACTTTCTAAAACAAACTGCAGTCACAGAAGAAGCTGATGACTTGAAGGATGCTGTCTCAGATTTGCAAGAATCAACATCAAATAATGTATTGCACTCTGGCAGGAGAATGGGAAAGCAGGACTCTGCATGTTCTCATGAAAATCCTTCTGTGGTTGAAATTCAGAATGTTCCAAATTTACATGAAAATGAAAACACAGCTAGGATCTGCATTCCAAAGGACAGTATAAATTCTGAGAAAAATGCTTATATACAAGAACTGACTGAAGAATTTGAAAGCTCTGATGTACAGAGAGAACCCAATGCATCAGTAGAGACTTCAGATCTAAATGACTTGAGTGTTCACAAAACATTGTCAGACAAAACATACCCTAATGCTAATTCAAATAATTGTTGTCTTGCTTCAAATGTAGAACTATCTGAAGGAAATGAAGAAGAACTTGATAGTTCATTACAGGAATCACAAGATAAAACCACAGATACATCATTCAATAATGAAGAATCAGAGACTTCAGATGAGCCTAACTCAACTGTTAATAGTATAACGTCGAATGATAAAGATAATATTCTAGACCTAGAAACTTCTGAAGTAGAAGACATTATGCATCTTGCCAACATTAAAAATGCAGTAGAGCAAGATGGCACAGAGAAGCCAAATGAGCATCATAAATTAGCTGCTGAAACCTCTACAGAATGTGACCATGAGGAAGACTTCACACAGGAAGAAAAGAAAGAAAATGGGTCTTGCGAAGAAACCACTGAGAGATTATCAACACCATCACCATTATCTTTTTGTTATGAGTCTAAGCAAATTACAGAATTGGACACAACTGGAGTAGAACAGAAATTGCAAGTAAAATTGATAGTAAAAGAACTGGAACATGGAACACGTTCAAATCCTGCTTTTGAATTTAAAAATTGTTTTACAAGCCCTGCTACTTCTGACTGGTCAGATTATAGATCAAACACTGATGACAGTGATTATAATTTTAGGCCATCCAGTGACTTCACCAATGAAAGTGGGGAGGAAACAATGCATGAAAAACTGTACAATACTGGTTATGTTAAAAGAACTATTGAACAACTTTATGGTAAAGCAGAAACCTCCTTTAAGCCTGCCTTTCATACTGGATCTCCTTATATGTCTAAAGTTGTTCAAAAGGATGCAGAAGAATCCCAATGTACAATTATGAAAAAAACAGCTTCCCTTTGTCAGGAACATAATTCTTGGTTTGTTGAGAAAACGTCCAATCCTTCACTTATATCAAATGAATGTCCGGCAGAATTAAATGAAGACAATTCATGGAGAAGAGAGAGTTTTTCTTTACCAGGACCACAACTCAGTCTTAGTGGAGAGAAGGCATATTACAATAACAACTGCTCGGTGCAATGTACAAAGCAATGTGGTCAATCTTGTGTACATGCCAATGAAGATGAAGGAATATTGATTGATAAAGGCAAGTGGCTTCTTAAAGAAAATCATTTGGTGAGAAGATCACCACCTGAAAAGACTGAAATGTATGGCAATTTGGACACAACTTCAGCAGACTCAACTTTTGACAACAATAGCAATGATGTACCATATTCCTACTTTGGGAATTTGAATCTGTATCCACCACATAATGAATTGTCTTCTTCGGAACCTGAAGACAGGCCTAAACCCTCTGAAAGTGGGTGCAACTACTTCATTATGCCTCATAATACTGATTCAGAGCCTTTTCCTGATGATTTGAGTAAGAAAAACAAACCTAGTCTCAGTGGTGATACCCCTTCTCTTCAAGCAGTAAAGAAAGAAAACAGCAATTCATCATTTACAATATGCACAACTTCCACAAATCTGTGTACAGAGGCTAATATCAATTATCCAGCCTTTACATCTGTGGAATTTAGATTACCTGTTAATAAGGTGCATCCTGTGGAAGAACTTTTAAATGATGAACCTATACAAGCCCAACCAACTAATGACCATAATGCCAACAGGGGAGCTCTTGAGGAACAAGATTCTCTGGATAAGCTTCATGCTATATGTGGACAACATTGTCCAATACTGATGGCTATTATAAAACCAGTTAATGAGGAAGACAGAGGATATGCCTATCAAAAAGCATCTGACATTGAGAACCAATTGGGCCTACATTTATTGACCGAAAAAAGTCAACATTTACTATGGACAGGCAAAGATTTATTAAGAGATGAAAATAATAATGTGAGTCTGAAGAACAATTGTATTAATAAAATTGCCAATAATATTTTTAATGGATTTTATGCAAGTAATACCTTAGATTTTATTAATAAAAATAGCTTTGAAATACTTGTATCCTCAGCTCTTGGAGAAAAAAGCAATTTAAAGACGTTATATGCAATGGAAGATATGAATGTAAATGCACAGGAGATAACCAATCATGAAAATAATGCATCCAAACAATGCATCAGTGATATAGCTGTAAATACCAATAATAAGCTACCTGACACAAGGCAAAAAATATGCCAAAGCTCAAGAGAAAGCCTAATTCAAATTCTTGAAGAAAAATCTGCTCCCTTGTTTACAGATTCTGCAGAAGGCTGCCATTCTGAAACATTTCACAAGTGTGACATTATCTTAAATAACACTGAATGTAATGCTTCTGAAAATTTGGAAGATGAAAATATCTTTGCTACCGAAAAAGAAACTCTCTTTTGTGAAATGTACAATGAAAGTAGCAATGATGAGAAAGGCAAATAAGAAAGATATTGGGGCATTATAACATTTCATTGGTCAAAATATCTGTAAGAAAAATATAACTGCATAATTCACCCCTGTGGGCCATGACCCAAGTAAAATACCTATTCTGCGTGGAGCACATACCCAGAATGATTACACTTTTACAGAAATGCAGGTAATTGCCTAGTTTCTTTCTTTCTTTCTTTCTTTCTTTCTTTCTTTCTTTCTTTCTTTCTTTCT
>ML685766.1:3216996-3342207 GCA_007922175.1 Pelusios castaneus | reverse complement strand
TAGGAAAAAGTGCAGAATTAGAAATTAACCTTCTATGACACTGACGTTATCTTGTAAAAATAATCAGTTTTTCTCATTAATGCTGTTGTATCTTTTGCTTAGAGATAGTCTGCAACATTACAACTGTCTTTCTTGATTAAAATCAATTAGTACCTGTTAGAATGAAGAGTTTTATAATTCGCAGTATCCAGTCAAGCTCCAAGATGAACTTATACTTCATCAACCTTTTAGAGAAAAACAGGAATGATCTTGCAGACTAAATATTTTGTCTAAATTGCAAAATAAAATACAGTGGTTAATTTGCAATGAAAAACTACAAAAATACTGCTCAAATGTTGTTGTATTACAATGAAAGTAACAAACATTTGTCATGGTAATGGTGTGTGGGTTTTTGAACCAAGGTTAAAATGGACAGGCCAGCGATTTATGCCTGTTAGAGGCCATATTCAGAGTTGGCACCAGAGTGAGTAAAATAAACCTTTCTGCCTCATCTAAGACCCCAGTATCTTAGGTGAGATTTGCCTCTGTGAGAACAATATTTCTGCTTCTGTTATCCACTAGGATTTTACAAAGGGAACAGCTTTGATGGAGTTCCACAGGGCTTCACCAGCAAGAACTTTTGAGGGAAGATGCTGACTTCCTGGTTGTCCTGATCACACGTCCCTCAGGCAGCCCTGCTCTCTTCTGAGGCTATCCTAGCTCTTTACAGCCCTCTGTCCATAGTAAATGAAGATGCAATCACTTTGGTTCCGCTCCACAAAGGTACTTAAGAGCCTAAGTCTCAGGTGTAGGTGCCTCTTTCCCAATTTTGGCTCTTCTGGGATCACAAAACTCCTACTGAACACTGTAGGAGCACACACTTTTGCCTGGAAGATGTGCAGTACTGTCTTGCTAAACATCCAGATGCCTGTCCCCCACCTAAGACCCAGCGGGATCCCCAAATGTCTACCATGCACTTGGGGCAGTAGGCATAGCTGTTTAAGTATTTGTCCCCAGTGGAACAGACTTTAGGTCAGAAAGAGAGAGAGAGAGAGAGAGAGAGAGAGAGAGGACTATAGTCCAGTGGTTAAAGTGCCCATTCTGGGCATTTCCCTTCTCCAGTCACTCCAAAGTAAAGCAGCTTCAACAGGAACAGAGGCTGAAGGAACCTAACATCAGATAGCTCAGGAGCTAGAACACTTTTAAAAGGCAGGAGACCCCTATTCAAATCCTTTCTACTCACGAGGCAGAAAGGGGAATTGAATCTGGATCTCCCAGATGAGTGTGCTAACTACTAAGCTAAATGAGTTAGTTGCCTTACTCCAGGAGACTGAATTCAATTTATGGAGTGTTGAGCAAAGATAGGCGCCTCTTTGCAGTCCCAGCTTATGTGCCTATCTCAGAGAGAGGAGAGAATTGTCAGCATCTCAGATTGGCTAGTTTAGGCAGCTCCCTGCCTAGCATGCTGGGTTTTGTGGATTGCATTCTAATGTGCCTAGGCACGCAAATCAGACTTTTCTGCTCAGCATTTCAATGCTTAAATTCCTTAGTGGATCTGGACCTTTTTGCCACTGTAAATTGGATACTTGTACTCATTCTGAATCTACCGCCCTCCATCAATCGCTATCAGTCATGAATCTGGTCCAGTTCTGGAGTATGCTAAAATATGTTAATGCAGTTAATCCTAGCAAAAAACACTGTGTATTGTTCTTTATAATTGCCATTCATTTTATTATTGTTTCACTAATAATCCGTCCTGTTAATGTGATCCATGCTCATTTTTATTTTGTAAATATGATAAATTAAGAGACACATAGGAGTGTAATTTAAAGTATTTCAGGATGTAAAATTCTCTTTTTAGAAATATTGTGGGTACTTGTATAAGATTGTTTTTTGTTTTTATGTAATATTAAAATGTAAAACCAAAACATATTTAATGTACAGAATAACTAGAGTGAATATTGGAGTCCTGAGGCCAGATTCTAATACCCTGAATTATGTTGAACAGTACCTTTCTCCAGTACCAATCCCTTTGAAGTCAGTGATACTATTGTGGAGTAAGATCCTACTGAACAGGAGTCACAGTAAAAGAATTTGGCCTGTGGATATTCTCTGAAAGTCCAGTGGCAGCTATGTTTCTCTTTAAATATTTGATATTTTTCTATTGTTTTGAAGAGATATTTGTCTTTGAGTTTCTTTGTATTCTGGAAAATAAATCAGTATTAAAAAAAACTTGCAAGGACATTGTGCTGTTGACTAAAATATTTAAGAAGACTCCAAGACACAGCATAACGAACTAGCCTACAAATTATTTTGTCCTGTTCTCCCAATACTTTTGCCAATTCCCATATTCTGCTGGGTTCCTGAAAAGCCTTTTGGGACTGCATGATGAAGACTCTTGATGTTCTTTTTCAGCTGTTTACATCTTAATTCTCAAACAAAAGCTTTGTTAAAAATGTTGAGTTTGAAAGTGTTTTAGTGGATTCCAGCCAGCACTCAAAAGCAATAGTCTATTTTATGTATAAAACTTTCAAAAAAAACTTGAATGTGAGAATGGCTGGAAATGAACAGTAAAGCAATTCAGCAACTTTTTCACAGTCATAAAGTCCTTCATCACTTACTATTCCAAATCCTGGATTTACACCATGCACTCAGCTTTATTTTAATATATTTGGACTTCCAAAAAACCCAGCTTTGTTCGACAAAACAGTGGTGGTGTGTGCACAGCAATTCTCTCCCTTCCCCTGTTGATCCAACTCCCCTGTTTTATTGATGAAATAAAACTATCTTGACAAGAAACATTGAGGGGTTTTTTTGCCAAGCTTTTATCAACAAAGCCTCAGTATAGACAATGCGCTCAGTTATGTTAGGGTAAATAGCTTCCAGTGAGTGTCCCATCATGCCCAACCTGACCACTCTGGCCATCAGTTTGAACTCTGCTGCCCTGTGGCCATCTACCCTTTCCCTTTAAAGATGCAGGAAGTTTTGAAATTTCACTTCCTGCTCGGTTAGCATAGAAAGCTCACATTTCATCTTCCCAGTTGACCATGGCAGTTCCAAGCACCAAACGCTCTCCTGCTTGGAGCACACCGGAAAATGTGGATCTCATCAGCATTTGGTGAGAGGCAGCTACGTGGTCCCAACTCCATTCCAGCTAAAGGAACTATGCCATCTACAGTCACATTTCTCAGCTGATGGCGGAAAAGAGCTATGAATGGGGAAAGCTGGAGTTCCATGCAAAAATCAACGAGCTGCAATAGGGGTATCAAAAGGCTAGGGAGTCAAACTGTTGTTCTGATGCAGAGCCAAAGACCTGCTGTTTTTATAAGGAGCTGGAAACCATCCTCAGAGGCAACCTACCTCCACCACCAAGAGATGTGTTGATACCTCCAGGGACCTGGGGGCAGCTGACATTGGACTAAACCCTGACAAGAAGTTATAGACAAGGAGGATGAAGTGGACCAGGGGACTGGCTCATTTTGTGATGTGGGGAGTCAGGATCTCTTCTCGACCCTGGATGGTTTGAGCTAGTCCCAGCTCTCATGCAGGAGGGGGAGCTCAGGTAAGTGTTTTTTGGAGCTGCTGCTGCTCTGCTGTTTGAGGTATAGCAATATACAGCTGGTTGAAGGGATAGAAATGTACAAGAGTAGCTATATTTACATGTACTTCCCATTCTCCTGTTCAGCTAGGCAGCTTGACAGAGAAGTGTGTTAATGCACACTGAGATTTCACAGGAATCCTCCTCTGAGATCTCAAGGAAGCTTTCCTAGAGGTACTTGCCAATCTTCTGCTGGAGATTCCTCAGCAGAGCTGCTTTGTTTCTGCCCTCATTGTAGGAAACTTTCCTGTGCCAATTGGAAATTACTAAGTGGCACATGGGAGGACAGCATAGGGAGCCAATCTGAAGCTGCTCACATGGAGGAGATGCCCCCATGCATCCCTTTTTACTTTCAGGAGTGAGCTATTGGCTTCTATGGCCCCTACCCATGGAAACTGGTGGAACAATTTCAAATGTGGTCCTTTTCTAACTGCATCAATTCCTCAAACAGCCACCCACCCAGAACCTTCTCTCCATCTTGACATCCTTTGTCCTCCCTGTGCACACCTTACCATGCTCTGCTGGACCTTGGAGCTGTGTGACAGTGAAAAAGAGGTGTATTTTCAGAAAGTTGGTAGGCAGGAAAGATGGGAAAATCAGGAATGAGTGCTAGTAGGTCATGAGCGCATAATAAGTCATGGAGGAGCTAACGGAGCTGCTGAAGTCACTCATAATGCTGCAGACTGATTACATGTGTGCTAATCCCCCACTTGCAGTTAATTCAGAACTGTTTTCCTTGCCCTTCCTGAACTCCACTTACACGTTCTTTCCAAACTCCTAAACTGTCTCGATACCCTGTTTACTCCACCCCTTCAGAGAGCTATTAGAACAATAGCTGTCACAGCTCCCGCTGCCCCTTCCTGCTTTCTCTCCTCCAGCCCAGCTTTTCCTGTGTGTTGTGAATAATTGTTTTTTATTAAAGATGTACTCTGTGAAGAATAAGCAATCTTTATCACGGTGAGGTGCAACTAACCTGTGTGAGGCAGAATTGAAGACTGCAAGCTGGATAGCACAGTGTTGTTTACAGAGACACTTCGTTGTTACTCATTGTCAAAATAGTTCCTCCAGGCTTCCATGCTCTGAGTGGATCCTCATTGTTCCTCTCTAATAGCTCTGCCATCTGGATGGTTGTATTCGGCCACAAAGCAATCTGCCTCTGCACTCCACCCAGGTGGAAAATTTTCACCCTTAGCTTCACAAATATTATGGAGCACACAGAAAGCAACTATAACTATGGGGATGCTTGCCTCATTTGGGTCTAACCTGCCATAATGGTATAGCCAACTATCTTTTAATGTGCCTAATGTACATTCAGTGGTCATTCAGCACCTGCTCAGTCTGTTATTGACACACTTCTTGCTGTGTACAGGTTGTCCATAAAAGTAAGCGGTATACCAGTTCTCCTGAGATCATTATGGGCATTTCAGCTTCCCACATTGGAATCTTGTCTGGAAAGAGAAGTCCTTGCTTGCAGCTTTTTGTACAGGCCAGTGTTCCTGAAGATACCTGCGTTCTACACCTTCCCTGACCAATCTGTATTGATGTCAGTGAGACACGTACAGTGATCCACAAGTGCCTGTAGTATCATGCAGAAGTACCTCTTTCTACTAATTTCCCAGAAATGTTGTATTCAATTTGAGAATACAGAACAAGTTTTCTTCCTGAATAAATGGTTTGCTACAATTTATCAATTTTCAATTCCTAATGGCATGTTTCTTATTACTTTAATGAATAAGTCAAAAGAAACCAATGCAGTTTTATTGATTAGCTTATTCTTAAATGCATTCCTTTAACTTTGATAGCACTACTGCTGTCAGATAGCATAGTCCAATTACCATATTAATCCACTGTAAGAATGAAGGGGATTATTTAATGAAGCCAAAGCCTTACCAACCTTAATCCACTGATTTAAGCTGAGATGCAACTTAAGTTGCATAGCCCGGTTTGCATGTGGTTCAGATATGTTGACTTAATGCTAATAAATGAGGCCAACGTGCAGATTAAGGAAGGGTGCAATATGGTTGTCTATAATCAGTCCATCCTCATGCAACCACAGAAAAGGACAACATTTCTGATAAACTGTGCAAACTTTGCAAAGTCTGACACAAATTAAGACATGGTGAAAGCACATTATACCAGTTTTTAATGTGGACCATACTTTTCTCTTCAAAATGTGATTCTGCTCTTTGCTTCTATTCCTCCCTTTGCAGCTTCTGTTCTTGTTGTTCTGCTCTTGGAGATTCTTGAATTTTTTTGACCTTTTTAGTGGAATGAGGTCTTTCAAATGAGGCTCTATATGTACTCTGGGTGGGGGAGAGGGGGAACACTTTGGGGCACACCTACATATAGGGCAGCAAATTTGCCACCATCAAATCAAACTTCCTGATTGATAGAGATCTGTCAATTTGGAATTCAATCCCCAAAAACCACCTTCTCAAATGGAGTAGCGCTGAATCGAAGGGAAGGTATTTCCATTTGACTCAGCACAGTGGACACACTGTGGTAAGTAGGTGTTAGGCAGTCAAAGGGAGATATGCAAATTATTTTAAGTAACTTGAGTATCTCCCTTTGACTGCTGCCAGAAAATGTTTACTATGTAGACTAGGGCTTATCTTGGGTTCAGCACATATGATTTGTTCCCCACTGTCTCAGTTTAATGTCTTCAAACTATGACAGTTATTTGAAGGATGAGAATTTAACCTGGCATGGCCTGTGTATTCAGCAGATTGTTTTAGAATTTAATAATGACAATATAATTATTTAGCTAAGCAGCTTGCATACAAAAGTATAACATTACTCAGAAAACTCTGCTGCTATTCTGGGGCAAACTGCAGCTCTTTCAAAAATATATAAATGCTGGATTGAAATCTTAATTTCTTGTATATTTCATGCAAGAGTGAGATTTTTTTTTTTTAGATCTCTATTTTTTAAGCAGTCTAACTCAGTGGTTCCCAACCTGTGTCCAAAAGTGGCCTGCGGGGTCTTTCAAGAGTGGACCACAGAGGCTGCCAAAAGACCCAGGTGGAGCATGTTGCCATGGGACTACAAGACTAATTCAAGCAGCAGAAGGCCCTAAATGCAGTTGAACAAAGGTGGTTCTGTTGCATAGATTGAAGTAGTATGTGCAAAAGTGAGACAGGTATATGACATACAGCCCTGCTTTTGGAGCTGAGGGTAGGTCCATCCATTGCAGCATGGAGAGAATTGTGTGCCAGACTGGAAGTAGGCAAATTTGCCAAATGTGTTGTGAGCTATGCATTCATAACTAAGATGTTCCACCAGCCAATCACCTTCATGGATGCTCCTGCAGCACTGAGGTTACATGAGTGCTGTGAAATGGCTCTGCAGCCAATCAGTGGACATCAGGAGCATTACTGTAATGGTCTTTAAAAACAACCAGTAGTTATCCCATTTTCTCAGGCCATATGCAATAAATACGATTTGTTTAGTCACTTAAATTAGGCAAATTGTGCCACAATGTTTTTTTTTTATCAAGAGGAGTTATTAGCAACAGAATGACCACTATGGGGAGAGAGATATGTTTATTATCCTATTGATGTCGGTTTAAAGGTAGGAACAATTTCATTCTCACTCCTCATCCTTCCCCTGGTTTTTCTTCTTCTTCTTCTTCTTCTTTTTTTTATATATATATATATATATATATATATATATATAATTGGTTTACAGCACCTATTGTCACAAGGCTGTGCTTCCTTTACAATAGAGCAAAGCAGAATGAAGGTGTTTTTGAGAACCAAAGTGTTTTATTGACTCAGGGCTAGATCTTAAAAATAAAATCAGCAGTGGCTTGCACAGGAATACTTAAGCATCTAAGAAAGAGATTTTCAGTAGCCTGCCAGCTGTTCGTGGAGCCATGTAAGCAAGCCAGCAGTGAAATGCTGAGGAGAAAGGTGAGGGGCTCAGGCATATAAGTTGCTGATCTGATGTGTTTGGCTGACAGGCCAGAGGTAGGTGCTTCCCTCTGCTAGAGATTCTCAGCTGTGAACCTTCTCCTGGAGTTGGGCATGTAATCCAGATGTAATGGGGTATATAACCCCCACCCTGGCCAGCAAGGGGTTATTTTGGGCCCAGCCAGCCCTGATCTGCCACAAATGCACCATCTGGTGGAGCATTTAAAAGAAAGAGAAACAGCTTATTAAGGTAGCTGAGCTGGATGAAAGCAGAGCTGCAGCTGATAGGTGAGGTAGGTCAAGAAGGGGTTCTCAAACTTTTTACCCCCTTTGGAAGTATTTCAGGATGTGATGATCTCTCCTCCCAAAAGTGATGATCTCCTCATGCCATGCCACCCCTCCTCATGTCACATCACCCTTATTTCTGTGTTGCTCTGGGGTGGTACTGCCTTCACAGCACTTGGCCAGCAGCTGCTCTTCTCTGGCCACCCAGCTCTGAAGAGCTCTGGCTGTCACCCATGCACAGGGTTGACAGCCACAGCCAAGATGTGTGCAGGGGCAGACAGCTCACAGCCCACCTCTTCCCCCCATAATAAGCTTGTGACCCCTTATGGGGTCCCAACCCCCAGTCTCTGGCATAGTTGCCCTAAAGGAAGGAAGGATCAGAGAAAGGGAAGTATCTCCCCCTTCTCCTGCTGATGGATCCTGGACACTGGTAATCTCCTTTCCACAATCCCCCTGGTGGTCACAGGTTGTGGCCCTTCTTACCCTACCCCTAGTTAGCCCATGCTCTACTGCCTCTCTGTCTCCTGTTCACACTAGGTACCTCTCTCAAACTCGTCTTTCAATGTGCCACCCCACCTATTCGTGGCTTACATCCAGCTCTCCTACTGTGGGCTCTGACAGGTACTCAGTCTTACATGTGCTTGGAAGACCAGGCCCCCTAGGCAAGATAGGAGTTCACTGTCTAGTTTAAAAATTCTGCTCTGTGTCTCCAGGGCTTTGGACTGAGGTAGGGTTCTGTGCAGCTCATTGCTTTTGCCCTCTCAAAGGTACTTAGTTTGCTTTAAAATTGCTAACCAGTGGAAACTGAGGTGTTTGGTGGAATTCAGCACCTAAGGGTTTTAGCCAATGCCTGAGCTGCAGGTTTTAAAATGTCAGTGGTACCAAGATGGCAGATTTAGGAGCCTATTTGCCTGTTTGGACACCTAAGCCACTTTAAAAATCTGGCTTGGCAGCCCTATCTACACTAAATATTTTACTTATAGTTAGTTGTGCTTTTGCACCATATGATAACAGATTCAATCCCCTCCACAGAGGCTAAAAATGAACTGTGGTATAAAATGGTAAGGGGGTGACAGCATAACATTCGTATTTATTGATTACTGCACATTTAAAAAAACCTCAGCTCTGTGCCCTTGATTTCAAGTTTATCTGACTGTGATTTGGCATGAATGCACCATTACACGATGTACTTCTGAGTGACAGCTATGGCACATTCCTAAAGAATTTAATGGATGGTGGGTGGGATACACAGACTCGTACTACAGTTAGTGAGAGAAGCAGTGAACCAAAATGGCTAGGGGAGTTAGTTCTTCCATGCTGCATTTGGAGAAGCGGTTGCAGCATGGGCTGGTGTACCCACGACTTTTACCTCACTAGCATGGCTAAAAATATCAGTGACAAAGTGGTGGAAAAGGTTCTGCAGGGGCTGTATGAGCCTTCTAGGAGTCCTCGGTATGTGGTGCAGGCTCACACTGCTAGCTTGCACTGAAGTCTGTGTAACTGTGTCTTTACTATGATTAATGTTCAAACTAGCTGATTAAAGTTAGCAGAGGTATGTTTACACAGGCTGCAATGGCATTTCCAATTGCAGTGTAGACATACTCTGAAAAGGCTGTGCTGCTGACTGAAACAAAAATATATATTGCAGCTGGTTGCACTCTTAAAAGACATGCCTTAGGTTAAAGACAACTTGTGTAAGAACTATGAAATTAGATCATGTGAAAAAACATGACAATATTCTCTCCATGTGTCTGTAAACTCACAGAAAAATGAGATGATGCTATGTTATATTTTATGAGAAATAATGTGCGATCATGAATTAAGTTGTAACCTTGCATATACACAATGGGTCGAAGTTAAGGATCTTTGTGCAACCTGACATTTCCTGATATATATATTTTTGTGTGTGCTTAACTATGCAAACTCAATATTCACTTAATATATGCATTTTTTATGGAGTATGTATACACGTGTGTATTTATATTTGTCTCTGCTATGTAGTTTAGCATTCTGATTCTTGAAATAAGTTTTGCCAAAATGTCATGGTTTCAGGTAATTGTGTTTGTCCTTTTATTTAATTATTATTATTATTTTGTGTTATAGCTGGAAAATGGAAAGTGTCCGTCCTCACCAGTGATATGCCATCTGCAGGAACCAGCTCACAGGTTTATATTACACTGTATGGGGATTACGGTAGTTCCGGGCCTGTCTTTCTGTATGGAGAAGGGGAACTGTTTCAGAGGGGCAATGAAGACATCTTCACTGTAAGTAATAAATATTCGGCATATTGTCCACAGTGACCTATCACATTACATAAAATGCGTAAAGTTATGTGATCCAAAGGACAGTCAGTGTTTGTACAGTAGACCAGAAAACAAGAAATACTACTTTTAAATACAGGGCTCAACCAAATTGTTTTTCTTTTAATGCCAGTTAAGCTTGACATATTTCTTTAAGAAATAGCAACTATTGTATATAGAACCAAATAACTCAATGGCAAAGAATAGAGAAACCAAACATTCGGGTTCATTTATAAGGTCTTAAATCTGAAATGAAGTAGTAGAGCTTAGATGGGAGTTAGGTAACTAAACAACTTTGATGATCAGGGCCTTATTCTCTCTGCCTTAGTTCCTCATCTGTAAAATCAGAATAATGATACTTCCCTATCCTTCAGGTGGGGTTAAAGATGGCGAGATGCTCAGATAGTACAATAATGAGGGACTACAGAAGTACTGATGATAAATATGTTAACACACAACCATTTGCACGAAAACATATAATAGACATGAGCTCTGAGTGTCTAGGGGACCCGAAGGAAAGAGTAACTGGTAACAGTACAGTATCAGCCAAATTAACAGAAAAGCCAATTTTGTTCACTAGCAATAGCTTCCGAAAGAGTCTTACGGTGATTGACAAGCTTCAGAAGTGATGCCTCTAGTGATGCTCAAGGGAGCAGGTGGATTAAGGTTGTCTGACAACAAAAGGAAACCCAGTTTCCCTTCTCTATCTTTATTTTCTTTCCTCATTTCTCTTCTGCATCTGAGTGTCTTCATGTGAAAAATCTTTTTATTGCCCTCTGACCTAGTCTTGTCCTGGCCTTCCTCTCATGGGCTCATCATCTGTTTGATGCCATGTGACTAAAAGGGAAGAGAAGGAAAGCTATGCATATGTCCTTGTGTATCTCTGAAGGGAGAGATTGTTTGTTTGTTTGTTTGTTTGTTTCACAAAGCTCAGGGGATCTGGTGACCAGAGGTTTGCTTCACTCCTGTCGCTGCAGTGTAACTGAGCTCAGCCCATGAGCTGTCTGGAATTCTGTGTTGGGAGGAAAGCTAAAGCATGAAAAAACTCATATCACAGAGGCTGAGAGATGCCCAATAGTGATATCCCAAAGTCCAAATGAGGATCTCTCTATTGCTAAGAGCACCCAGTTCACACTGTGTTACTTGATTAACTTGTATGCCGATAGTGCACTGAGATCCCTGCAGACATTTTCAGAGTTGGAAGCATGCACCCAGCTCTCCCAAGAAATAACCTTCTTCCAAATGCAGACACATAAGATAATCAGAGCAGACCATTTTGTATCAAGAGACAATATATTTTAAACCCAACACAATGCCTGATTGTTACTGTTTTCCAGGAAACATTTTTAAAAACAGAATGCAACAAAGGACCGATAACTACTGAACTACCTGTTCTATGGCATTTTTCTTCTAAGGTGCTAGATGCATTTTATCTGTGTCTTTTCCTTTATAGATTGACACTGGAGACATTGGAGAACTCTATAAAATACGCATAGGACACAACAACTCTGGAGAATCCCCCTCTTGGCACTGTGAAGAGGTGAGAACCCTGAGCAGAAGTGATATCTTCTGAAAAACAATAATTGACTCCAAAGAAGCAAAATAATAATAATAATGATAAAAGAAAATAATCCTGGGAGAGCTGTTTGTCAGATGCTCATGCTTATTACATTGATAGAAGGCTATTTATTTTGGACTCTTCTTGTGGAGAGCTTCTGGTAATCCAAGTGCTATGTTGCTAAGGTTTCCTTTTCAGTGTTTCTAAGGAGAAAGAACGTCCAGTGAATATTTATAATCTTTCAAAATTAAAAATTATATACTGAATATTTCCATGATCTGTAAGAAGTGTGGTTTGTAGCATCGGCAGTATGAGTAATCTGCTACTTATCAAAGACCTGTGTGACCAATGTGCCCCAGGAAATGACTCCGGACTGGGAAAAGGAGGCCTGGATTCCATTTTCAGCTTTGCCAATGACTACTGTGTGACCCTGAGCACCTCTTTGTGCCTCAGTTTCCTCATCTGTAAACTGAGGATAACAATAGTGCCTAACCTCCTTTAGCACTCTGAGAGCTACAGCTGAGAAAAGCTCATCATTATAATTCACATTTGTGGACAGAGTCAGACCTGGTACAAATGGCCACAATTCCACTGAAGCAAACCTTATGATCTTGTACACTGCCTCTGCATTTGGTCAGGATTCTTTGATCACATGTCCTATAACTCTATGCCTGGGTGAAGTTGTATATCTATGAGGTTGCCAGTAAATCCAGGGGGTCCCCTAGCTTCTGCACTCGGCATTATGGGATACCTCTTTTACCTCAGTAGCCGAAATTACAAGTAGAAGTGTTTCTTAGCCCCCATTGGCCTTTGGGCAGTCTGAAGCTTCCTCTCCACCAGAAGACCTTTGAAAGATTGCAAGAGGCAGGAGCTCATAATGGGTAGAACAGCTACACCGTGCTCCCACCCAAACATTAGAAAAGGCAACCATCCCTCCTTAAACTATGTTTGGTGTGAGGCTACTAGAAGCAGGGAGGAGCAGTCACTATCTATGGAATGACTATTTATATACTCGTTTATTTAGTGGAGCTTTCTGTTCATATCTAATCTGACCCATTAAATGAAGCTGCAAGTGCTGGCCTTCCATCACCCACTGTGAACAGTTCCTTTAAGTTCTGCCTTTTGTGTGGGCATCTATTTAAATGGAAAGACTAAAGAAGTCTGGCAAAAAAAGGAAAGAAAGTTGCTTGGACTCTTTCTTTCTCCTCCTTGACTCTCCTTCAGGTTTGCATGCTGGTAGATCTGAATTAAAACCAGTGGCACTTCAGTGTACTCTATTGATTCTTGGCTTACAAATCTGTTTTATCTACTTACCTGGTCTCATCTTAAATGAAAACAGCTGGATCAGGACTTCAAACCACCACATATTTAAGGCCGCAATCCACCAGCGAGGGCTTAATCATTCCATCTGCTGTGATGCTTTGGGGAAAGAAGTCAAAGGAGCCAAATATCTTATACAAAGACCACAAGATTTCATGCAGGAGAGTTAACAGAGTATGATCCTTCACTGCTATGGAGTCTGCAGAGATGCAGTAGAGTAGGCAGGCAAACTAATAAGCATTATCTCCTGGGAAATGAATGCATTCTCTTGCAGATATGAAATCAAGAGATCATGCTGCATTACTTTTGTCCTGCAAATAGTTCAGTAATGAGCTATTTTGCTGGGCAGCCCCACAAAGGTGCTAGCCTTCAATGCATAAAACTCCTTCATCTGTGGCTTTCCTTTTGGATCTCCTGATATCATGATGGTTTGAATTTTTTTCATGTCTACAAACTCCTTCCAAGGTGCTACTTTTCTCATGCTCCCACATGCTTTTCCACAGAAGATAACAACAGGCATAGGGTTTGCCAGTTTTCTTCAAGCAAGATTAGAGTTTGAGTTCACCAACTTTTGTGGTAAACCTCCTGTAGTCACTTTCTTTTAAGCATAGTAGTCCAGCGCTGAAAAAATGGGCAACATTGTAATATAATTCTGGGATTATTTTATAACATAATTAAAGGGAGATTTCAGACCAAATGGTGTGATGGCACAGTAGACTCAGCCCAGGGGAGTGGGAAGTGGTGGCTTTATGTCACTTTCGCACCACTGGGCCCATGGCCTCTTCCCTGTTATGGCTCTAGGCCATAGCATATGACTGCCTATGTCATTCCCTCACCACTTCTGCACTTGGGTTATCCCCCAGGGGGTCTTCATGATTCCATTATGTCACCAGAGGTACAAACTAGCCAGAGCAGGAGCCAGAATCTGACCCTTCATCTTAATTCCTGTGATGGTTGAAACTACAAAGTATAATTCGCCTAAGACTGATGTTGCAATAACCTCTGCTGGCATGGAACATTGCAGCTATGGGGAACCCCACTGACTCTGGCAGGACTTGGCACAGGCTCAGAGACTTGCCCTAGTGGAAGCCAGGATTGGCACGTAAAGTGCTTGAAGCAAACGATAATGTCTTTCTATTACAGGTGCAATTACAGAACCTTTACTCAGGAGAGCAGTTTTCTCTCCCTGCCCACCGATGGCTGTCACAGGATCAGGATGATGGTGAAATCTGTAGGGAGCTTCCTGTTTTTCGACGGGGTCAGCCTGCTCTTCCAGGTAGGCAAAATAACACATCTGGCAATTCCTGTCATAAACCGCCACCAGTAGAATTCAATTGATTTTTCCCCACCACACATCAATTACCCATTACAGATGCAATGCTTTTTCTCTCTTCTTTTCCCTCATGGAGTCTGGGCATGTGCAGTCCCTAAGCTGGAGGTATAACAGGGAGAGGATTTGTAATGTCTTTGATCTCATGTCTTGCATTTCATAAATTGTTTAAACCGAGGCTCATCTTATTGAGATTTTACAGACAGAAGCAGCCCTGTTTACTTTCCACTTGGAAACACGAACAATGGTGAATAAAACCTTATAAGGTTTTTGTTAGTGTTTTTACATGTAGCTCATTTGTTATAATTTATAACAGGAAACAAACAAAAAGGTAACTATCCTGATGCCATCATGTGCAAGGCATACCACAGAAACTACTTAGAGTATCACAGGAGTTGCAAATTTGTAAACCTGTCATGTATATTTGAATAATACAAATCACATTTTCCTTCCTTTTCTGTTACCTGGGGGTAAGGCGTAGAACACACTCAGGGCCAGATTAACACCCTTATGGGCCCAGGACTATAAGATTTTATTGGGGTTAGGAGAGTGGGCTCTCTGGCACCCAGAGGGCCATACTTACATTGCCGGCCCATCAGCAGTAGCACACCACAGGAGGGGTCTGTGGGTCCATGTTCCACTCCCTCCACCAGCAGTGGCAGTGCCCAGTGGGGTCAGGGAGAGTCTGTGGGACCATGTCCCACTCTCCCCCTGCTGTGGGGGAAGCGGGACAGTTGTGACAGGCTTTCCATGGCTCCCTCCCACAATGGGGCCAGAGGACACCCTGGCTGCCTGCAAGCTGTGCTATCCTGGGCAGTGGGGCTCCTGCTTTCACATTCTCCTTCCAGCATCCCCTCCCCTCTTTTCCTCACATTCCTCCTTCCCACACAGTGCCCCCTGCAGCTCGCACCCATCTCTGCTTCCTTCCCCCGCCCCCTAATCTCCCTGTCCCCGATTCCCCTGCATTGCATCATCCCCATCCAGCCACCACTGCTCCCTGCCCCCCTCCCATCCCACCCTGCCCCCTTCATCCCCTTCACCTCCTCTGACCCCTCACATCCCTGTCCCCCTTTCTCCAGCCCCCCTTGTGGCTCTGGCTCCCAAGAGTCAAGCCCAGAGGAGGCTGCATCCCCTGTTCTGCAAAGGAAGGCAGCCGGTGGCAGCTTCTCTGGGTGGGTGTGGGGAAATCGCGGTCAGCTCAGCTGGGAGCAGCCTGGAGCCAAATCCTCCCTCTGCAGCTTCGGAGTTGTGATTGGGAGGCTATGCTACTTCGAGCAGGAGGGTAGGAAGTTCTCTCCTACTTTCCCTCCAAGCAGTGCTTCCCAGGGAGCAGGGGACAACCAGCTGGCGCTGGATTTTCACAGGACCCACCTTAGCCCAGGACCCTGGGTTGCAGCCCCTAATGCCCCTGCGTTAATCCAGCCCTGACCACAGTCAAACACTGCTGTTTTAATAGGTGTGTGCAGCAAAGTTAAACACTACTTTAAAATCTTCATAAGTTTTAAAGGATCTGCAACTGACTTCAGATGTAGATTGGGGGAGTAAGAGACAGGTATAATGGAGGTCCAGGAGACCTGAAGATGGCGGTGGCCTAGGACAGGTATAGATGGTATGTAGCTGGTCTACCTGTGTTGTCAATTTTGAGGTAAGATGGGGGAGGAGGCAGAGAGGCATGAAAAAAGGCATATAGTTTGGGACCCTAACAAAAAGATATTTAAGCTTAAAACCAGGCCCTATGTGGTGTGTTTTGTTTTTGTTTTTTGGTTGGGTTTTTTTTTGGGGGGGGGGAGGGAAGGGGGCCTTCCTCTGCAGCATGGGGCATGGGTCACTTACTGGTGGATTCTCTGTATCTTGAAGTCTTTAAACCATGATTTGAGAACTTCAGTAACTCAGTCAGAGGTTAGGGATCTATTACAGGAGTGGGTGGATGAGGTTCTGTGGCCTACATTGTGCAGGAGGGCAGGCTAGATGATCATAATGGTCCCTTCTGACCTGAAAGTTTAAACCACCCCTGAGGTGAAAGAAAAGTCCTTTCTGTCCCTTTGCCCCCACCAGTACAGCCATATAGCTAGTAGCCATCATCAGCTCCTAAAATAGGTATGGCCATTGCTGCTCTTAAATCCACTCTCCCCAATAACACGGAGGCATTATGCCTGCTTTTTCTTCTAAAAGACATGCCATAGTTCAAACAGGAATTAATTTAGGGAGGTCCTATGGCATGTGTTATACAGAAGGTCTATGAAAGGGTGCAGTAAATCCAGAGCCTCCTGCTGGAGGCCTCAGGGTTCTGCCGCATCTGTCCCAGGAAAGGAACAGTGGAATTAAGTCTCCAAGTGACATAAAGAGACTATAAAGGAAGCAGCCAATCAGGGGAGGCTGCAAAAGGTGAGCCAGTCAGAGCCAAGGAGGGCTACATAAAAAAAGATGTAGAGCTAGAGACAGGAATTTCCTTGCTGGAGCCAGAGGAGTGTGGATGGTGTTCTTGGCTGGCCAAAGTGAATTGTAGCACCACATTCCTGTCAGGGGCAAGGTGAGTGAGAATGCATTCCTGGCTGTCTGCTGGACCTGAACATAGAAGAACCCTGAGCGAAGGATGAAGCACTGGTAAAGTGTGGGGCCATGGGGAAGAGATCTATGGAACTGAAACCAGTTTCATTAAAGGAACATGGTGGCATGTGTCTACTATTCTTAGGGTCCTAGGCTGGGAGATAGAGTAGTGCATGGGCCCAGCCCCCAGCACCTCACTCTCATAGGCCAGTGGGGAAGAAGCCTACAACTGGACAGCAATAAGACCCCAGAAGTGGATCTGAACTGTTAATGTGCATAGCTGGGGCCAGAAGGGCCCAGAGAGAGCAAAGCCATTGCCTCGATGTAGGAAGCCCTGGGGGTGTGGCCTGATACCAGGGCCAGGTCTAGTTAAAGACTGCAGACACTCCTGACCAGAACAGTCACTCATGAGAGTTGGGTGCCATGCCATCACAAGGTCAGACTAGATGGTCAAAGTGGTCCCTTCTGGCTTTATAATCCATTGCACAGACATAAGTCTTTGGGGGACACTACTTAGACTATACTTCTCCTCCCACTCCCCCCCCCCCCCAATCCCAATACTATTCGAGTGGTGAGAACACGGAACATACAAGCAAAATAATCGTGATTAAGTTAACAATACAAAATAACAGACCACTAAACAGGTGAAATTCCTCTCCCACTGCAACTCAGTCTTCTTCTCTTCCTTCCTGACCCTAATGATTGCTAGCTTCAGATTCCATGACCGTAACCCTTCCATCCCAGTTTTCATCCCTTCTTTTCTGACAGATGAGCACTTCATTCATGGACCAAATAAATAATAGGTATCTTTGTGATCGAATAATCTCTATCTTGTTATGTCTTGAAGGCTTTCAGTACCCTTAAAATACCATCTCATATTGCGTTTTATGGTTGGCAATTTTTCCTCTTTTCAATCAGAGGGCGTGAAGAGCTTCTAAACACTTCTACCAAGCAAAAGAGAGAGGTCATGCTGAAGATCTTTGGTTTCTGCTTTAACTAAAAAACTGAAAGGCACATCCATTCCCTTATTACCAATAGTATATTTCTCCATCAGATAGTGAGGAGGTAGCCCAGGCTTTTCTAACACTGAAGAAATAAAGACAAGTGGATTCATATAAAAGTGGGTGCTCTAAAACCCATTGAGTGAAAATAGACTTGAGGCACATAATGCTTTTTTGTAATCCTAAAAATAAATGTATTGGTTACATAAAACCCCAGTAATCTGTTTAAAAAGTACAACACTTGACTTTCTGGGACTTCCTTTAGACTTCACTTGGAGTTGTGAATGCTCAGCACCTCTGAGAGTCAGGAACCATTTTAATCTTATGTTGACTGTATTTTGCATATGTTATAGGCCCAGCTGAGAGCATGCACACTGCTTAAGGCTGCCTGACACTTCCCAATATAACTCCCCAATTCATAATCTCATTCCCAGTTTCCCTGCTGCTCTGGGGAAGGAAAATACTGTGTCAAGTCAATATCTGCAATAGTGTATGCCGCCTAATGTACTGTCTCCCTCCCCAGCTGCCCACTTGTGAGAGCATGGGGAAAATGTAGTGACGGCTCACCTAGAATTTTGCCCCATTCTGCTGCTTATGGGGTGCCTTTTGCAGCCTTACTCCCTTACACTTCTGGGTCACGATTTGTCTCTAAATAGAACAGACAGCAAGAGAGCCTTTATTCCCTTCATATATCTATGTTTGGCCCCAGGAACTATCAGCAGTGCCATCAGGGGACTGTCCTGTCTAATTCCCTACCCTGGGTTCCCAAATCCATTCAACTGCTACTCAGACCTTCCTGAGGAAATGAAGTCCCATTAGGTTGGCCTGAAGAGTGCTGAGAAAAACTTGGGAAATGAGGCTCCCTCCCCTCATTGTTACATTTGGAATGAAGAGAAAGCAGCAATCCCAACATGGTTCAGTGGTGTCCGTTAAGAAGCAGAGCAGCATGAATGCTGTTGTACTTCAACAGTATTGGAATTCTCAGTCTTTCTCATGGCTCAGTTTTAGTCTCCTCCATCAAGGAGACAGGCAGGCAGCATCAAACTATTTATTAGTACCAGCACCTGCTGCTAGGACAGACCAATCATTATTTGTTATTTATATTGCACTAACATCTTTAGGGTATGTCTACACTGCAAGGAAAACCCCACAATGCTGAGTCTCAGAGCCTGGCGCTGGAGCCCAAACAACTACATGGCTGTTTTTAGTCCCACAGCCTGCCCCCTGAGTCAACTGACCTGGATTGTGAGAGTTGGCACCATACATTTTTTATTGCAGTGTAGACATACATTGCCTTAGAGGTCTTGGTCAGGTTCGCGGCCTGTTGTATTAGGAGCTATACAAGCACAAGAATCTAGCTGAAAAGAGTTTACAATCTTCAAATGGCAAAAGAAGTGCGTGTCTTCCCAATCAAAGGATTAGAGGGGTAGATTGCAGAATGTTCACATTCACATACAGTGTGTGTGTGTGTGTGTGTGTGTGTGTGTGTGTGTGTGTGTGTGTACATGTACGTATGTACGTACCGCCCACAGTAGCACCTTTCCCTATAGCTGTGAGACTTCTCTGGCCCCAGCAGGGATTGGAGCATTTAATGTCCTAGTTTAAAAAGCTCTGAGCCATACATTATTGACTGGCAAAAGTCCATAGAAAATGTCATTACTCCCTTCTTTGTTTTACTTATGGAAGAAGGTAGGGTGGTTGCCTACCGGGTTGATTTAAGGTCGTTTTGGATGCCTGAATAAAATGTATTTCTATACTTTGAACTGTTTAGGTTTTTTATATTTAATCTTTTGAGGTGTCTGGCGTTTCCGTTCACATTTATAGATACATAAATATAACCCATAAGTTACTGTTCCCAATCTTAACTATGGTTTAACAGTGTTTTGCCTGAGAGATTTTTTGTGGTGTCATATTGCACATTTTGTATTGAATACCCAAAGAGGTTACAGTTTTTATTTATAGCCTCCCAAATTTACAAAGTGATTGATTAAAGAAGATTCCCCATCAAACATAATAATGGAATAATCTACTATTATTATTGAATGAAGCACTGATATATTAAAGCAATGAAGCATGCTTTGATACTGTAAAGTTGAGACATTGGTGTTGGAATTTTTTTTGAACCAGCAGAACAAACAAGGTGGCACTTTTAAAGACTAACAAATTTCTTTATCGCATGAGCTTTCTTGGGAGGAAAGTAAGTTCCCCATCTTCAAGCGTCTGACCAAGTGGGATTTTTCTCTCATGAAAGCTGATGCGATAAAGAAATTTGTTAGTCTTTAAAAGTGCCACAGGACTCCTTGTTTGTTTTGCTGGAGTAGACTAACATGGCTACACCTTTGGAACTTGGCATTTTTGAACCAGTGCTTTTAAAGGATTGATGGCTACTGTCTGCTGTATTTGCGGTCTGACAGGTTATTTTGACAATTGATCTTGGATTTACTTTGTTTACTTTTCTGCTTTATAATAACTACAAATGGTGCTGTAGAACACAGATATACTGTTGTGCATTTAGAGCTGATCTTCAATTTGCATTGCCACTGGGAATACCAACCTGGGGAAAACAGCATGCACACAAAATAAAAAACAAGTGTGTGTAACATTTTTACTTAATATTGAATGGATTTTTTTTTATGAACTGAAAAGTACATAGTAGCTGATCTTGATTCAGATGCATTTGAATTGTATAGTTGCTCCGCTTTGCAATTGGAGGTTCCTACAACTATAGTAGAGTTTGTATTGGAAAAGCCTTTCGTCTTTTACTGACAGTGACTATATACGAGGTGCATGTGACAACAGGAGAGCTGTGGAATGCTGGAACAGAAGCTGATGTCTATATTTCGATCCATGGAGAAGAAGGAGATACAGGCTCCAGACAGCTACTTAGGTCAAAGAAACCTAGGAAATTTCTAAAAGGACAAGTGAGTGACAAGAAGTAACTTCCTAATCTGTTTGCCTCTCCTTTCTAATTCTCTGCTTTGTGAGATATGAGGCTGTTACAGGCCAAGGTAGGAGTTACACTAGCAAACATCACTAGTGGACTGCAAAATTCATAGAAAATCTGCACAATTAAACCAAAATTATTTTAAAGCACTTTCATTGATATTTTGAGGGAAATTAGAATCCAAATAATTATTGTGTAGGCAAAGTGCATACTGTTTTTAAAATTTCTTAATTTTGAATAATAAATGGAGAGAAAAAAAAACTTAAATAGAATAAGTTCCAGAGAACACATATTTTACCATATTTGCATATTAACTTGTATTACAATATGTGATTGTTTTGTTAACTAAACTTTGGGCTAATTCAGTGGTTCCCAAACTGGGAGGCATGCCCCAGTGGGGGGGGGGAGAAGAAAATCCAAGGGGGGTGTGAGGCCGTGAAATTTTCATTGTGAAAAATTTTTGTGTCAAGAAAATCTATTTGTGGTTATTTTTAATTGTACAATTGCAAATTGAATTTTTGTTGAAAGGGGGTTGGATGATAGTAAAGGAGAGGTGGGGAGGCGTGAGGGTTTCTCAAAAATCAGAAAGGAGATGTGATGCTGAAAAGTTTGGGAGCCTCTGGGCTAATTTCTGTTCACTTTATTTTAGTAATTGCATTGATTTGAATAGGACTATACATAAGCAAAGTGATCAGGATTAGCTCTTTAATCAATTGTTCCTTTGCTTGTCTTTTCTGACATTATCATACAATATTTCATAGAGCATATGGGGATGCTCATACTTGAAAGTTTCACAGATTTTATACGGTAGGTTTTATGAGTCCCATTGGAATGGGGGGTTCTTGTTTTAGACATCTAATTTCACTTTTCTTGGCTGGTTGCAGACTGATATCTTCCCACTTGAAGCTGTGCACCTTGGAAATTTGTACAAGATTGTGATAGGACACAATGGACTTGGATCAGGTCAGAAATCTCTACATATAGTTACTGAATACTGACCACAGATACCTGAAGTATTTCTGTGAAACTAGAGTAGATATTTGTAAAATATTCGTATGAAATAATGTGACCCAAGTATTTTATGGAGGGGGGCGAAGGGTTCCAAGAATATCAGTCATTAAAATGAAAAGGTAATATTTTGTTATAAAAAATTCCAAATAATCTTCCTAAACCTCTATTATTATCCAAATAATTGTATTAAAAACTTACTTTTAAAAAGAATATTGAACACTATAGTTCAGTCACTTCCCTTTGAAAAAAACATTTGTTTATCTCTTCTGCACTTTGAGGGTATTGAATACAGGTACTGGCAATAATACAGTTAACCTTCCCTATCTCTTCCCATTCATCTCCACCTCTCCAATGAGCAAAAGATATCACTTGTTGCTAGATCACCCCACATTGATCCACTCCATATGGAAGGGGAGAATTGGCATTTATGTCACAGTGTCTCTTGTTCATTGGCCCTGCACAGCTGCCCTGGAACTAGAACTCAGCAAGTAGAGAGGACAATGACTTTTTGGGAGAGGAAAGGGTGGAGCAGGTTAGATAAGAGGTCTCTTTCCACAGTGATATTCCCTGCTTTGCTCCTGGATTTTCACATGGAAATCCAGGAAGGTAATGGCTGGGAGCTGTGATATTTTGCTCTTGATCCCTTTTGTGGTTTCTGCTAAAGTACTGGGAAAGGACACAGTTTTTGAACAAATGGCTTTTATTGAACCAGGCTGTCATCTAGAATGGACAGCAGCAGAGAGTAGCTGCCCAACAATTCCTTTTCCTATGGATAAATTCCTAAGAAACACAGGTTAGAAGGGAAAATGGCTCAAAAAAACCCTTTGTGGGCAAGTCCTCACATTTTTCACTCTTCCAGATGACCTCCTATAGATTTTTCAGTGGCAGTCTTTATTATGCAACCTCCTGTCTATGGAGACCACACCATTATTGCTATTTGTTTGTCAGTTGGTATTACAGTACCATTAAGAGCTCCCAGCCTAGATCAGGCCCCATTGATTGAGCCATGTATAAAAACATTGGGCGACATTCCCTGCCCAAGACAGCTAGACAAAAAAAGTGGAAGACAAAGGAAGTGTCTCTATACCTATTGAATACAGTCTTGCAGTCCTGATCCTCTTTTATTAGAAGACCCACTTCCTCTAAGCAATTGTTTTTTCGTTTTTTTAATTAATTGTTTGATGGTTGGTCATGGCAGGTTTAACTGTATCTTAAAATCTCCGTTTTCACATGAGTTCCACTCTCATCAATTCTTCCTCCGCAAGAGCATCTCTCAGGCAGATGCCCAATATCCTTTGACTTTTCTTCACATTGTACCATGGGTCTCTGTAGAGGAGTCCTGTAATGATAAGACAGCTGTGTGCGAAGACCAGTAGGGTCAAACAATCAATTTTCTTCCCTCTGCTTTGTGTCACTCAATACAGTCCCTTAGAATTGCTGGCAGTGTGAGCCCCACAGGTAAGTTAATGATTAAACTGTCAACTTCCTGCTCTTCTTGAATATTCCATGGAATTGCACTCTCTCACAAAGTGTATTCATCAGGAGAATTTTGCATCATTTAGTACCATGAACTTGTATTAAATGGATATTACCTTTGCTGGTAATAATGAATGTTTAAAAATTGGAAGCAGTGTTATTGCTAAATTGTATCCAATATACGTTCAGCTTTATCGACAATATGAACAAAATATTGAAGAATTAAAAACTCAGAAAATACCTTCTCAAATACATACATTAAATGCTTTAAATGAGAGGGATAAGGAGCCATGTTAGCATGCAACAATTATCTTTAATACATGTGTTTTTAACACTTCTTCTAGCTTCTAACATATGTGACTAAAAGTGGACTTTTAAAAGTAAATCTTTCTTTCCTTATAATAGAGATGGTGGTGCCTAAGGTCAGCCTACCTCAGTCATGTTCAGTGGCCCTTTAGGATTTTGGGAGGTCTGGTATTCAAGGATCTAGGAGATATTGACAGAGAGGAAGGAGCCCTGGGAATAAGTAGTGTTTGGGAGGAAATCCTGTTACTGTCTCTAAGGGCCTAGGCCCAAGAATCTAATAAAGCAGGCAGGGCAAGGTTCCCTTTTCTCCCAGCCAGTTGGGGTGAGCTTTAGGAAGGGGAACTCCATATATGCCACCTCCTCCTTAATATCAGGAGAAGGCCTGACTGTTGAACCCAGGGACTAACTGGGGAAAAGGGGCTAACTGAAGGAGAAGCTGGCCAAACCAGACCCACAAGACCCAAGTTACAACCCCAGCTCTAAGATGGAAAGCCTGGTGGGAGATGCGTGTCTTGAGAGAACGAATGTTTGAATCTCCCAGCTCCTAGAAGCGGACTTGAGGTGCAGTGGGAAGGGGTGGGGGAATGCTCCTCAACAGGGGCAAGAAAACTCTGGCAGGACTCTAATATGGATCCAGAGAGTATATGAGCTCGAGTGACTAGAATGGTGAGTTACACTTTGTAGAAAGAATGAATAACCCAGACCCTCCTGAGGAAGGGAATCTGTTCTTTGACCTGACCTGGTCTGGGTAGTTGACTGCAAGAATCTGAGTGGAGATGTGAGCAGTACACATGCAGGTTTGCGAGGGGTTGCTCTGAAAGCACTCAATCCATGACAGGACCTGAATGTAATTAGACGACAATGAGTACAGCTGTGTCAAGGACTGAATCTTGCTGATATTCTGTTCATTTGGATTTGAAGTTACTGCGTTGATTCTGCCTTTTACTGGTTTGATATTGATATAACTATGCAGTCACTGGTATTACCCCTGATTCAGTCTGGTATAACTTAAATCAGAATATGGCTGCATATATGTGCACACAGTAATTTTTCATTTTAGGATTTCTTTATTTTTAATTCATTCTTAGGAAATGGTTGGTTTCTGGAGAAGATTGTAGTCAAGGATCCTATCACAGATCTGGATTATTCTTTTCCATGTCACAGGTAGGTGGTGTTTTCAAGTGGGTTATGTTGTAATAGCGGCTAGTTGTTCATGATTTCTCTTCAGAGACATCCAGTCGGGGTGATTTTTGAGGTCCTTGTCCCAAGAGAATTGAATTCAGATTATCCAATTCCTTTTATATACTCAACCAAACATCCATAAGGTGGTGGTAACTTCTGGTCACTTCAGACCTGTGATGCATTTAATCATTGACTGAGCATTGAAAAGTTCTATACAAGGTGTCAACACCCCCACCTGCTAAAACCTTCAGGAATTGTAGGCTGGCCCACTCTTCTTGTCAGATCCGAAGCATCAGATATCAGCTGCCCCATTTCTCCCTATATCCAGGGCTTTTCAGTTGAGTGGGTTGCTGTCTTTGTAAGGGTAATTCTGCTCCATCCATTGACCATATCAGTGGGAGCTTTGGCATTTTCTTTAGTGGACTCTGGATCAGACTTTAGGATCTCAGATTGTGGCCATCACTGTGGTGTCTCTGAGCAGCTGGTCCTTCCCCTGTCCACCCCAAACCTGTCACTGAGCAGCAGCAGAACTTGAAGCAACCCCAATTTCCCTGCTGCTTTCCCAGTGGTCTCCTCTTTTGCTCTGAATCTGCTACTCCCTTGCTCAATTCGAATTTTATGTGTTATCAATTAATTCATAAATGACCTACAGAAAATTACATTAATAAAAATCAGTACAAATATTAGAATTGGTAAAGTCCAGTCACATATGAATCCAGCTACAACTTGCCAATGAGGCCTCAATTCTGTGTCTTTCTTTCAATTCTACAAGTGAATAAATAACTGCCTAAGACAGTTTTGAGTGAATGACATGCACCCTGAAATTGATTTATGTGTGAGTGTGGGCTTTCTACCCATCAGATACAGCACCTTCTCTTTGAGTGACCTAATTTTGATTCAGTACTGTAGGTGAGATGAACTGCCACACTGAGATATTGAAATACAATGCTAGTTTCATAAATAATTCAGGGACTGTTCAAATGTGTTTTGCACAGAAAAATACTGTTTGTGGTTGTAGGCCTGATGCACCTCTCATTGACATCACATTTAGAATGATTCAACTCCTTTGATTTTAATTGTGAGCTCTAATTTATGCAGCACAAAAGAGAAGAGAATAAAGCCTTTTTACTTTAATGGTGCTGCTTACACCTGTATGGGGTGGGGGTGAATAGAAAGATGTTGCCTGCAAAAACTTGGCTTCACAAGAGAGGATTTTAGGAGTCTGTACAGCTGGGCTCCCTAAAGTAGCCTTTTCAGGGCAGACAGTGTGGCCAGTGGATTTGCTATTACTGATCCCTTTTCTAGCTGAGATTGCCAGGTAATCAGACTGGCTTGGGCCTCTAGGCCCTGGTCAAGAAAAGCACTTAAGCGAATGCACAACTTTAAAAAAGTAAGCAGTTCCACTGAAGTCAATGGAAACTTTCAGCTGAACATATGCTTAAGTGCTTTGCTGGTTCAGGGTCCGAGTGCACAAAATATTAAAATACAACGTGTAAACCCATATTGGTGGGTTTGAGATCAAAACTACATAATCATTATGGTTCTTTTTTTTCTTCAAAGGTGGCTAGATCTTGGGGAGGATGATGGTAAAATTGTAAGAGAACTGAATGTTGCTGAGACCACCATGTTCTCTGCAAGTAAGCATAAAACAATGCAGAAGAGAGTTCATTGTCACTGTGACTGCATCAAAAACCAGCCAGGATACTGTTAAACTGATCACGGTCTCTTTCTATCTCTGCAGGTCAAGAGCTCGAACTCAAGAAAGAGGAAAGTGTAAAGATTTTTTTTCTCTTTTAAAAAACTGATTTGACAGTATACAAAGTCTAGGGAAAATCAGGACAATAGATTTTCTATATGTAATGTTTTCTTCCTGTACCTTCTTGTAAAGGCTCCTTTCTTTCTTCTTTTAAACTTTTAACTAGTGGGCTGCTGAAAGATGGAAGTTTCAGAAAGGAAACACTCTTCAGTTCTACAGCAGGCTCACCCGTGGATTCATACGCCTCAGTCCAGATGGTAGAGTTGATGCACTCGGTGACAAGAAGGACAAATATGGTAAAACATTTGTCAATTGGTGATGTGTGGGTGAATAGCAAGAGAAGGAGGGCATCATCAGTTCATTGTGGGTTTCATGTCTAAGATTCAGAACATATTCTAACAGGAGCAGAGAATGGTAACCATGAATGTTCTTACTCTTGAAAGCATTTCAAACTATTAATGGTAAAAACCACATTGCTTTGTTGGAAAAGAAAATCTCACCATGGCTTCCCATTAATAAATAGATTCTAATTCTTATGTGCTGGTTTAGTGATCCAGGATACAAACATCCATGATGGGATTGGTAAAACCCTCTCAATAATTGGTGCACATGCTGTCCCAGCCACCAGCTCCAAATGCTTCCCTCTCTCTTGTTCTCTATTCTGTCTTGCTGAGCTTAAACCAACTTACTCCAATTAAGCCCCAGCTCTCTCTGGCAAGAAAGAAAGAGTACTGTGTCATAAGAGTTTGACAGACTGAGGTTCAGAGCTTGTTGTCATCTGCACCCAAAGTGTCTCAGATCTTTCCCAAGTGACCTCACCTATGCTCTGAATAGAAAGAGTGAGAGAACAGAACCTTTCTTGAACCATATTTGAGAGACCTTTCAAGGCAATGAGCAAATTCCCAACAAGTCCCTCCAGGAATTTCTGAGAAAAGGGGACAGAAAAAATGCAAATGAATAACTCCTCAGTAGCGCCTCTACAAACAGGACAATCTACAAGTAGATCAGTAAAATATGATAGGTATGGAATATGGGTTTCAGTTTATTTTTGTAAATATCCCTTGTTATCATGGCTGTTCATTAAGTTCAATTATTCAGTGACTCAGAGTGTTGAATTAGTCAAATCTCCAAGTATTGTCTTAAATTCAGAGCATTACAAGTGACTAAAAGCAGTTCAGAGTATGAGAGCACCTGGAAATCCCACAAGGAGCTTCATTTTATTATCACAAATTGTGAACTGTTGGGTAAATCCCCCAAAACAAACCTCCTTACTTGAACCAGGTCTCCTAATCTGTACTGAGGCAACAGGCAAATCTATTCAATTTTTTACACTATGGCTTTGACTGATGGATTGTTTGATTCTGTTCCACATGACATGACAGGGTTCATAATCACTTTGCATGCAGAATTCAAATTTACATTGCTGTCTGCTTCATTGTGGACTCCTGCATCTACACACCCTTTCCTTTATGTGCATATGTGGACTTTTTCATAGTAGTTTTAAACATATAAATGCATTACATTTATATCACTTTCTGCACATTTAATTTTACCAGTTAAAAGTAAAATCATCATGCAAGTCATATTAATTTTCAGTGAGTAGTATTCTCAATCTGTGTTATTGTTCAGATAGAACAACTGTGCACAGTTACTGCCATGTAAAAAGGAGCATACAACAAGCATAATTGTGATGTCAAATGGAGACACACATTTCCGCACAATTATTGGCATAAAAAACAGGGTCTCTACCCCTAAAAATTTCTCTGTAACATTTGTTTCAATTAAATATATTCACATTACTTTACTTGGCAGTGACAATAGCTCTGAGAAACAGGAGCTGGTGTGAGATTTGTGGCAGAAAAAACCGCAGATGAATAACTCCTCAAGTAGTTCTTCTCCATGTAGGACAGTCCACAAGTAGATCAGTAAAATATGATAGGCATGGATTATGGGTTGTACTTTATTTTTGTATCTCTCCCTTTTTGTCTCAATTCTTACCCATAATTGTTGTTAATTTCTCATTTTGGGCCACCGTTCTTTGTGCTGGCAGGTGGGAATGAAATTTCCAAAAAAGAAATGACATGTACAAATATTTTACAGTAAAGCAAGTTTAGTGGAAGCTACTTTGGTTGAAACTTTCCTTCCTTTCAAATGTTGATAGAACCTCAAGGAACAATTTATAACCTGGGAGCAGATATTCAGTTGGTGTAAATCAGAATAGCTCTTGACTTAACTTAAGTTTTGAAGGAGTGATGGCAATTTACACCAGAAGAGGATTTGACCCAGGGACTGTTAATTTCTCAGGAATTTTTATCCCTAACTGGAAGCAGTTAGGGAAGTGCCACTGTGACTATGATTTTTTTTGAATTATGATTTGATTCTGGCATGTAAGAACACTGCCAGCATGCAAGATGCCCCCATGTATAAGATAAGTGCGTTGAATTTAGATGATCTAGTTAGAACAATAGTTTACAGAGGAGTACAATGCATGCAGCCTTTCTTCATTGAATGAATATGCAGAATTTTTCACTACTAAACAGCAGGTTGCCACAGATCTATTTTATTATGAATGGAACAAAATTAGTCAATAGATAAAATCGGTGGACCAGATTCTTCCACTCAGACTAGTTCTAAGTAGTGCCTTGCACCGCAAGCCAGCCCATTAAAGTGATAGAAAAGGCCTATGGGAGAGAAATGGCACTCTGTGAAATTACACCAGAGATTAGTTTGATTCACTGTATTTATTGATGCGCATAGGAGCTGCATGCATTTAGGGAGAGTGCAATGCTATTTATGTATTTATTTATAAAGCGGTCATCCATGCCTAGAGGCCCCAGTTAGGGATCAAGGCTTCATTGTGTAAAGCACTGTATATTACACTCCAAGAAGCACTGCCCAGAGCTCTCAGCCCAGGAAGGAGGGGATAAGATGGCTATCAACCATCCTTGCACCTCCTGACTCTGTGCTGCTCCTGGGATTAGGAGTTATCCTTGCACCTCCTGACTCTGTGCTGCTCCTGGGCCTGTATGAGTTATGGCAGCCTCCCTGGGGTGTCCTATGAGCCACAGTGATGCCTGGAATCTCTGTAGTGCTGTGTGTGTTGCTTCCTGCCCACAGACCCACTCTAGCACATCCCTATGCTGGGAATTGCCTTCCATATTTCCTGATCTGGGGGCATCTTCCCTCTTATGTATATGGGGCTATGTTGCTCCAACCTTTTATCATGTATACTAGTGTCAGACATGGGGTGAGAATCTCTCAAAATACGTGATGAGAGACAACATGGAGCTACCTTGTGTTGACCTATTGACAAGGCTCTTATGATAAGTTTAAGAAATAAAGAATTATCACTGCTTATGCAGTGAGCACTTTGTTGTCTGACCATTGTCAAATGCATTGGAGGGATCATGGAAGAGGTAATTCTTAAGAATATGGGAAGTTTAGAGGCATGCTGCAAAATTTGATTTTATAAATAATAAATACAAATAGGTAGAGGGATAGATTATTATTTATTTTAGGATTTTATACTGCTGACCTTCACTGTGGTATCTGCTTGGCTTCCACCTCAGATCAATTTAACCATAGTGAGGTCTGTAGCATACTTCATGAATTTCCTGGCTCCCTTTTTGGGGTATTGGGATGGGGTTATTGTTTTGTTTTGATATTTTACAAATAATCTACTCTTACCAGATATTTTTGCTTTTTGCTGATAGCTCTCAGGATTTCCTTTTATCCCAAGCCTGATAGGCAGTGAGCCGTGACATTATGCACTTCCCCAAATGAATGGGGAGGGGAGCCATTGATCAGAGTTCAAATTTTGCCTCAGCACTAATTAATACATTTTTAATTCAGTCTCTCCCCTGCTATATAATGTGTTTGCAAAATCGGAAGTCACTTGTTGGTATTAGATGTAAAAATTAGTTTGAATTTGACTATGGCTTTACCTTTTTTCTACCACAAATTCCTTAGGTCTTTTTGACGTGACTGTCAAAAGAGGAAATGTATGTGTATTTAAGAGTCATCAGATGCCACAACTTGCCCTTGCTCTTGACAATGGCAATGTCACTGGAAAGGTATGAAATTGTGTTATTGTTTTGAATTGTTTTAGGGTATTTATTATTTATTAAATATAATGAGATTTTGTTCTATGTTGGGTTGTGATATGAAGCAGTACTTCCAATAAGAAATGAGGCCAAGCTGCAAAACCAAAATCTAAAATTTGAACTTGACAAAGTTCAGGAGAGTTTGGCTTCTGCTTGGAGCCTATCTATTTCTAAATTTATTTTTACTCTTCCTTTCTGTAATTTACATAGTATCTCACTTAATATTTTCAATGGCTCATTGGGAAAGATTTGATTAATTTATCCTGGAACATTAGGAGCTGTGCATTCATTGTTTATACCAACTAGTCAAATGTTAACAACATATCTTATGTGTCCTGACATCTCCTCTCCTCGGTTAATTATCAAGTGCCACGGGTTATCAATTTATTAATAAATAAATATCCATTTATTAATGAATAATAACAATAAATAAATAAATACCATTAAGTAATAAATAAATAAATAAATAAATAAATAAATATCCATTTATTTCCCTATCACTTTTTGGACTAAATTGCTTTTCAAAGGCTTGTTGAAATTAATGTTCCAAACCTAGATTGACCCCCTCTCTTTCATCCCCTCCTCAAATGTAGATTTGGTTGATAGAAACATATTAATACCGTTTTTACTTGTTTGCTTCTGTGCACATTTTCCTGATGGTAAGCATGTTGGAAAGTCAAGCACATGAAACCTTATAAATCCTATTAGGTGGGAGCCAAAGACACTGGATCCCATTTAGCCAACTTATGGGGAGGACTCTTCCACAGTCCTGATCAAATCAATCAGCAGATTGCTGGCTAGAAGATACAGCCCATGTGACATCAGAACTCGATGGGAAAGAGAGACACCTTGCTCCATCACCTCCTCAACTTGCAAAACTCTTGAGCACTACATTAGAGAGATTTTTACATGAATAGAGCCCCTGAGCACTGCAGGAGAAAGGCTCATTCATCCCATCTCCTGTGAAACCCTGGAACCCTTTTAGAAGAGAGTCTTTCCATCTCCTCCTGTAAAGCTCAAGAGTTCTTTAGGAAATAGGCTACTTTCTATCCTCTTCTTTGGCTCCCTCCCTTATCTCACTATTGTTTCTTCACTAGTGGACTTCCTGCACTCCACAAGAGAAGGCTCTCTCTATTTTGTCTCGTTTCCTCCTCTACCACCTCTTGTAGAGATACTAAGCTCAACAGGAAAGAGTCTTCCTCTGTGAAACCAAGCCCTCACATTGCTCTTGCAGAGTACTCACAATATGTGATTGCACAAGTAGAGTTGTAGAAGGTAGCTCTTTAAGATGGAACTGTGTTTTAATGAGGATAGAACCAATTGTGTTTTGCGTTCCCTTATGTGAGACGCACATAAACTTGTGGTCAAAGCAGGCCACAAATCTCCTTCATATATTATGCATTGGTTTTAGTGGGTGAAGAGTGTGCTTGGTACCTTGCAGAACTGCTCACCTGTTTGGGAATGGCTTAAAGACATGGAACAAGCAGTGCAAACTCTCCGTAACTGTTACTCATAGCAATGAACACTTCTATCTGGTTTTTGACATCATTACAAATATGGGCTTCCAGTCTTCTCTTTCCACCTCTGTCACTGACTTTCTTTTTGACTTTGGGCAAACCACGTAAAGTCTGCTTCAGTTTACCAGCTCTAAATTTCAAGTAATAATAACAATACTCCTCTTCATAAGTAAGTTGTGAGGGTTAATTAATTAATGTTTAAAGTACTTTGTGATCCTTGGAAGAAAGGTGCTATATAACTATAATACATTAAATGTTTTTATGGGTTTCAGATTTAATCAAAGCTCATGTGGCTCTTTTGATTTGCAGTCTCATCTAAACTCCACCTGATAATTTCTTTTTATTCTCAAAAGCTTCAATTAGAACAGGTTGAAATGTTTAGAATGAATAGTTTTGTTTTATGTAAAAACAGCCTCTTGTGCAAACAAAAGGCTTCACGAACAGTTGACTCTTTAAAATGTTTTTGCAAAAACTTTTTAATCTAATATTTACCTAATTTGTTACTTTAAAATGGCTATTTTTCCTTTTCCTAAACCTGTGTTTTCAGTAAATGTGAGATAACTTAATGCATTAGATTAATAAACGTAACTAATTTTTGAAAAAGCAAGAGTCCATTTTGAGCCATGTGAAATGGAAACAGCTTTGAAAACTTGCCATTCTTTTTTTGCCCAGTTCAGTCTTTCATGCAAAAGAACCAGAAAATATTTCACAGTCCTTTACAGTATGAACAGGCAAATACAAATAATGAGCCTGATTCAGCCATCTTGTTGCACCCCTGTGGGTTGCTGCCTTCCCTAGATGTTTATCCAAGGACACAATATAAAGATTGATTGGGAGGAGCACAGGGATGCTGCTGCTGAAAAGTACCTGAGGGATATGCTGTGTGCATTTCCTGGGAGCCCTGGCCTTGCATCCTCCCTGTCTGACCCAGTTCAGTTTGTGAGCTGTGCCAAGTGATCTCAGACTCTCCCGTAAGGAGCCCATTCATTATATCCACATTCAGGGCTGAGTTCTGACTCTGGGGGTTCCTGACCTGACTTTCTGCAGCAGAACTTAGGAAACAAATTCTGTCCAAGGAACATAGTGATGAATAGATAACAGGCCTGTCTTATTTCAAGATTCCGTGAACAGTTTGTCTTCTTAATTTTATAATTTCAAGCTCAAAAAGTGAGTTTGAGAATGACCTAAGACATTTCCATATGAAGCTGATCTTCATTGCTAATAGCAATATGTTGCTGGCACCAGGAGAAATAAATAGTGATTCAGAAATATGCACCCGTGATATAACTTCTCTTGTGTTCCTCGTGTCTAGTGGTTCATACAGTTGACCATTCATGCTTTTGCTGTGTTAGGACCATGAAGCTACACTCTGTGAGCTACAGGTTCATCTTCAGCCAAATCGCTGTGCGATTCTGGAATCAGCCAGGAATCCAGGGCACATGATTAAATTCCGTCTTCAAGGCAAAGGATCTGATGATGCAATAGGCTATGCAGGACTCTCAAAAGAATTTGTTGTTCATGTGAAGGTAAGATTGGGAGTGAGAAAGGAAGGAAACTAAACTGTGCCAATAGTTCCTTGTAGACTGCTGTACTTTAACACATCCCAGAAAACTGAAAAGCTGGAGTGATCTCCTCCCACTAGGTGGAGCTGAAGACTATGACTACCATGTAATAGGGAAAACAAACAAAGAGTCCTGTTGCACTTTTAAAGACTAACAAATTTATTTGTTGCATGAGCTTTCATGGGAGAAAATCCCACTTTGTCAGATACTTTGAAGACAAAACATCTGACAAAGTGGGATTTTCTCCCACAAAAGCTCATGCAATAAATAAACGGGTTAGTCTTTAAAAGTGCCAGAGGACTCCTTGTTTGTTTTGCTGAAATAGACTAAACCGGCTCCTCCTTTGAAACATGTAACAGGGAGACATCATAATGTGAATCTTGGGAGTAAAGCCCTTCCAAAAACAGGGTTGTACATACAACAGAGCTGGATGGAAAATTGTTTGCATAGAAGGAGAGAACAGCTTGAGGTTCTGATGGAACACTTGTATGACTTGTGACAAAAATGTACCTGAGTCACCTTATATATGGAAATGCACCTGTAGTGGTTTGGAAAAAAAAATCACATCTTCTGCTTAATTGCTAGTGTAAAGATACAACTGCTGCAAGATGATGGAGTATATCAAGGTGAAAAATCAAAGGGTGGGGAGAAACCACGTAATTTATAAAAGAACATTTTTGTCTATCGATTTGAAGGGTGTGTTCCACAATGGTGCCATAATTCTGCTCACCACAAGTCTCTGCCAGGCTCTCTGCCTCAGGCCTGATGGGAGCTGTAGTGGAGCAGGAAAGCAATCTGAAGAATCCTATTGGAAAGTGCATAAAGTTGGCTCTCGGGTTTGCATGATTGAGAGTCTGAAGAATCCAAGAATGTATCTGAGGATCAAGGATGGCAAATGCAATGGAACAGTAAGCACTTCTTGTTCTTATTCGCCTTTTTAAAGTGTTTAGTAACTTGCCAATGCCAGAGAAAAAGAAGGAAATCTTTAAAGTTAATAATATAATCCTCTGATGTTTAAAACAGAGAATTTTCATATCTCCCACCCATTCATAAAACTGCTAGAACTTGCAAACTCTGCTTTGAAGATGGCCAAGATTTTGCCTAAAGCCTTACATGAATCAGAAGTCTTCTGTGCCATGCCTGGTACTTCCCTTATTCAGATAATCAGATCTCCATTTTTTAATCACAAAGGAATAAATAGGTCCAAACATGAGGCTGTATTCATAAGATTGAACAATGAGACAACTTAGGCAGTTTGCTAAAATCTTTAATAAACAAACTTAATTGATACAATATTCAAGTCTTTATTTTAAAGTTCTCCAATTGTGTATCACATTCAATTGTTGAACTCATAATTCTGTATTTCATTTCCTCATAGGGGACGGGTGATGTGTACTGTCACTTTAAAATTGAGAAGAACTTAGAAAGTGGATCTGTGAGTCTAGAATCTGTTCAAAACAGAGGGATGTATGTTGGTCTCCAACCAGATGGCCAGACCAAACCTGTTGTTCACACTGGAGAGAGAAACATTTTGTTCTACCCACACGTCATCAAATGTATGCAACTTTGAATACTAAAGCAAGCCACTGAGTATTTCACATATTGTAGCTCCACATAAAATATTTATGACCGCAAAATTTAAGGCAAAAATAGAGCCCAGACTTGCTCTTTTATGTTTTAGTACTTTAAATGAGAAATGTATCTTACTTGTAACCGATTCCTCTCATAAACATTGGTAACTTTTATATCCCATTTTCCAAACTAAGGAGTGAAGAGGAAAATCTTGGTTTTTTCCATTGTGGGGGGTGGGGGAGCAGGGATTTGGTTCATTTATTAATTTAAAAGACCACTTTTAGCGTGGGTGTAAAAGCAAATGGCTCCAGCTGAGGACAATTTAAGTATGCTTCACCCATGCCCCTCTCTCACCTTAATATGCCCTGCACTGCTGAAGACTGCAATAAATATGGCATAGGCGGCAGCTAGGTTAGTTCTATACTTGGAGTGGACTCTCTCCCCCTGGGAAATCCCCAGTGTGTGAGTGCAGTGGAGTGGAGAATCTGCCGTACTGTCAGTGGCTGCTAAGGCCTTCTACATTTGCCACCATTTTCATCAGCAATCAAAGGGAGATACACAAGCTATGTAAAATAACTTGCGTATCTCCCTTCAGCTCTCAAACACTCACTCACCTCCCTGTCTCCACTGCACTGAGTTGAAGAGAAACACCATTCCTCCGTCTTGGCACTATTCTTCTATCAGGGCTGGAGATACTAAATCAAAGTCCAGATTAATTGTGTGGGTCTTGACTGACCACTTAGTCAAACCCAGAAGATGGAACTGGTGGTGAATTTGCAGCCGTCAGTGTAGACTTAGCCTAACTCTGAGAACTTTGATTTTATACAGTTTGTGTTGCTCTAATCGTAATATCAAAGCACCACCATGTAGGTTAGAGTAAGTATCACATTTTTGTAGGGTAGGGAAAATATTATTATTATTGTTTCTCCAGAAAGGGAACTTCCACACAGAAAGATCATGGCACTGCCAGAGATTAGAACCTGGGTCTCTGAGTTCTCTGACCCAAACACAAGATTGTACTTATTCATAAATATCTCTCCCCTTTATTGAACTATAGCTTTCACACACACAGTAGTTGTCAGCAGGCCAGTTCAAAAGAAAACATTCAGAAAGTGTGAGCAGTATGAAGCACTTCTCATGACTAATAAACTATGGAATAGCTTTGGAAATGTACATCTTTGAGTTTCAATTGAAATGTCTACTAGTAGTGGTGACCCTGCTAAATATTAAGAATATGTCTATGATGCTGACAATCTGGAATAAATGAACAGACACGGTTGATGACTTTTTTTTTCTTTTTTTCACTTAACTGTCTGCTTTTTAAGAGTTAAAGAGTGAGAAGTTTAAAAGAGAGAGCTTTTTACATGGGCATTTGGATAAATGGGAACATGAAACTAGTCTTCAGGAACTAAAAGACATTAATTTGGGATTACTTTGTAAAATTAAAGGACAACTTCTGTACCTTATGGGCTGCATTAGGCACAAACACATTAAGTTGGGGGAGCTGTTGGACTGTCTAAGTGCCAGTGCCTGGAGTCTTTATACTTGTCTAAGCCCCAGGGCCACCAGAGTCCTTGCAGCCATTATTATGAGAGAAGGGGATTTGGGTAACAGGTAGTCCTTCCTTCCTGTATAAAAATAGTATAAAAAGAGTTAGGCTGTACTCCCCTAGGACAGCCTGACTAATGCTATCTCATGGCAAGGTGCTAAAGCCACACCCACTTTAAGCATTCCCTCGCTGGACCATTCGATTTGGACCACCTTGGCAGTAGAAAACTGTAAATTAGCTTTAAGAAGTATCCTGAGAAGGTGTACTTAGAGGGTAAATGGCTCCCTGTAACTTCTTCCCACATACAGAGACAGACATAATTCAGACTGTGAATGTCTGGAATTTCTTCTACTGTTTTTTTTTCTTGTCTTGTTCCATAGGGCAGATAACAAAAGCTCTTAAACTCTTTCTTCCCCCGCAGAGAAAACAATTGAATATATTGGTTACAACTTTCCATGGTTCATTCTCACAACCCCATCACATGCAGAAAGCCCATGTCTTTGAAGGTTATGGGGTTTTAACTGCAGGCACAGCTTTGTCTGCCTGTGAAATGTATAATCCCATATACAAAATGGGAATGGTTTCTTATGATTAAAATGGCCTTATTCTAAATACATGCTGCTTATGCTTTAATAATTACCTGATTCATCCTGCAGTTTTCAAAGGATCTGGGGCCCAGATCCTTAAGGATATTTAGGCACCTAGCTCCCGTTGATTTCACTGGCAGTTAGGAGCCTAAATAGCTTTGAGGATCTAGGTGTAAATGATTTAAGTTCCCAATTCCTGTTGAGTTAGGCAACTAGTTCACTTAAAATCCTTTGAAAATTTCATCCTTTGTGTTTTCCTAAAAAAGATTGGTTCTCTGTTCCGATGTCGTAGTTTAATGTGGTGACACATTATCCAATTTTAATCACAGTCAGGGCTTATCTATGCAGACATTGAATTTGCGGCAGGCTGGGATGTTAATCGATCTTGCACTGGGCTGTTACTCACTAAATGTCCATGCAGACCCTTGCTGTCATGCACTAAAAGTTCCATAGTGTGCTTTGATGTACCCCATAATGAAATATATGAGCCTATTGATAAAGATTTGTATTATTCAGATCTCATTTTTTATTTTTCATTTGGTGTGCAGCTAATAATCAGTTGGTCAATGAGAGCATAGCAGAAACCAGTTACAGCTTTTTTTATGTCTTGTGAATGTTGGCGCTAATATATTTTAGATAAAAAATGAAAGATCCTATTAAAATGATGAATTGACTGTCAAGCTTTGGGACAGGTAGAAGCAGTATAAACTCAATGAGCAGACAGAGACTGTATTATTAACATACAATTTATATTATTATATAACCATTTCAAAACACAGAAGCATTATAATAGAAGTAATCATAAACATGGCATTACTGGGAATTTAGTGCACGTACTTCGTGTGTGATTGTGGAAGGAGGGGCTGAATATTGGAGCTCTATACATCATGCAGAAAAGGTAGAAGAATTTTTCCTCCTAAATCCATGAAGAACAGGGTTTTCAATTGAAAGCCTTAACTAAAGGAATGCTAACTGGGGTATCACTATAATAAAATTAATTGCTACTCCATTATAGACTCAGGGATCAAAGGTAGTTCCTAAAAAACCTTGCTTCTCATTAAAAGAAGATAAAAGGACCTACTGCTTTTTTTCAGAGCAGTCAAGATTTGTGTCTTTACTATTTTATAGTTCAGAAATGACCACGGGCAGTTTTGTTTGAAAGAGATTTCAACCAATGGCCCCCTTTAAGAAACAAAATATCAGTGTGGTGAAAGGACTTAAGTTTAAAAAAACTGCATTTGAATGAGTTATTTGATTCATACATCAATGTTAAATTGTTGCTTAGAATTGCAAAGTGGTGAATGGATTTTATTCCCCATGCTGCTTTTTTTTTTTTTTTTTTGCATGCCTGCTGCTAGCAAAAACCTATTACTTTCAGCTCTGCAGTGCACAGAGAAAAGATTTGGGTATATCTTGTACATCTGACAATTGCAAGGTCTATTATTAGTGTTTATCATTGAATCCATCGGCAGCTTCTTCGTAGGAGAAGCAAATGGTTTTTATGTAGTGACACACTTCATTTTTTGTTATTTTAGTTGGCAGAGAAAAGCCTATGGGAACATCTGCAATACCCAGTCAAGAAAAGGGAGTGATCAGAGAATCTGAACACCAATCTGCAAAAGCCCAGAAGTCAGTGGCTCAGAGCCCACCCCCTTCTCCACCATCAAGTAAGAAACGGTTTTAAAAAATCCATATTGCAGTACTTACTTATTTGCCTTATTTGCTGTAGCTTTGTGATGGTATACTCCACAGATGACATCAAATGGCTTTTCTCGGTTGTTGTATTATATAGTGTGGATACAAATTGCTGTTAACTGGAATGTTGTCTGAAAAACCAGGGATGTTTATCATGTTGGTTAGCCAATAATAAGCATATAACTGATTTGACTAATTTCCCTATGCAGTTTTTGAATAAATGATTAGAATATAGCCCAACTCTTTTTCCTCATGGGTCACTTTATATTCTATATAAATGTGTTAATATGATACAGGGTCCAATACAAAAGCCCACTGATGTCAATGGAAGTCTTTTCATTTACTCTAGTGGGCTTTGAATGAGACATTTACTAACGTTTTAAAAAAGTCTGGATATGGCTCCATCATATTGTTGTGTATAATGTACTGAGGGGAAGGGCGTACATGCTTGACTCAGTACATATTAGCCTTAAGTACTCTGCTGCACCCAATACCCACTGAATGAGGAGGTCTTATTCCCCAGACTGACTGGAAGAGTTGTTAATGGCTGATCTAATCTGTGTCTGCTTATGGCTTTCAAGGAGTCATGCACCAGCGAGGCTGAACTATTCAGCAATCTCCCAGTAACCTGCTACATTAGGAATGACATAGAGGGATTAAAACCATATTGTTTGGAGGCATACTGGTGTGTATTGTATAGTGACTAGCAGATTGAGGACATTACCAAAATATAAATAATAACAGCAATTCACCAGTATTCATTTACAGTGATAAATGTTTGGGATGGAAAACCCAGTGGCATTTTGGTATCTCCATTTTAAATTTTTTAAAAAAGTTCCAGTATCTCACCTGCACCTTTCCAATTTAAACATTGGGTTTTTTTAAAAAGGGAATAATAATCAAACAAACCATCCTGTATTTCTATGGAGGTGTAAATATCTGCTCTACAACCACAAAGATTACTGTTTGAAAGAAATTCTTGTCCTGGTCCTAGGATTACCATGGAATGAACAAACACACACACAAACAACAACTTGCAGCAACTTTGAACTCACTTTACAAAAAAAATTGCGTTCTCTTCAAAGTCTAAATATTTTTGATTTAGCAAGTCAAGGTCATGCATCCCAGGCTCTTCTGAAGGGAGAATCTTGTTCTTGACTTAGTATTGCAAAGTTCCCCTGTACAAAGAAGGAGTCAGGATAATGGGGCAGGATAAATGGATCTCTGTTTTGAATGGTCCACCTGTGGTCAGACATTGTGGAGATATGTTGAACTGTGAGTGGGGTGGGGTGGAGAATCCACAGCTATTCAATTCTCTCATCCTTCTCCTGTCTCCGTAGATGGGACACTTTAGTATTGTAGAACCATCTCTAGAGTTGTGCATTGTTTGATATGACAACCCGCTCCTCACCAGATAATAAACTGAGGATTCCAATTGCCCTTAAATTGAGTTTCCTGATTCTGCTTTCAATTGACAAGAATGGAATTTAGATGTCTTTGTGCCTCTGTGAACAAAATGCCAAACTTTCGCATGATAATTTACAGGGTACCTAGATCTGAAAATTGGAAGCAATATGTCTTGCACCAATGAAGACTTTTAAATGCAGCAGCAAAATTAGGATTGCACCGAATTCTCCTGGTTTAATGAAAATCAGTGTAGTCTATTATTTCTAGTTATTTGTGGATAGCACAGAATTCTTTGTGGCAGCATCACTCCTGTTTTTATTTCAGAGCACTGTTTCAGCTTCTGATCCATTAGGCTTCCCCTGGTATTGTACTCCCGTGTCACATCAAAAGTCATCTGTATGTGTCATAGATTGTCAGAAAATGGTTTAATGCATTGAATCTAAATCATAGGGCAACAACATGTACACCGTCAAAACTGTTTTCAATAAAGCAAAATGTTTCATTTTATTATTAAAATGGATTATTTTCCAGAGAAGTTGTTTGCCCTAAAAATGGTTTAGGTAAAGTATTTATGAGCAGTAATAACTATGGGGAGTATGATGGAGTATTTATGAGCAGTAGAGTCCCTTTTATGTTTACGCAAAATAAATGGAAAGAGAAAAGTTGACTGTATCATTCAAAGAAAATGTTTATTTTATGAAGAATAATTTTCTATGAAATATTATAACAAGTGACTGGATTTTGACATTTTGGGGAGGGAATTATTGACGGTTGAAAGATTTTTAATGCAATCTGACCTAAAACACTGATTTTGTTTTTAAATCCTCAGTTTAGTATTCAAAGAAGGGTGGTATTGATTCAATAAGTAAGTGTTCAGTATACATTCCCAGTTATGCCCTTAACATTCACATTTAGAACATATAACACTTTACATTGTTAAGACCGTCTTTCTTCCAATGCTGATCTACGTCTAATGGTGTATTCATTGGTGGCCTCCGGACAGTAAAATTTTCCCCGTGAGATCTCACAGGTGTCAGCATCTACATCATTCATCATTGTGTTTCTAAAGTCATCTTAAAAAGTCTTGTGGAGGAAACATAAATATGTGCAGCTGTGAAAGAGAAGGCTAAACGGCCACTAACAGAGACCTGCACAACCAGCTTAAACGCCTGATACTGAGGATACCAGTACTATCAAATTGCATCTTTTAGGGGAGATTTCCTATACCCTTTATGGCCATCCCATACACATTCTATAGAGCTTGGCCATTATTTCGTTTCAGGATCTTTTATTTACAAAGTAAAAAAGATGTGGCTTTTGTTTAAGGGAAATGAGGATGCAGAGAGAGCATGCCAGTTATTGTATAGGCTTCTCAGTAGAGATTATATTTTTCTTTCTAGTTCACCTCTATCTTGACATAACCTACCAGCTAATCTATTTGAAATAGACCTCATTAGTTTTGTTCTAGATTCAGTGTAAGCAAAGACAAAGGTAGAATGATTTGCTGAAGCAGACTGAATGTTTGTGGCTTCCCCATCAGCAGTACAGAGCCCTCTTATAGCTGTCAGAATTGATTTTTGTGATAGTGGATTCGCATCATGGTGCCCTGAAGTGTATGAAGTCCCATGATTAATCCAGGGTAACCATCAAATCCTGTTTTCAGACTGAAATATCAGCATGTGATAAAAAAAAATGCTATTGATTTACATTCCTACAAAGGAGCTGTTTATAACATGAGACATAGGGTTCTGTTCATCTATGAATTATCTGAATATTAGACTATAGTAATAATTATTTTCAAGGTAGGGACAGTGTCTTCCTCTGTGTTTCAGAAGCAGCTATGCACTCACTAGACTCTATTGTGATTTTTGCTTTCCTTGATTAGTAATAGCCAGAGTCTGTTAACTTTCAAGGGTACATTGCAAAGTCCATCAGGAGACTGGTGTGGGGCAAGGCTGACCAACAGAGTGTGAGACACTCTAAAAGAGATTCTGCAAAGGAGATACATTTGATTATCTCTGTTATTGCCAGGGTGATCTTTCAATATTGAACAGAGGAAATTTAAATAAATTACATAGGCCAGATTGCAAGCCTGTTACACTTGTTGTATAGTAGCTTATTTCACAAATAGTTCTATCAATAACAATGCGACTACTCATGGAGTAAAAAACCTTTCCATGTGAATAAGGGGTTATGGTGTACTGATAAATAATAAACATGTATAAAGTAATGTGAGTGAAAGGAACTTTTATTTTCTGACCATTAGATGATGATGGTATTGTATTGGGTAGCTGCATACATGGAAAACTGTGTTAATTAAAGAGTTATATAGTCAATTGGATCAACAGTATTTTATTAATATTTATTTATTTATTTTATTATACTAAAGCAAATAGTTCAGTATAATTTCATAATTACAGCTAGCAAAGGGCAAACCTCAGGAGGTTCAGTTCAGATCAAGCATCTAAAAATGTGTTTGTCCCAAGTTTGGTTTTGGTTTGAAATTTGGGCTTTTTAATGTATACTTTACAGAACATCTTGCTCTTGCTCGTGGCTGAAAATACCATAAGAACAACATTTTTTTATGATATTATTTATTATTTCTCCAGTGCTATAGCTTTGTTGGCACCTTACAGACAAATAGCAATATTCAAAACAAGCAAACAAAAAAGAATCAGGCATTACTCCAAATAGCTTACAATCTCTGGACCAAATTCAGCAGTTCTCTCTAGGGTGCTATTCAAACTTATTTCAGTTGGAGTGTTCCCCGACTAAGGATCCTAGAACGTGGTCCTGGGTTTTCTTAGGTTTGATTGTGTATCAGATATCTCTAGGCATCTGTGGGACTCTCCATGGATGCAAGGGTCTGTATTAGTGAAACCCAATGCAGAATCAGGTCTTTGATTACCTAAATCATTTGATTTAAATGTGAGATTTAATCAATTAAAGGAAACCCTTTTACCTACCTATTTCTGTAGTTAAGCATATTTTGGATCAAAGTAGATAGTATATTCGATATAATTGATTAGATAACTTTCCAGTTGACCAGTGCTTTTTCATTAAAAAAAAATGACCAATACATCAAAAGTGATATTTGAGAAACTTACTAAGAAAAATCAGAACTGTCTTTAATTGATCCATATTCTTTTCAGCTCTCTACTTTGGTTCACAAACATTTCAAGTTAAGGTAGAATTTTTATCTTATAAACATTTAATAAGAAACAAATCCAAATGATTCAAAGTCCCAGTCTTCACTAAGTCTTCAAACTTTTCATACTAACACACAAATGTACAATGAGATGAATTATGACTGGCTTTTCATATTTTACTTGGAAGTCCAGAGATTTTTCTGGTTTTTGTCATGTATAATGTTTTATTTTCATTTTCTTCTTCTGCTTAACAAACAGGAAATTGTTCTTGGTATAAACAACAAAATACCCAGTTATCAAGAGGTACTATAATTGTTAATCAATGAGGGACCTAAACATTTACATTTTATTCAACTGTTCGTTTTCTATCTCATTGTTCTAATAGTGGATTCCATTATATTATAGGTGATGTATTTATGCAGATTGAATGTTAATCTACTTTTTCTTTTACTGCAATATTTTACCCTTAGTCCAAACAGTTAGCTATAGATTGCAAACTCTTCAGAAAGGGACTGTATTTTCCTATGTCTGTGGGCAACACCTCGCTGTAATCACTATCATGATATAGATAATAATATTTCAGACACATGACTGTTACAAATCCATCTCAATTAGAAGTTCTCAAAATTATGGTCCTCCCAGCTGAGACACCATTCATTCATGCTTCACTTTCAGGTTTGTCATCTGAGATTTGCAAGTACATCTTTATACTCAACATTAGGCAAAAGATCAATGGAGGCAATCAAAATGAATATATATCTCTTCCAACATTAAATTTGGTCAGGCCATCAGCTTGTGAAACTTACTTATAATTAAAGTATGTTGTGTTCCCCTCTAGTGGCTAATCCACAGAGAAGCTAATGACCTACCACACCTGAAAGCCAGTAGTGTTACTGCCTTTAACTTAAATAGTAGAGGTCTGTGCTTCTGTGCTGGTGCCCTACGGTATGTTATGCTCAATTTGTGACTTGTGATTTGTGATCTAATATTTAAACACAGTAAAAAAAATGTGTTTTGTTTTGAATGGGTGCGTGGGAGCACTTGAAGAAGTATTGAGTGCGAAGCTGTTCTTCCGTTTAATTTTCTTGGTCATTTTTTTATTTGAAACTTAGTTTGGCTCTGCTCTCAGACATTAGTGATTCTGTCAAATTTAGTATTATGGCACACATCCAGGAAAGCACTTAAGCACATGAGCAATCCTATTGATACCAGTGCTGAATTATCCTAATGCTGGAGGAAATGAAAAGTGCTCTGCTTTATAAAATTGTTTTAAAGAGTTAGTAAGAACCTTCACACCACAAAAAAACATTACTGCCATGGGCCCACCCCTCTAAAGAAGTAGGAACCAGTTTATTGTAAAATAATAAAAGCAGTATGATACATGAGATGGCCCACCACAGAAGGAACTTCTGCACCCAATCTCCCTTGTCTGTTTGCAGGCAGTGCAGTAAAACACAATACAGGATCTTGTGAGTTTCATTTTGTTATCTGTGACACCAATAGATCCCGAATAGGAAATTTCCTGAACACCTATCCATGTAATTATTTGAGAAACATGTGGTTCAACTTACCCACATTTAGCTTGCACATATTTTAAGGCAATGGGCAGCAATTTCAGTTTTACTGTATTGCTTGATCCATTTATAAATTTCTGACTTCATCTTCTGATTGTGACAATGGGTTATTCCACAGTGAAGATGACTTAGTGATCTTCGTAGCTGGTGTTTTCACTGAGTCACAGAACACTGTAGGGATGGGGAAGTTGATGCACATGCCAGGTGCTCTTTTGCTCTGTTTTAGTAGTCCAACTTCAGCTAACCAGAACATTTTGGACTAGCCTCCCTCACTTGCAGTGAAAAAATACAATCCTCTCTCTGTTATATTTCCCTTGTGTTCTGATGTTCCAACAGGGACTGTATCAGTTTCATGTCAATTCTGATTTACCTCTAATGTTTTGTATTTCACAGAGGAAATTAAAAATACCCGAAGTACTAGGTATTCCCTTCCTTCAGATGATGAATGGAAAGTGTCAGTGCTGACAGGAAATACAGGAACTCAAGCAAATGTCACACTCTGGATATATGGAGACAAAGGAGTAGCTGGACCAATAACTCTTGGCAAGGACAACAGAAAGCAACTCTTTCTTCCCTGGCAGGAGGATGAATTTCAGGTAGCTAATAAAGACTGGGGACATTATTTTACTCAACACCTTTCCAAAGATAATTCTGTCATGTGATAGGGAAAATGTTTTTTCTCAATGCTTACTGCATAAAATAAATCTGTATCTAATGTCTCTGAATTCTGCATTAAATCAACTAAATATGTATAGTAAGTGGCAGAGGAAACACTCTCTTCTCTCATATCTTAGACAAGCATGGGAAATGGCAAAAGTAAATTGCTTTCTTTAAGGCAATTAGTTTAGGCAGTTCTAGCCTTAGAAACCATCTACCTCTGTACAAATCATATCCACTGAAAGGTGTGTATTATTTACTGGTTCTGTAGTAATGAATTGCATTCTTGAATATACTGTTGTAAGCACGGCTCAAAAATGAATACTGTGTGGATGGCTATGCTATGAGCCTTAACTTTGCTGTTTGCCACTAACTAGTGCCATATTAAAAGTCTGAAATCTAAAAATTTATACATTGTATTGATTGCAAGGAGATGCATATTACGTTGTCAGGATCCAACCATGTTTATATCCTGCAGTGGAAATGAGTTTTGCCATTGACTTTATTAATATAATTAGAATCTAGGCTGTTGGAGGATGGAAGGAAGAAATTACTATTAACAAAAGAGCTAAAGCTTCTGTTGGTGCTCACACAAACCTTTTATAGGAGGGACATATCCTCTTTTGTTGTCTTCCAACTGAAAGCCATGAATGAATCAACCAAAAATGATACTTTCCAACTGTTTGTGCCTCTTCTATACTATTATAATTGTGACTCAAACCAAGATCCTATTCTATAATAAAAATTAATAAGTACTTTGTAGTAATATCGTGAAGCATCAAGTATATTAGCTGCGGTGTTAGTTTAGGAAATACATACACTGTATATTTCTCAGAGCTAAAATCCACTAGGAATGTCTTTGTCCTCACTAGTGAATAATTCATAACCAATTTTGGGTAATAGCATGTCTGCAGTATTAACTTCTCTCCCTGTCCATAGATTTCCTAAGATATGGACCAATTGTTCTGATAGATAGATATAATCTATTGTAGATATAATCTATCATATAGATAGATAGATAGATAGATAGATAGATAGATATAATCTATTATAGCTGTGTCCTATAGATATATTGATCTTGAAGAAAAGAAGAATCCTTCCATCAGTGCTATGGGCTGTTATACTCCTAACACTGACTGGCTTTCAAAAGACAAAACTGAAAACCTTTCCCTTCATTTGTTGTTGGTGGACAAAAGCTAGCTAATGAGGAAAACTCTTTTTGAAAGCGACATCGTTTTGTGCCTGTGGATATAGCAATGAGTATAGCAATCAACTAAAATTGGGCCACCATGGCAAACATAGTTTTACTGCTGATTCTATTTACTGCTTGAATCTTTGAGCCTGATTTGTTTCCATTTGCACTTTGCTAAAACAGAAGACTTCACTTTTTCATTTTTAAAATGATGAACTTCATCAGAGGTCTAGCCAGGAGTATTAGGAAGAAAACAACCTCAGACAGCATTATAGTAACTCAGGACAATTTGAAGCATCCATTTTTCCAAACCCATGCAGAGAGCTATCAAAAAGTGGAAATACCCTTGCCTCTAGAAATAAAAGAAATAACATTCCTTGTGCATGTAAGCAGACATCATCTGGGGAATCCCTTTTGAGGCTAGGCACATGAGAAGAGATTGCTTGGGCATATACCGTGTATGCTAATACACACTTGGCTATACTCTTTTCAATTAATTGTACTAAAGAGAATTCTTTTTTTGGCCAGACAAATAGATGCTGATCTTATTCTAGGAGGAGGTCACTCCTTGCATGTCCACAAAGCCCAATACATTACCTATTGACACTGACACACAAGAGAGCAGGTGGACTGGCCATCTGAACCATTAACCAATTGGGATGGAAGAAGATAATGAAAACAGGCAGAAGACATGACAGTAATACATATTATGAGTTTTTTAAAATATATCATGTTGCTCCATTTCATAACACAATAGTCTACTGTCCAAGTGCATAAACTACAATATTAGTAGCTTATTGATTCAGAACCAGCTATGACTGACTCCTTTACTCTAGTATCATATCATGATCTCCCTGACTTATGGAGAAAAGTAACATTACAAAAGTAGTGTGAATGAGGGTATCAGGATCTGTGCCCATTGAATTAAATTTCTTCTCAATCAAATGGAGAACCATTGACCATCATCATCATCTTCCAAGTGTGGCAATAGATTTTGTTCTGTTACTATAACTGAAGTTTCTCTATATATTCACTCAGCCCAATAAACCACTTGGAACCCACCCACTATCTCCCCTATACCTATGATCTTCTCAACCCATGGGAATCTCAAGGAAAATATGAATATGAGTTAACATTATTATCTTAAACAGTCTTCGTATTCAAATTCCAAAGGGGTAGCCATGTTAGTCTATTGTAGAAAGACAACAGAGTCCTGTGGCACTTTTAAAGACTAACAGATTTATTTATCGCATGAGCTTTCGTGGGAGAAAATCCCACTTCGTCAGACGCTTTGAAGATAGGAAAGTTACAGAGTGGTAGGAAATTAAATGCAGGGGGGAGTCTTTGTATTGGCCATGCAAAGCGTGATGAGAAGCAGTGCAATCTTCTTATAAAAGAGTCTAAAAGACAGCTCGGCATTGAAATAAGAGTTGGGGAAATATTAAGCTGTGAGGGGAGACCAGGAAACTTTATTTTTATTAATGGAAATAGAGAGTAGGTGGATAATATCTGAGTAGGGATTTTTTAACTGAAAGAGTAAAAAGAAAACAATTTAAATAGCTCTTTGGGATTTGAACCAGTAGTGAGCTGGGCTAGGAAAAAGCAATATATGACAGAGGAAGCTGCCATCAACCCTTTTTTCAGAAGAAAATTCACTGAGAAATAATCTGACAGTAAATCTGCTTTTCAAGTGTCTGAGAGCCTCTACATGTAGTACAATAGACAGGATGTGAAATGATTTGTATTCAATTTAAATAATGGTAACGGTGCAGCATCAAAAAGATCAGACAAATGGGATAGAATTGGGCTGTAAGAGTATCCTTTATAGTAAAGTTGTTACGAAGTGCTTTACGGAAGAAAGGTGCTAGTGACATGCAAACTGTAAGCAATCAAAAAGTTAAGATTACATCAGTGACTTCTAAAGGTTTACAGATCTCTCAGTACCATGTTTTTGGAGTTGAATTATTTACGCCTTTGGTATCCTCCATCGTATTACGTGACTAATATTAGGTCACATATTGGAAATTATTCTCACCACATTGCCATAGGACTCCTTGTTTGTTTTGCTGACCTAGACTAACATGGCTACCCCTTTGGAACTTGTCATGTTGCTCTAATATAGCGGTCGGCAACCTTGGCATGCATGCCAAACTTGGCACGTGGGCCGATCCTGAGCAGCATGCAGGCCGCTCAGGCTCCCCCCACTGGCCCCACCCCCCGGGCCCATCAGCGTGGTCCGGGTCTCAGGGCTCGGGGCTTGGCGGCTGGCGCAGCTCAGGGGCTGGTGTGGCCCAGGGCTGGTGCGGCTCAGGGCTTGGGGGCTGGCATGGCCCGGGGTTCAGCTGGTGGCCCTGCCCCCAGGGACCCCAGCTGCCCCCCCAGGAATACCAGCTGCCCCCCCAACCCAGAGTCCTGGCTCTGCCCCCTTTTGGCCATGTCCCCAGCATCTTCTGGGGATGCGGTGGACAGGACTGGCACAGGGGCTGGCAACGGCTGCCGACCCCTGCTCTAATGCATCATGAGAGATGTTGTTTTACTGCATGGTTTACATTTCCATATTCATGAACCAGACAGATACTCTCTTGTTTGTCCTAACAACTCTGCAAAATGGCAGCAATTCCTGTAAAGTACTTCTTGGTCTAAGTGTACGTCTGAGATTTGACTGCACTTTGATTTGCTGGTATATTCCAGAAGAGAAAGGGGATTCTCCATTCCATGTCATGAAGGCTCTGACCTTAGATCTAGGATTCAGAAGGTCCAGCAAATTCATATTCTTGTACTGCTATTTATTTTATAAGCTGAGTTAAAGGGAAACTGCCAACTCTGAGAAGATTACTCTTGAGGATGATGAATTTAATTATATTGTGTGTTACTATTATTTAGTGGCCTAACTACACTTGCTCCTTGAATCAATCTCTCTGTATTACTTAGCCTTAAGTCAAGAATATCCTTTCTTCTTATGTGCTGTAGAAATAGTTGTTCCAAGAAGCAAATGTTTAAGATGCCACAAAATTGCTTCTTTAAAGCTTCTTTCATTGTGACAAATGGCCAGTTTATATATAGGTGATTGAACTCATTTGCTGGTTCTTCTTTTTTTTTAGATATGGATCTAAATCCTCTATTCTGATCTGCTTGAATAGATCCTCGGACATGTCCATACATTAGGGGGATTTGGAGCATGTGAAGGGTTCCATGCTAGTAAATCCCAATGCTGGAGTAGGGCTGATCTTTTTTCTGTTAGTGTACTCAATACCTTTTTCCTCAACAGGAGGTTGAAGGTATATTTGTAGTCTTATGATTTGGGATTGGTATTCAGACCAATTCTATTGTTTGGTCCTGTCTGCCCAGAAATCATTAGCCCATTAGCCCATCTCTTGTCCCATTAGTTTTATACCAGGGTCCATTCTGGAGACAGTCTTGATTTATGTGTGTGCAAGTCAGAGGAGAATTAGGACATTAGGTTCAATGGACTCTTTTAGATGTAGTGCTAATCTCCCACTTCTACAAACTAATATGTCCTACCTAGCAAGATATTACTATATACCATTGATTTTTTTGGACATTTCCTCCTATGTCAATAATGCATGTTACATCAGTGTCCTATTCCACTGTCAAACATTGTAGTTTATCTTTTTTATTTTAAGCTTATCATATTGATATAGTCTGCTTTAGGTTTCACTTTTGATGGTGGGCCTATTATTATTAAACAACTTTATATAACATCTTTGACTTTTCCAGAATGTCCCTCTTCTGATATGTCAGTCCTTCCTCAAGCTCAGCTGTAATTTCTGACCAATCTTTTACTAACAAATTTATTTTTTGTATCACTCACTTTCCAGTTTTATCTACCCTTTCCCCTCCAAGCTACTAGTTGAAACCATGTAAAAATATTAATTTTCTGTGCCAGCATTGTGGTTTCATTTGGGCTAAGGTGGAAACCATCCAATTATATTGACATGCAGGTAGAAGTGAAACTGAGTAGCCTATTTTTAAGGCCAGATTTTGAAAAGGGGCAGTCCAAAGTTTGCTGAAAAAGATGCATGAACTGTTGCATGCCTATTTCTGTAGGAAGTGCAATTTTTCTGGAAAACTGGGAAAGAATTACAATTGTGCATGTGGATTTTATGCCTATTTTGAATGGCGAAAAGTGGAAACACAACACAAAAGGCTAAAAGTACATTAGTCTTTTAATTTCTTTCATTCGCAATAAGCAGGAAGGGAAATGTTGGAGGTTTTTGTTGTTCTCTTTGCAAAACTATCATGAAAAGATAGCAGCCTGGACACAAAATCCACAGACCCACTCTTATTGTGAAAAAGGTTCTCACCTTACGTGTGGGCAAGCAGAATTTTGTAAGGCCGCTTGCCATCTGATCATGAATCAGCTACACAGACAGTTCTCCAGTGTTTCATCTTCACATCACAAGCCGAGCATGCCTGAAGTATAACTCTTCAATGCTTGATCCTTATTTCTATGTTGTCTTATTTTGTATTTAAATTCAGGTTAAAATAAAAAGTATTGGCGAATTCTATAAGATAAGAATAGGACATGATGGGACCACTGAACAATCAGAATGGAAGTTACAAAAGGTAAGATATTTGTGCTTAATTTGCTGATCAGTCTTTAGCGTAATTAGTGTATTAATTCATGTGACTAAAGTAAATCTTGAAAAACCTGACTGGCATGTTGGTTGGTAATTAAAAGAATAATTCCTACTTATTTGGCACCTTTCATCTCAAATCACTTTGTAGAGAAAAGTATCGCCCCCTCCCATTTTGCAGATGAGATAACTGAACTGAAAGCCATTTAAGGGACTTTCTCAGTGTCCCTGAGCAAGTCAGTGTCACAGTCAGGAACAGAACACACTCTAAGCTCTGTCCACTAAGCTACTACTGCACCAATTTGACTCGATAAACTTCACTTCGCAGTGTCTGGTGCTCATCAAATGGACCCATATTACGCTTTAAAATACCCAGGTGCATTACTCAATTGGTCACTGATGCCAAATTTGTTGGTATTGGTTAAATTACTGATTTTCAACCTTTTTTCTTTTGAGGACCCCTACAAATTTTGAATGGAGGTGTAGATTCCTTTGGAAATGGGGGATCACAGATCTCAGGTAGAAAACCACTGGGTTAAATGAATCTATATCTAAGACATACGTACCTGCAATGAAAGACCTTACTGAATGAATGTCAAGACAATGTGGTGGAATCTTTTATTTGCAAAAACAATGAAAACTTAAGATTTATTCTCTAGTGGAGGGTTTTGGTTTGGGCTGGTTTGGTTTTTTTTGGGGGGGAAGCACCATTTCTGCTTGTGGTGTCCAATCACAGAGACTGTTGATCAGCGTATATACTGTACATCCTAGAAACCAATTACTTCTCAGTTCCAATGAGATATTCTTTGACTATGAGACTCTGGGGGTGGGGGAGACCTAATTTTCCAGTTAACTAGGGCATTCAGAGAGGCTGAAATTACTGACCAGTTATGTAATACCAAAATACATGCCACCACAGCATTTACATAGATGTATTATCACTATCCAGTGACATTATAAAGTTTATAAAAAGGATGGGCCAGAGCCAAAACTCTGGATTCGTACTCCCCCAAACTTGGCATTGTTAGCATTTTTTCCCTAATGTGCCAATCACTGTTGTATCTAGATGCCAATTTTGATGTACTACTACTCTTGTCTAGTTTTGCAACCTAAAAAGTGGAACTTCATTTTTCAGTTTGCTGTAGATTGCTCTTATATCACCTCTAAAAACTGGCTGTGAAAGGTCACAGAATTACAACTTCGCCAGGGGTAACTGGGGGGTGGAGAGACCAAAGTTGGGCTATGAATAGGCCAGTCATGTCTTTGCACACAGTAGTATCCATGTTGCTGTTGCAGAGCTATTAAGTTACATAATCCTACTCTATTTTGCTGAATAACATGTGGGCATATTTGGCAGAATAAATTCATGTAGCAAAAAACCCATCATATAATATTATTCCTTTCAGCACTCCTGACCAAGTGGTTTGTCTCCTCACCCACATGTATGGAAACACACACACTTGCCTTTTTATTCTGTCATTTCATCTTACAAGGTCTGAACTCTAACACCTGAACTACATGGCAATAACAGATTTTGGTGTTTGCTCAGGGTCTGAAGTTTAAGAATATCAAACTTGAATCGTTTTGCTGAAATGATTCCAGGAATCCTGTTTTCCAACTTATTGATTACAGCTCATTTCTTTAATATGTTTGTCCAAACTTTGTAGGGTAACTCTGGGATTTCAAAGAATTCCTTTCACATAACAAACCCAATTAGCTTGGAAGCTGTGTTTTTGGTCAATGCAGCTAATGTTTGTTGTTGCTGTGAATCAGCAGGGGGAGCTGTGCTAATAACGTTTTGCGGTTGTAGTCCTGTACATTCAGTTAAGAATTATAAATTGCTGTTGCAAAGCTATTTCACGTTGGAACATAAATGCTCTCTTTTAAATGAATATTATTTTAAGTAAAGTAAATGTCCATTTTAATGGGGAAGCAATTTAAAGGAGTCTTTTCTCCCTCTCTGAAATGTGCTCTTAGACTTTGAGTGCAAATACCTAGTTTCATAATTTTAATCATAAAGCTTTTTTCTCAGAATACCATCTTTCAAAACAGTATCAAGAACGTAGAGACAGAAAGATTTTGGCACTGAATGCCTGCTGCTAATGAAGGTTGTGGAAGGGAAAACTGTAGAATGCGCTGCTATAATTGAAAGCCAATAATAACCAACACCAGGAAGAAAAGGAAAAAAAGCTCCCCTAATAACGTGAAGCAACAAATAAGACAGTTATTACCATAATGCTCAATAGCAAATGACTCAAAATGTGGATCCTGGATCATCTTAAATTGAGGGAGGCTATACATTTGTTTACATAGAGGATTTTGATTTGTTCCATTATAGAAGCAGGAGATAGATATAGAATTTCAGTCTGGATCCACGTTCAGATTTCAACACATAGATTTCTTAGAATCTATGAAATACATGTTTCCCCCATCAAAGTTCAGAGTGATTTTCATTCAAGAGTTTCTTTTTAGTCCATTTCCATTAACAGTAGAAAGGTTCTGTAACAGATGCACCTCACTTTTCAAAAATCCACTGATCATTTCTCAGAATGTTTTCATTGTGCAGGTCACAGGGTAGTTGGCCATGGAACTGATCCATGGACAAAAATCAGAATCAGTGACATTTGGTAAGGTAAGAAGGCAAATTTAATTAATAGAATCATAGAATAATAGGGATGGAAGGGACCTCACGAGATCATCTAGTCCAACCCCTGCTAAAAAGCAGGACCACTTCCACTAAATCACCCTAGCCAGGGTTTTGTCTAACCGGGCCTTAAAAATCTCCAAAGATGGAGATTCTACCACCTCCCTAGGTAGCCCATTCCAATGCTTCACCACCCTCCTAGTGAGAAAGTTTTTCCTAATATCCAACCTTGACCTCCCCAGCTGTAATTTGAAACCATTGCTCCTTGTTCTGTCCTCTGTTACCCTGGAGAACAGCCTATCTCCCTCCTCTTTGGAGCACCCCTTCAAGTAGTTGAAGGTTTCTATCAAATCTCCCCTCAGTCTTCTCTTCTGTAGACTAAATATGCCTAATTCCATCAGTCTCTCCTCGTAAATCATGTGCCCCAGTCCCCTAATCATTTTTGTTGCCCTCCGCTGGAGTCTTTCTAATTTGTCCACATCCTTTCTGTAGTGGGGAGCCCAAAACTGGACACAGTATTCCAGATGCAGCCTGACCAGTGTCGAATAGAGGGAATTATCACATCTCTCGATCTGCTGGCAATACTCCGACTGATGAAGCCTAATATGCCATTGGCCTTTTTCACAACAAGGGCACACTGTTGGCTCGTATTCATCTTCCCGTCCACCATAACCCCCAGGTCCTCTTCTACAGCGCCGCTACTTAGCCGATCGGTCCCCAGCCTGTAGCAGTGCATGGGATTTTTCCATCCTAAGTGCAGGACTTTGCACTTGTCTTTGTTGAACCTCATGAGGTTTCTTTTGGCCCAGTGTTCCAATTTGTCCAAGTCTCCCTAGATCCTGTCCCTGCCCTCCAGAGTATCTACCGTTCCTCCCAGCTTGGTGTCATCCGCGAACTTACTCAGCACACAGTCTATCCCATCATCAAGATCATTAATGAAGATGTTGAATAGAACCAGCCCCAGAACCGACCCCTGGGGCACTCCACTCGTTACCGGTTGCCAATTAGCCATTGAGCCATTGATTCCTACCCGCTGAGCCCATTGATCTAGCCAGTTTTCTATCCACCTCACGGTCCAACCCAAACTTCCTTAACTTGCCAACGAGAATATTAGCTGACATCCAAAATAAAGCATATGAGAACAGATAAAAAGAATAAATGGTGGCCGTTGCAGCAGAAATACCAAAGAATAAATGAATAAGCATAAAGATTCTCTCTAAAGATGACCTTTCTAGTTCCAAGTGGAGGCACGTTGGTAAAGTACTAGCAAAATTAGAAATGGTCTCAAACCTGTAAATGTTTGTGTTATGTGCATTGGTCCTGTGAAAGTCTTTGAAGGAAGAAAAAGATGATAAAAACATGAAAGAAAATCTCTCTCTTCAATATTGGGCATAGAACTGGAGAAAGTGTATTGCATCATGGTTATTGCTGCAACTTTTCTCCTAGGTGACACTGCAGCATGTAAAGAGCATGAGGACTCTGAATTTTCCAGCAAACAAGTGGTTGTCAAGAAGCTGTGGAGATGGAGATATTGTATGTGAACTCCCAGTTGAGGAAGCTGGAAAACCCATTTATCCAAGTATGTGTATACTTCAGAAGCAGAGTGTTAGACATGTGCTGGATTAAGGTTAGCTGAGTTATATCCTGTGAGCAGTATATTCATAAAGGTGGTCAAATTCCAAAGGGGTTAGTAATCTCAAAAAACACTTAAATTTGGTTCTTGAAAATGTATCTTTGCAAATTTATGCAAGCCATATTTGTGGTGGTGTCTTCCTTACGATTAAAAGTTGAACTGATCTTTCTGTATGAATAACTAACTGGTGTTTTCCTCTCTCTGTTTTCTCAAGTTGTGAGATACCATATTTATATTTACACTGGCCATTTGCAGCAAGCTGAAACAGACTCTCCAATCTACTTATGTATCTATGGAAATAGAGGAGACTCTGGTCTAAGACTTCTGCATAAATCTGTTATGCCAGTGAAATTTCAGAGAGGAATGGTAAGTATGAGCAAGGAAGTTTGCATATTCATGGAGACATGTTTAAAGTTGAGTTTGTTCCTGCTTTGAACAGTGGGTTGGATTAGATGATCTCTTGAGGTCCCTTTCAACCTAATCTATAATTCTATGAAAATAGTCTTTATACATACTTCAAATTGGTTTTATTGGTTAATAAAAATCTTGGTTACAGATACACTTGACTTTATTTGGGTACTCTTTTTATTAATGATTTTCATAGATATAATACTGTACATTTAATGCTTGCCATTTCTGGGAGCTAATATCAAAAGTTAGGTAAAAACAGGACCTGGTAAACCAGAAATGAATAATGGAACAAAAGAGTAAAAATGGGAATTGAGGGAGCCAGGGGTTAAAGTAAGGGGGAACGCACCGGAACGCAGTTCTGGGGCTCACAAATTTGAGGGGCCAGAGTTCTGGGGCCCCTAAAAATAGAAAATTCTGGCGGAACGCATGTTCCACCCTGCCCTGGCTACTGGCAGGTCCTACGCCCCACTGTTGTTGATCACAATACTTATTGTGTTATGCAGTGTTTGCTAGTTTGTGACAATAATTGCTATAGACATAAATGTCATATAAAATTATAAATATTTTAATGGAGCGATAACTGATGCATGTGGTACTGAGAAGTGGTTGCAAATGCCTATCTGGGCTGGGGCCCACACATGCATGAAGGGGGCCCAGACAATATGGGAAGGGGGCCCAGAGATTAGGAGAGTTCCGGGGCCCGTCAAATTATACTTTAACCACTGAAGGGAGCAGACATTAAGGAGAATAAAAGAATAGAAAAAAAGAAAAAGAAAAAAACCCCCAAGATAATGAGAAAATCCACAAGGGAAAATATAGACATTTTCAGTCAAAGCATAAGATCTCAAAATTGGACACAAATGAGTGCACTAAAATTGTTTCATGACTTCAAATCTCAGTAGGAACATTTGCTGTCTATTTTTTCCAACACATGGCAGTTTTGTGAAGCATTTTGATATTGATGAATGCAATCCAGGTGTAAAGGAAACTATCTAATATGTCTTTCATGTACCTAAGAGCCTTTCCATAAGTAAAACACACATACTGCATTCTGCAGTGTGGTTTAATGGACTGAGCAAGGGACCAAATTTCAGGAACTACTGAGTTCTAAAGCTGGTCCTGTCACCAAGGGTATGTCTACAATGCAATAAAACACCCATGGCTGGCCCAGATCAGCTGACTCAGGCTTGTGGTGTTCAGGTTGCAGGGCAATAAAATTGTAGAGTACCTGTTCAGGCTCATATGGTCCCAGCATCTTGGCCTGAACCTGAATGACAACATTGCAATTTTCTAGCCTAAGCCAGCAACATGAGCCAGTTGTAAGTGTTTTATTACAAAGTAGACCTATGCTGACTTTCTGAGTGCCCTTGGCAAGTAACTTCATCTCCCCCATGTCTCAGTTTCTCTATCTTTAAAATGGAGGGAAATTAATGCTTACTAACGTCACAGGTTTTATTGTTATGTTTGAGGAACACTATTAAAATGCAAAGCATATGTAAATGCTAAAATGTTCAGCCCAGCAGAAAGACCCAGATCCACTGAGAAACTGTAGGTGGATCTGTGCTAACTTAACAGCATAGAATATAAATTTGTCCCATTAGTAAAACATATTACAATATAATATTATAGTATTAGATATAAAATACTGGACCACAGGAGTTGAAATTCAGGGCATAAAGTAGCCCGAGAGAACTCTTCTGGGTAGGCTAGTGAGAATGTCCTGTATTATATAATCTATACAAAAAGGTTAATAGCGAGATTCTGTTCCTCACCTCATTTGTTTCAGAAGCTGGAAGGTGCATAGTGAATGAGGCAAGGGATTGTGGAAATAGAAATTATCTTCTGCTGGGGTGTGTGTGTGTGTGTAATACATTTATACTTTTCACCTATTCCCTTTGAGTTTTTCTATTAAACATCAGACAGACTATTATATTTAGCAAGAGAGAACTGTACGCTCTTCATTAGGTCAAAATATGACCAACTGGAATCTTTCACCTGATCAGTAACATGCCTCTATTAAAGCAATCTTTGTCAAACTTGTGCACAAATCTAAATGGACAAGAAATACAAAGTGCCATGCCAGATTTCAACTTCTTCAACATAATTGCATGTAAAGGGAGGAGGAGAACATACAAGGAGCAAATATGTCTCTTCTTAAGAAAATAATGTTCCAATATTTTAACCTAATCACCCTAAATACTGATTGAGCATTATTGTACGGTGAACTGGACCAGTACTGAAGAATTTTGCCTGCTTTTTGGAGTTGTAGGGTTGTAAAAGTAATTTACATGAGATTTTTGTTGTCATTACTAGATTCCGAATTTTAATCATGGGGTAACCCTTGTTCATTTATTACCTGATCCAAAAATCACTGAGTCATTGGAAAGACATTCTTTAGCTTCGATGGGCTTTGAATCTGGCCCTAAGGGAACAATCCAATTCCTGTTATATCTAATGGGAATTTTTTTCCTGGCTGTAATGAGAGTTGGATCAATGCCCTTAAAATACTGAGCAGCTTTCAGCCTTTCTTATAGCTGTTATGAAACTGTTGTCTTCTAGGTGGATATGTTTGAAATGGAAGCTGTGTCTCTTGGAAAGCTGCAGAAGGTGCTATTGCATTGCGAGGCCAGTAACAAGTCACAGTACTGGTACTGTGAGAAAGTAATAATCAGACAAGCTGGGAAGGATTCTGAATATATTTTCAACTGTGAAAGGTAGTATTTACACTACAGCCTATTTGTTGTTAAAGTAACTTTGTCTTCTCAAATACCATATAAACCTTTAAGGCTTCAGACCCTTTGGAGGATACCCATGTGAAACATTTAGCATATAGATGTGTTTTTTTCCAGTTTGGTTTTTTTCCAGGATAAGTCAGATATGGAGTACTCTGAGGTATTATTTATATAAACTCATGTTACTGATCACTCCAGTATTGACTGCTTGATTTAATGATTCCCAGGTAGTGCGTATCAAAGAATAACTCCATGTCACATGCGGAGCGATGTTCTAAGATTGTGGGTGAAAATTTCCTATACAAGAGGCAAAGATAAATTATCCAAACTGGTTTTTAAATGAAAATCCAATTCTGTATGGGAAATCCACAAGGAGCACAACCCAGAAGTCACATTTGTTCACCTCATGAGCAACACCATTGCTGAAGTGATGAATGACATGCTAGAAAGGGGAATGTCTTGTAGTGGTTACCTAATTTAACCTATTAAATCAGTATAGCTAAAGTCACTTGAGAAATATCACATTTAAAAAAAATGTTGTAGATACTAAAAGGATGCCGAGGCACATATGATACTATTTAAGCTGCAGTTTCTCATGCATGTGAACATCTTTATGTGAGTAGTTCCATTGAAATTAGTGGATGGATGGAAAGCAGTGTGCCGCAGTGGACAGGGCTCTGGAATCTGAGTCAGGACACTTAGTTTGTATTTCCAGATCTATTGTTAATTTGGGCAACTTGCTGAGACTTTCTGTGCCTCAGGCTCCCTATCTTTAAAGTAGGAATAAAAATATTCATTCACCTTTGCAAAGCATTTGGAAATTAAGGCAACCTCATAAATTATTTATATTTTCACTCCTGAGAGTAGGGATTTCTTATGTGAAGAAGGGATGCAGGTTTGGACACATATTAGTTGATGTTTCATCAGTATCTTATATCTGTTTGTGGAAAGATATAAACAACTCTCTAGCATTAATCAGACAGGAAGTTCTATAGAGGAATGAGGCCAGTTGCCTACCTCAATCTAGAAAGATCAGCTCATTATCAAATCCATCCTCCAATAGATCACATGGCTCAATCACCATGCATGGCAGGCACTTTGATGTATTCATTTTGGGCTAATTAGCACCTAGGAGGCTGGCCAGAAAAAAAAAAAAATCAGCAGCAGAGACCATAAAGGTGAAAAGGAAAGAAAAGTTATATCATTTCTGCCTTTTGTGACTGCTATAAAAAGAACACTGCTACTGAAGAGAGTTTAAAATAGGGCAGCAGGACCACCAAGGGATGGCTTCTTTATTGGCCAAAATGTACAACTGAAATAAAATGCTTTGTTCCACAGATATTCTTATATGCTTTATCTTCACAGCCTCATGGCTTTATTTTAATTTTATAGTGGAAGATTTGATTTTTGCCAATCTATAGTAGAAAATGCCATATTCCTTAATTCTCTCTGTGAATCTGAGACATGTTGACATTATTTTTACTTAATTAAAGTCTGAGTTTTGATTTTGCACAGGCAAAATCCAGCCATATTAATGGATTTCAATTAAAACATTGCTGTGTGGGGTTTTTAAAGTTATAAATCAATAATCTTTTTCAGACTATATCCTGTATAACATATATCGGTATAATCTGGTTTCATTGGGAGAACAGCATAAAAAAGCCAACAAGCCCAGTGTGTTGTAGCTCTGAAAACTAGAAAATCAGTCAGTACATTAAGCCCCTCATGCTCTGGTCCTGTGAAATGCCAAGTGCTTCTTTCAAGATGGTGTTGTGGGTGCTTGGCACCTCCTTGGATTGGGCCTGTTAGTGAGCTGGAGGGCAGGTACAAAAACACCTGCAAGGTGCCGATCACCCTAATCTATGGGACTATGTATGTATTTAATGTTAAGCACCATGCTAAGTGTTTGCTGATTGGGGCCAGGAGAGCTCAGAACCATACAGGATCAAGCCCTTGCTGTCTACTGTATAACAATCTATAACTACTGATTAATGAAGAAACTCTCATGTTGAGATTACAATAGCCTAACTCTGTGGAGGAAAAAGGTTCCTCTAAGGATAATCCAGAAAGAGAGGAAGTAAGAATGAGAAAACCAGAAAAGCAATGTGTAAATGGATCAATGTTTAATGCTCTCTGTTTTTAGTCAGCAGATGTACAACGCAGCTTTAGAAAATGGTTATGTTCTCCCCTTATAAATCCAAGCTCCTGTTTTCTGAAAATAAAAATAGCTGAATATTTATCGGGGGGTTTATTGACATTTTCCTCAGGTTCCACTGGTAATCATTTCTAGTTATTCTCAGCATCTACTCCTGTGTTGCAGACCTCTCTTCTCTTTGTCAGTTTCATGTTGTTCCTTGGTGTGAAACTGACATGTGGTGGTGGTGGTGTTGGAAACAGACTGGATGAGCCACCCAGATGCAGCTCTGATTTTCTGGCAGGTGGAAAAGATTTGTGACATTGAACGTTCTCTCTTGTGCTTTCAGCTAAATCATTTTTGTTTCCTATGAGGCAAAGATCATTTTGCTCATGCCAAGCAGGCATATACAACCCAATAGGTAGTAGAACTACCGCAGATAGACTATCTGTATATGGGGGAGGAGTCCTAGGGTGAAGGGAGCACCTTCAAGAATTGCAGTTGCCCTGTGAACCCCACAGGGGCTTCCTGATATATGAGGGAGATGAGTCATGAGTGGGATGCACCTGCAACTTTGTGGATCCCAGTGCTACATTTCACCTCCCCCAGCTAGGGGGTGCAGCTATGACACCAATAGAGACTGGTTGTCATCAGCCAGGCTCAAACCTGGAGCCTCTGGAGTTCAGTGCCTAAGTCGCAAGACATGTGTCTCATAGCCAAGACTGTAGCAAGCTCATCAAGCTTAAGCTGATCTAGCTGCCATTGGAAGAGGACAGAGTGCTAACCTAACAGGCAGAAGTTACACAGTGGCAGAGATTACTGGAACAGCAGAGAGACTGTTGCTGCTCCACAGCCAAGTGGAGGAAGATTTCATTCCACTTGACATCTCTGTAATCACCCTGCACAATCCCAGTTAACTTGGGTTTGGCACAGGCATCCAGGTTTGACCCCATTAGGTTAAACTCAATGCTGACATCATTCCATGGAAGTCAGTGTCACAATAGAGGATAATTGAGCTCACTAAACTGAAAAGGAATAAATGAACCAGAAGCCTGCCATACAATGACTCTGTAGAAAAATGGCTCTTTATTTTTTGGTAGGAAGTAAACAAAAGTTGGCAAGTTTGTCCTGAAGTTCAGGGTTTTAAAAGTTCTCTTGCTTCAGTCCATTCCTACTGAAAAGACTGGGCGCTGGTCTACTGCACAGCGCAATTTCGGCAGCAATCGAAGGGAGATACGCAAAGTACCTAAAATACTTTGTGTATCTCCCACTGATTGCCTACCGCCTACTTACTGCGGTGTCTTCAGTAGGCTAAGTCAGAGAGAAACCATTTCCCTCCAGCTCAGCACTATGCTCCTTGCCGGGGTGGCCTTATTAGATTGACTTTTTGATCATCTGAACGGGTCTTCACAGACCCAATCAGTCAGTTAGGGAGATCAAATAAAGACAAGCCCATTGTGATCTTCTGCCTTCAGTTACATTCTTGCAACCCAATACACTCTTCCAATGCCAGCACAGCATAGAAGAGTAGAGAGTTTGGCCTTCTGTCTATCTTTAAATCTCAACTTTGGACTTTTTCCCCATCTACTGTGGGATTTCCCTAGCTTTTCATAGGCATTCCTCCCCAAAGTATTGAACAACGCTCTGGGCTTGAGTCTTCTATGTTACATCCATTAAAATATAATGTAGTTTCTTGGAAATCTCAGTGCTCGATTCTCATGTACTCAGAAGTGTAAAGGGATGCTATGACATTTTGAGGACCACCCAGACCAATAAGGGGTTCTGTCACCACCTGCCCTGTAACCTTCAAGCGCCTTTATGCTGTGCAGCTTTGGTTCAACCCCCTGACACCAGTAGCCAGCCCACAAACACAAGATCTCACCCTCGCTCTCACCAGCCTAGTTACCCCTTGCAGGGTGACACCAACAGATGTGGTCCTCCCCATATCCAGATCTGTCTTCCTGACACTCAACCAGACACTCAGACTTTCCCCCTCTGGTTAATTCATGCCTGAAGGCATGAATCCAGCTCCCTAGATATCAGCTTATTTTGGCACACACAGTCCGCACAATTTGACATGAGAGACCTGCTTAGGGTAAAAATGACCAAAAGTTTTATTTAATAGAAAAGCCACAGATTCAAAGACAAAATAATAAGGGAGAGCAAACATATACAAGTGACAGCAAAAAGAAACACAAAGACGCAGCCCTTTCCTGATATAAATTATCTGCTGTGCTGTCTTTGAACAGTTTCCCAGCATGCCCCTAGCAGAATCCAGCATTTTATAGAAAGTATTTACTAAGTGACTGCACTTCAGTTTCTGGACAGAAAACCTTAGAAACAAGCTTTGCTGTAACAAGGTTTTTGTGCGCCCCCCCGCCCCAGTTCATGATGACTCATGTTTATTTAGCATGTAGAAATCCCCTCTTCCCTGAAAGCCAGGATGTCTCAGTGATTTTCCATTAACTCCATTGTCTTGTCCTGGCTAGATAGTGAGTTGTTGCTTGGTGCTGGGGTCTTATAAAGCCCTGTCTTAGAAGGTATCCCTCTGGTCTGTGAGTAGGAGTTGAAATTATAGTACAAATTATGAGCACAGTTCTCTTTATGCACAAATACAAAGATTCATATCCACAGTCTGCAGAGATATCTCAGAATGACCATCAAGTTCAGAACATTACAAGCTTTCGCAGAAGACCTTACTTAGTATACAACATGCAATCAGTAGGTTCAACTGCTCCTTTTGGGGGTTTAAACCTTCTGTTCTCCAATTGGGCTCTCTGGACCATGGTTGCCACAGCCATTATTGTAAATGAGAAACAGACCAATGCTGTACATTGCTGTAAAACTGTTGTAAATGAAGGTAGAATTATGCCTTCTGTCATCCCCTGATTCAGTAAACTGAGCTAATTCTAGCTTGTTTCCTCTAACTTTTAATATGCACTAACTACCTCTGTGGATACTCCCACCATGGAGTTTTGTGTCTTAACATGGTTGTCAGGCTTTCTGTAGGCTGGCTTCTTATTCAAATGTAGCAAATACTATGTGCACTTCTGGCCCAGGGACTGAGAGTTTATCTTTTAAGTAAAAATAGCTATCTCTTTCAGGTGTAACAAGAATTCCAAAGGGGTAACCGTGTTAGTCTATTGTAGAAAAACACCAGAGTCCTGTGGCACTTTTAAAGACTAATAGATTAATTTATTGCATGAGCTTTTGTGGGATAAATAAATCTGTTAGTCTTTAAAAGTGCCACAGGACTCAGGTGTAACAAGGAGAGAGTTGCAGGGTAGAAGAGGAAATGATGGGAGGCAGTCCTTCTCCAAACTCCGTTTAAAACAGGACACCTTTGATTTTAATTCAGCTCTTATGGTTGAGGTTGCATCTTATTTTCTCCACATTAGTTCTGCTATCTTGAATGTTGTCTGTAGTCACCAGTCCTGCAAAGGTACAGATTGTCAGCCAGGACTCTTAAACCTGCACAGTCCCTTTGTAGGACTGAAGCTTTAATTTGTACTTCTTTGTTTATGTATCAAACGATACTGCACTTACTCAAGAGACAGTTCCCCTGCTACTATACATGTTCAACATGCAAAATAAGCCTTGGATCATTCGGTTACATGTGATGAAGAACATATTGATTCCAGCCTTCTTTCTTGTTTGCTTGCTTATTCTCAGGTGGCTTCCATTTATGTCCCAGGGAATAATTCACTCAGAAATCGAGCTCTACCCTGAAGGTGAGGGTTATTGTTACACTATGGAGATGAAATCAATAATTTGTTTTGTTTGCTCAAAATCTTTGTGCTGAATTTCCACTTAAAATGTCAGCATTAACCCTTTTGCAGCTTCTCCAATTCCATTTAACAGGCAAGTTTCAATTCTGTTCTATTCTGTTTTAGGGGTGGGTGTGAGTGGGGAAGCTTTGCTTATACGGGAGCTCAAGGGTTAATATCACACTATCTCCCACCGCCTTTTCTTAATGTAACCGGTTAGGTCTATTATTAACTGCACTTCATATTTTATTTTTGGCAGAACTGCAAATAAATCATCAGCTGAAAATGCAAGATGAAGCAAATGGTAAATCCTGCTGCTGCTTTCTGTCTTCTAATCAAGACTCTTTCTGTTTCAGAATGACTAGCCTTGCACATTTTTTTCATTTTTATTTGCTTTTAAAATTTTAATTACATTACCAAGTTGACTACTGCAGTGAGCCCTGAATTCTTCATTTTGGTTTAAATGATAAATCACTTGAACTGTACTATTTGCAAATTCTTTGTCTTATTCTGTCATTTTTCTTGCCAATAATTTTGGGATCTTTCACCAGTTATCTGGGATTTTATAATTTTCCCAGTAATTAATGATGGTCCATCTTAATTTTACTTTCCTTAGTTAATACTTTCCCCCATGGCTCTGTGGCTTTTGTCACCCAAGGCCATGTATAATTAGCTTTTTCCATTAGTTCTTCATTTTCCTATTTTACCTATGATTTCTTGTTTGTCTAGTTTGACTTTTCTACCCTGATACAATTGTTACATATATCTGAATAGCACACAACTCCCCCCCGCCCCCCCCACCTGTAAGTAATACTTTTATGTTGTAGGTTGAGCAGCAGTTTGGAAACTGTAGGGAAGAAGTTTTAAAATATGTTTATAATTCACTGTAGTGATATCCACTGAGACCCAGATACGTCTTTACAAGTGGTGTCCCTAAGGCAAATCATTAATATAAAATTTGTCTCTAACTATTATACAAATTATATTCAAATCCACATTTTACTTGTATAAATTTTATTGTGAATAACAATGAATTTTGCCTTAAATCCTTTTATTGTCTTTCTCAAAAAGCACATTTTCTATCCTGTTACCAATTGTTGTATTGGCGTTTGCTCTACAACACTCTAATAATTAATACCTCCAGAGTTCCATCAAACCAAGCCTTTAATCCATTTTAGAGGGAACTCTGTTGAGTCCTTCCTGCACCCACAGAACTGAAGACCGCATTGTATCAATTGAGTCAAGTGTGTCTGACCGTGCAGCACAATCACGGCATATAGAAATGGCTACTTAAGTCTAGAAAGAGAGTTAGGGTGGGGGTGTAAACTGATGATGCATTCTCAGAGGAGTTTACCACCTTGGGCCTACAAAGTGCACACTGAGTTGAACATTCTAACCCTGATCCAGGATCACAATGAAGCACCATCTTGCTGACTGGTAGGGCTGGTTGAAAAAAATCTGACTACGTTGTTTTTTCCTGTAGAAACTGAAGTGTTTTGTGGCTTCTTGTGGGCTTTGATGAAAAGGTCCTCAGTTCTTGGCAATATGAGAAATGAGTTGACCATAGAAAAGCCAATTGTTCACTGGTTAGAGTGAACCTTCATGGGTTTAGGAAAGCCCAAATTCAAGTCTCTGGTGTTCCTAATTTAGAGCAGGGGCTTAACCTATACTCCAACCTCCTAAATTACACTGAACTATCGAATCAGTCTCTCTCTCCAGCCTAATGAACATTCAATTCGTTATAGACCGTGGAACAGCTCCAACAGGAAATATTGAGAGAGAAACTCATTGACTCTATAGCCCAGATTAGGACACCTGCTTCCGGATTGGGATTAAACACTCTTGAGATTCTCATTCCATAGGATACTTCTCCATATCATTTGCCTTGTCTGTCTTTATTGCTGTCTTTCTACAATGCCACCTGCACACACTCTCCTTTTACTTCTGCATCTCTTCTTACGCCAAATAACAAATAACAGTTCAAAACCTTTAAGAGTTCATTGTAAGCAAGATAGGATCAAACCAAGACCCAAGCATGCCTTTGGGAAAAGTCACACTGGGTTGAGATTCGAATTTGGATTTCATGGAATGCCCCATATTGTGTAACAGTCCAAATTTAAACCAGAATCCAAATGCCCCCATCTTTGGGGAGTTTCAGGTCAAGAGACACAGCTGAATTGCATAGCTTGGGCTCACATTGGCTATGTCTACACTTGTTAATTTAAGTCAACTTTAGCTAAATTGACTTAGTTAAGTCGACTTAGCATGTGCACACTTAAATTTTAAGTCGACTTAGGGGGGAACTTACAAAGTTGACCTAGAGCGTCCACACTGGACGCCTAGGTCAACTTCTAGGGGCTCGGGGGACCTTGGGCAGGTCCACGGTGGCGGGAGGGGCACCCCTTGCCCAGTGCCAGGGGGCTCAGCCTTTGCCCCATTGTACATGGGTACAATGGGGCAAAGGGGGTCAGGGACCCTGGCAGGGCATGAGGCAGGGTGGGCGGGGCTCTGCCCTTCCCTTTGGGGGGGCATGCCAGGCTCTCCCTGTGCCCCCCCCAGCAGGGAGGGCAGTGGGGGAGTCCTGGAGAGCCCTAAGTCAACTTAAAGTCGATTTAGGGCTACTCCAGGTCTACACTTTAAAAAGTCGACTTAAGCCTAAAGTTGAATTAAAAATAGGTTTAATAAAATCGACTTAATTTTCATTAAGTCGACTTAAGGAAATTGTAGTGTAGACGCAGAGTAAATTAAATCGACTTAAGCAAGTTTAAGTCGACTTAATTTACAAGTGTAGATGCACCCATTGCTATTTGTAAGGGTACCTTTAAGGATATCTCCCCTGCCTTCCCAAACCTAGCCTGAATATCAAGACTCTTGAGCACTAATAGTATTACTTTGAGATTGCATTGCCTGCCTTAATTCAGTGAGGAAGGGCATAAATTGCGAATCATAACCATCGTCTTCCCCCCAAAAAACAAAGCAAAAACAAGCTACACCACCTAAGTAAGTTTCATGAGAAAATTTTGTATTAACATCATCGAGTAGTCTTGACAGAACAGTCTTTAGAATATAGGAGAAAAGAAATTTGGGGTGATATAATTGAGAGCACCTAGAAATCCAGGCAAAAATATATTTTCTTAGCTAATTTAAAATTTAGCAGTTTAGTGTCTTTCTACAGAATTTTGGAACTTGAATTGAGTTTCCCCATGTTGCATTTTATTGCTTGTCAGTAATGTTCTTTATTTAACATGTTATCTCGTAAGAGATGAGACTTCATTCTTTGCCAAAGTAATCTGGGCTTTCTGAAAAGTAAAAGAACATTGTTAGGAAATAGAAGAAGCTGGCTTTAATTTTTAAAAAAGAGTCTTATGCACCGAGTATAATAGCAGGGAGTCCTTCTGAATTTCCCTTTTTACCCCTTTAATCATTCTACCTTCAGTATTTTGGATGTAGTCACCCCTCCAATTGAGTTGATGTTCCTTTGCTAGGAAAGTGGGTCTCTGGAAACTGACATGAGGGGGAAATTTTTCAAAGTCACAATACCCATTGTTTTTCATTGGGAAATCTATATAACTAAACCACAGTTGTATATATGCACGGCGGGACGTGGACGCAGCTCCTGCGCGCGCATATAACTGACACAGCTGTGCGCGCACAGCAGCTGAATCCACGTCCATGCCATGCATAAGCCTGTGGATTAGATAGCTCGCATGCACGGCTGCCCTCCCGCCAATTTGCGATTCTTTAGAGAATCGGGGGTTTACTGGTAGGTATCTAAGTCCCTTGAAAATCTCCCTGGAGTTCCTTATTCCCTCCAGAAGCATGAGAAATGGGAATCAAACTCCCTATCCCAGCTCACATCCATCCATCCCCCCTCCTCTCCCCGGAAACAGTAGATTCAAGGCCTAAGAAAAGCATTTCTGTCTGATTCCTGAGTCTTGACTCACATAGCAATTAACAAACCCAAGGCTTTTTAATGATAAAACTGCAGTGTATTCCATGGCATTTTTCTATAACAAGTCTGTGGGCTAGGATTTTATTTTGCTTTCTCCAAACTGTTCTGTTTGCTTTCTCCAGAATGAATTAAAATCACTAGGTGGAACCTGTTGTAGGTTTGGGCCTGTGTGCACAATAAAAGAAATGGCAAAGCACTCTCGATTCCTGCTTCTCAGATGTAGGAGCACAGTTTCTGCTTCTGAACTGATCTTTTTAATGAGATTTGTGTTAAGCTCATTACACATTTATATAACATATGCAATGTACTGCAGAAGAAATGGCGTTCATATATACTGAGATCAGGGATGCTGTATATCAGTGATCCACAAACCTTTGAGGACCCTTCCTTTAACAAAGAGATCCACTCTCATATTATCTCAATCCCACTTTTTCCCTCCAGCAATTAGAATACTTAGTTACATGGCATGCTAATATTTGGGCAATGAGAAGGATAATTTGACTTAATTCAAATATTTTTAAAAGTTTTGAAAAGTTCTGATACTTTTTGTTTGTATGGAATTTCTGGCCAGCAGCCATGGTTGCAGGGGTTAAAGTATGAGGGAATGCACCGGAACACAGTTCTGGAGCCCCCAAATTTGAGGGGCCAGAGTTCTGGGGCCCCTAAAAATAGAAAAATCCAGCGGAACTCATGTTCCGCCCTGCCCTGGGTGCTGGCAGGTTCTACGCCCCACCGTTGTTAATCACAAAACTTATTGTGTTATGCAGCATTTGCTAGTTTGTGACAATAATTGCTATAAACATAAATGCCATATAAAATTATAACCATGTTTATGGAGCGATAACTGATGCATGTGGTACTGAGAAGTGGTTGCAAATGCCTACCTGGGCTGGGGCCCACACATGCATGAAGGGGGGCCCAGACAATACAGGAAGGGGGCCCGGAGATTAATTCCGGGGCCTGTCAAATTATACTTTAACCACTGCATGATTGTGACCCAAATCCTGCAGGGAAGGGTTGTTCCCCACACCCCACCCACAGATGATCCAGGTGGGAAATTACTGGAAATCTCAAGAGAAAAGCCAGTTCTCATGAGATTTCCAGGCTAGCCTTGCATCGAGAACAGTATCTGAGCTTTTAAAAACAGCAAGAGTCCTGTGGCACCTTAAAGACTAACAAATTTCTTCAGGCATAAGCTTTCATGAGTTCCAACCCACTTTGTGAAATGCAGGAAATTTTGGATCCTTATCCAAGCTGAACGTGAACATGCAACATTATCTTGCAATTCAACTAGCACATCTCCCAACACTACGGCTTTGCAGGTGCATAGTAGGTACAATTGCCTGGACTTGGCCGTGCGTGATTTGCACTGTACCACTCCCCAGCCACATAGCAGTTACTGTGATAAAAGTGTTCCTATTTTATTTTCATTCCACAGAAGGAGACTGGAAGATTACTGTAGTCACTGGGGACTTCAAAACAGCTGGCACAACAGCAACAGTATCCCTTTATGCGTATGGAGAAAACAAGTCTTCTGGTCCTATTATTCTGGGCTCTGGGAAACACCAGCTGTTTAATCCCAACAGTGCAGACACATTCAAGGTACAGTACTGTTTTAAATAAACACTGGAAAATTTACTTACAGGACCTATTCAAAATGGATTTTCTCACAAAGGGATAATATTAATAAAGGGACTCAAGCAATATGTATTTAAACTGTTTTTTTTCTGAATTGTTCATTGATGCTGCATGAAAATTGCCCGAGAGAATGGAGGAATTGTATAATTAGGGTGATAGTCAAGTCAGCCAATTCAGAGAAGTGGCAGCACTCAGAGGATCAAGCAGAAGATGCATTCTAGGAACTTTCTTCCTGTGACTAAAATTCTAATTTTAAATTGGCACAGTTCATGTGCAGAGGCAGAGAATCATTTCCTTTCCTTGGATCCATTCTTAATATCATATTAGTAAAGTAGGACTAGGTTATGGCTTGTCCTGCACAAGCATTAAGGGGAGTAAGACATTCTCCCTGTCCACCCTCCTCCCCACCACCCAGTACTCCTACATGAACTACCTGGATCTTGTGTTCAGGGACACAGAAGTAGGCAACCTATTTCTCCTTAGTCCTTAGGGCTATGTCTACACTTGTGTATTTAAGTTGACTTAGTGTGTCTCCACTTAAAAATAAAGTCGACTTAAATGGGAACTTACAAAGTCGATCCAGAGCATCCACACTGGATGCTCTAGGTTGACTTTGTGGGGCTAGGGGGACCTAGGGCAGGTCCACGGGGGCAGTGGGGGCACCCCTTGCCCAATGCCAGGGGGCTCAGCCTTTGCCCCATTGTACTTAAGTACAATGGGGCAAAGGGGGACAGGGACCCTGGCAGGGCATAGGGGCAGGGTGGACAAGGCTCTGCCCTGCCCTGTGTGGGGGTATGCCAGGCTCCCCTTGTACCCCCCCCCCGGCAGGGAGGGCATTGGTGCAGCCCTGGAGTAGCCCTAAGTCGACTTAGGGCTACCCCATGGCTGCACTGGCTTAAGTTGACTCTAGGGAGGAGGAGGTTTTATAAAGTCGACTTAATTTTAATTAAGTCGACTTTATTTTCCTTAAGTCGACTTCAGCAAGCTGCTTAAGTCGACTTAAGGAAACTGTAGTGTAGATGGAGGGTAAATTAAGTCGACTTAAGCAAGCTTAAGTCGACTTCATTTACCAGTGTAGACACAGCCTAGGAGTTGGTTGGTGTGGAGGAGTGGGGAATGGATAGAGCTTGGAGCCAAGCCCCCACATGCTCACTGGCCACCCTGGGCCGGGGAGTGTGGTATAAGCCAACAGGCATTGACTGCACCTGAGGAGCAATGAAGAGGGAAGGGAAGGAATTGTGATGCTGAGGGCTGATTCAGGGGCACAGCGCTTCCACAGAGCCTCTCCTTGGGGTGGTGCAGTTACATAGCATCTCATGGCAGGGTTATGCCTAAAAATCCCCTTGCCCACAGTATGTTAGGTTCATGTTGGATAAGGCACAGAAAGCAGAGGATGGAGAATCAGTACCAGGCACATGACAACGGAGGTGGTTTCTTTGTGAATTATATTGTGTGCTTTCCAGCTGCAAGTGCAAAATTATCTAATGCAAAGTCTCCCAGAGGAGTGTTGAACGCTAGACTGAGGTAAATCAAAAATAACACCACTAAGTCAGTGCAGTAACAGTGCTATAAAACTGGTGTAAGTGAGGTCGGATGAACCATATGGATGATATTCGTGTCTGTCTGGAGGCAGAATTTAACTCTTCCTGCACCCATCACTCAGGACAACTGAACAGGTTCAGATAAATTAAAATAACTTCTTGAATATTCACCCATCCCTTAAATGGAACCTTTCTGAAGGTAGGGTGATGAAATGTCCCAATTTTGTAGGGACAATCCTGATATTCAGGGCTTTTCCTTATATAGGTGCCTATTACACCCCAACCCCTGTCTTGATTTTTCACACTTGTTGTCTAGTCATCCTATTGTAAGGAACAGAGTGCTGCTCCCTCTGGATCTACTGTTCAGGACTCACCCTGTTCCTTCATGCAGTGCAGCAAGGCCTGGTACCTGAATGACTCATCCGTTTTCAGCTGGGCTTGATTCCCACTTAAACACAGGATATAAATTATGGCCATTATAAGAGTCAAATGGTGTAGAGGGATGTTTTGCGTAAGTGACACAAACTTTAATGACATTTGGGAATCTTCTGCCCAATGTACTACCTGGTGTTCACCAAAACCAGCAACGCCTGCAGGTTAGCCAGACCATCCCACCTTCTCATGAGAACCACTCATCTAGTTCTCCAGTTCAGCTGCTACTGACAGATAATGGTGATGATGATAATCAGAGAGCAAATAAATGTGAGCAACATCCTTTTCCCTAAACTGATTTCTTTCATAATCTTAAATGACTGATTTTAATAAGCTAATTCATTATTTTTAATAAATCTCCAAGACAGAAAATCATGCTCTCAAAAATGTTTTCTACTGTGTTAGTATTTTTCAGTATTGCAAGGCATCCACCAATAGAGCGGTGTTCTAGGAACATCCTGTAATTGTTTAATATCAGTTTTAATAGCAAAAAAAGCTGCAAGTAAGATGTTGCATTCCACTATTTCTTGCACATTGTTGGTTTCAGCCGTTAAATATCTAAGGGGGAATCCTAGCCTACTTAGGGTGATCAGATAGCAAGTATGAAATAATACGTAACAGGAGGTAACATAAGACAAAATCCTGAATTGTCTCTATAAAATCAGGACATGAGATCACTGTAGCGTGTAGCCCTACTGAAATCTCCCAATGATTACTATGGTTATGATTTCTATGGTTATGATTTTACCCCTTAAGAATGTGCTATATGTAACCTATGAAGGCCATTTAACTTCCAGCTGATCTTGAAGAGTATTGATATCTGTTTTGGGGTTGTGCTGGAGTGTTTGGTTATAAATCATGTTACTTGATTTTTACAAAAATCCATAAGAATTAATAATAAAACAATGGAAAAAGATGCCCACATGTCCCGCAAAAGGACAATGAAATATCAGATGTTTTCTAAGCTCCCTTAGTCACAATTGCTACACAAAGTGTGGCAGAGAAATGTCTACAAGCCCTAAAAAAAAAGAGACATATGAGAAAATAAAATAGCTGAGCCAGGTTCTGAAGTAGGAAAGAACAATCCTAACACAAATCAAGACTATAATAAGCCCACAGATAGTAACGTTAACTTTATATGAACTGGTGCATTCTGTGGAGTATCTGAACATTCTCTCTAAAGCCAACGCAGTAAGTATTCAAGAACATTAAAGAAAGCTAACATAAAAAACAGAAGGGACTTGGAAGTCTGAGTATACCTAAAATCAAAATCTTCTCCTAGAAATCTATTTCCAAGACTTTATTGATCTCCATGGTGTCATTTACACTGGTTTTACACAGTGGGGCAACTCCATCTGCTTCTGATTTACACTGGTGTAAGTGAGTAGAACTGATTGGAAATATTTTAGTGAAGTTCTTTATAGTTGTAGTTAAACACGTGCAGGTTTGTCAAAACTAAAACTATTCAGGAATCAGGGTCAGTTTTGACTAATCTCCAGTTTGAAATGATTTTTCATGTCTATGTTTAAGTGAATTAGACAGAGAATAAAGGGGGGAAATAAAAATTGAAGCAAAAGATTTTGAAATAATTTTAATGAAACATTTTGATAGACCCAAACTGGAGAAAATTTCTTTTCCATTCATGGATATTTTTGAGATTTTGACTTTTTTGTCCTGATTCTAGATGGAAAAAATTTTTGAATTCTAGAAAAACATTTCTAGAAAATAGGAAAATATTTCTAGAAAAATGGGGAAAATATTTCTTGCCCAGCTCAGTAAGTGAAATCAAAAACAGGCTGTGGGTGCATTGCACTTTACAGGTATAAAATATGGCAGTATCTTTCCCTAAGGTATTAACAATCTAATTGTAGCAGAAAAAAATTAGTGGAGGTAGTTTGTCTTGTGATGGAGAACGTCCTTGTTTCTGGATGGAATCTAAGGTTCTGTGCACACAAGGTAGCTGTTTGCCGGCTGCACCATGTTAGAGGTAGCTGTCTAGTGCTTTTCTTTCCAAGCATAGACTGATGGGAAGATTTATTGTCCCTATATCCTCTCTACCTGATATGCTCATTCTACAAAAATAGGTTTTCCCTGAGTGGTTCTGATAATTTCCCCAGGGGCTGAAAGAGGCTAGACTACTACTTGGGGATGGTTTTCTGTCTTGGCATTATTCATGCATGATTTTCAGTGAATGATTATTCTGTGGAGAATCACAGTTTCCTCTAATAAAGAATGTTGCTCTGCTAAGGGTTACAGCTAGTTTCAACATTTTAATCTGGTTTCCCATGATCCCTTCTGCTGCCTCGACGGGATCCAAACTGTTTTCTAAAATTCCAATCCCGGCAATATCTTGAACAACTAAACTTTTATTGTTTGGTAAATTATACTTAACATCTTGACCTATGATACATGATGATGATTACTCGTATTCTGCTTGAAAAAAATCTGGTCTGTGATTTCTTCTGGTGTTTGGTTATGGGAGACTATTACATTCCCCATTCCAAAGAGAAATGGCCAGAGGAAGGTTAGCGATTACCTTTCTTACGCGTTAGCTGTAATCTCCCAGATTTTATTACTTCACTGAGGAATGAGCACACAGACTTGGAGCCAGATCCTACCACCCTTAGCAGTATTGACTTGTGTGGAGCAGCCCTATTTTACACCAGCTGAACATCTAGCCCAACATGTCCACTTGCAAAATAAGGCACCATTAGCTGTTACTAAGTGTGGCAGAATCTGGCTCCTGCTTAATAAGGATTTCCTTTGCTTCTTCTCTTTGTATCAGCATATTAGATGGCAAGCTCTTTGGGGTAGCATGAACCTTTACATTATTAAAATAATAATTAAAATTAATGTGAATGAGAACACCTGGACTTCGGTGACTTAAAATCTGTGGCTTTGTATTTGACAGTTAGGGACTCTGTTTATAACACACTATGCTGAACCTCCAGATCCAAAAACCTCAAAATTTGGGGAGAGAATGAGCAATATGGATCAAATTGTGATCTGAATTTTGTGGCTTGGGCCCCCACTCTAATAGACAGCACTGCATTTCTCTCTCTCCATTTCCAGTAGTTAGAATCCTTCGATTTTCTTTGAATTGATTGTTTGATACATTCTCACAGTCTGCTGTGACAAGGTAGCTGATTTTAGTATTAAGCATTAATTCGTTGTGGGGCCTTTACCAATACTTGCAGAAATGCTTGGTCATAATGATTAATGAATATATTGCTAGTGTGAAAGTATTGCAGCAAAATATTAAATTTGGCCATTTCCCTTCCATTATTAGTGTTTTATTGGTAAATAATATTGTTTTTTCCATAAAGAGCACATTATATATTATTGTACTGTACGTTGAATTTATAGTGCTAAGTTTATTGGTTAATTTTTGATTTTGGTTGCATTCTGGTTAAGTATAGTATATTCCTTTGAGGATGATTCAAAAGAGAAAAGACATAACTAGTTATCAGTACATAGATCATCAAAAGGCATGTCTACACTGGAAAAAGTGTGTCCTTAAATTGGGTTAGTTAACCTAGAATAAAATAGTAGAGAAGACATGGCAATGGGGCTTTTAACTCAGTTTAGCAGTCTGAGTTAAACACTGGCTCCTCTAACCAGATAGCTGAAAATTCCTCCAGAATGGGGAAATCCCCCAAATGACATCACTCCGGTATAGCCAGCTCTATGCCTCCTGCTTCCAAGCACTTAGGGACGGTGGACAGGACATGGCTTGAGCACTGATGTGCTCTGCCTGTCTCTGGTTGCTAAAATGACCATTTAGGGCCCAGGACAGTGGGGTACAATTTAGGGCAGCCTTGAGTCTCTACCTAGTCCAGTCAGTTGAAATCAACCCACAGCCAAGATCAGGCTATGCGAAGGCGGCATTAAGTCACCTTCTGTAGTTCATGGCTTCATTGATCTCAAGGCCGGTAGGGAAGATTTTATGATCATCTAGGTTGACCACCTATGTATATATTGCAGGCCACAGAACTTTCCTGACAAAAATTCTAGTGCATATCTTTTAGTTTTGATTTTAAAATTGCCAAGGATGGAGAACCTACCACAACCCATGGCAAATTGTTCTGATGGTTAATTGCCCACACTGTTAGAAAGTTATGGCTTATTTGCCTGCATGTGTCTAGCTTCAATTTCCTGCTATTGGATTGTGTTATACCTTTCTCTGCTAGATTGAGGAATCCATTTTCATTTTTCCTCCCATATAAATTCTTATAGACTATGATCACATCACCTCTTGTCTCTCTTTAGTAGGATAAGTAGGTCTGTGCCATAAGGCAGGCTTTCTTGTCCTTTAGTCATCCTTGTTATTTTTCGTGGAGCCCTCTCCAATTTATCAGCATTCTTCTTGAACTGTGGCACCAGAACTGGCCACAGTATTCCAGAAACAGTCACACTAGTGCCAAATACAGAAGTAAAATAATCCTCCTTCTTCTACTTGAGATTCTCTTGTTTATACATCAGTCTCATGAGCCCTTTTGGCTACAGTATCACACTGCGAACTCATGCTCAGCTGACTGTTCACCATGACCTCCAATTCTTTTTCAGAGTCATTGCTTGCCAGAATCCCCCCATCCTGTAAGTTTGGCCTACATTCTTTGCTCTTAAATGTAAACATTGACTTTTAACAACACACCATATTGTATACTTGCACCTACGTTACCCAGTGATCCAGATAGCTTTGTATCAGTGACCTCTCTTCATTATTTACCATCCTCAAACTTTCAGTGATGGTTTTATGTGTTCTTCTAAGTCAGTGATAAAAGTGTTTACCAGTGAAGGACCAAAAACTGATCTTTGTGGGATCCCGTTAGGAACATGCTCACTGATGTTTCCTCATTTACAGTTATGTTTTGAGGCATATCACTTAGCCAGCTTTTAATCCATTTGTTAGTTGTATATTCTTTGTTTTTTAATCATGGTCATGCAATACCAAGTTAAACACCTTTTATAAGCCCAAGTATAGTACAATCAACACTATTCCCTTTATAATCAAACATGTAATCTCATTTAAAAAAATCAAGTTAGTTTGACAGGATCTATTTTCCATAAACGCATGCTGATTGGTATTAATTATATTACCCTCTTTTAATTCTTTATTAATTGAATCCCATATAAGCTGTTCCATTATCTTGTCCAGGATTGATACACGACTCACAGACTTATAATTACTCAGGTCATTGTATTTACCCTTTTTAAATATTGGCGTAACAATAGTTTCCTTCCAGTCTTGTGGAACTAGTGTTCCAAGACTTAATGAAAATGATGGTCTAATGAGCTCCTCAGATAGTTTTCAGCTCATTTAAAATTCTTGGAGCTGCTGATTTAAAAATGTCTATCTTTAGTAGCTGCCATTTAATATCTTCTTCAGATGCTAGTGGGATGGAAAGAACATTACATGATATGACCTACATCATCTGTTTGTTTTCCAAATACAGAACAGAAATATTTATTTAACATTTCTGCTTTCTACATTACTATTGATAATTCTATCCTTCCATCTAGCATTAGACCAATACCATTGGTAGGTTTCTTTTTGTTCCAAGTATACTTAAAAAAACTTCTCTTTGTTGTCCTTAACTCTGCTGTTCATAGATTTCTCCTCACTTTCCTTTGTTATCGATTTTCTACAATTCCTAGCTTCTGATTTATATTTGACAATCACATTAATTTTTCTCCCATTTGTTATATATTATTATTATTATTATTATTATTATTATTATAGCTGCCTTCACTTCCCCACTAAACATTTTTTTTTTAATCAATACTGCTTCTTTCGAAATTGTAGGATTGTGGGGTTTGGGGGCATCTAGTAAAGTGTTCTTAAACCAGTGCCAATTATCATTCACATTTTTTGATGAAATTCTTCCTCGCAGCTGATTTGGTTCCTAATTGTTTTCAGTTTTATGAAGTTGGCCCTTTTAAAGCTCCAACTTTATATATTATTGGTCTGGACTTTATTGTGCTTGCACATTATCAATGTGATCAAGCCATGATCGCTCTCTTTAAGCTACCATTAATTTTTAGTTCTGTGATCTGTCCCTCTTTATTTGTCAAGATGTGATCTAAAAGAATTCCTCTACGTTGGATGCAACACTTTTTGTTAAGAAATTGTCACCTATAATATTTAGAAATTCCAAGAATGTTTTACTACTGGCAGCATGAGATCTTCAATATATGTCACTCATATTGAAGTCCCCCAACATCACACAACATTTCCCCTTACATGTTATAGGCAGTAGCATAAGGAGCCAGGTAGCTGGGCTCAGAGTGAAACTGGGCTCAGAGTTCCTGTTCCAGTGCAGATGCTCCTAGCCAGATGAATTAAGAGGGCAGAGTAGCACCTAGGGATTATAAAAGGCCTGGTGAGAAAGAGACATGGGGAGTCAGAGTAGCCTGAGTCAATCAGGAGAAGGGCAGGAGATGAGAACTGCCAGAGACAGATGATGTTTCCTGGGAAAAAGCTAAAGGCAGGAGGAGTATCAGAGGGAGATGCCTGGTGGCTTTAAGCTTGAGAGGTGGAACCCAGGCCAAAGAAGGTTGAGGGAAGGGGGAGCAGTGGAGAGGCTTGACCATTGGCATCTCCTTGCCAAAGATCCGGACTCTGAGGAACAGTGTTATCCTAGGGGAGTGAGAGATACTCCTTTGGCAAGGAGGGTCCCAGCTGACAGGCTCTGAGTGTTCCCAGTGGGAAGAGCAGGGTTGCACCCAAGAAGAAAGGGGTAGAGGAACGGAAGTGTGGTAGAAAACATGAGGGTAGGTCTGTAAAAATCTGGCTTTGTTCTCTCCATACATATCTCACTAGAAGTCTCTGTTAAGTCGACATAACAAGTCAACGTAACTTTTTAAGTGTGGACATAGCTCACGGCTCCCTGCTGAGAAGGGAGCCTTGGTCCCCGCAGAAAGGACCCATGGGTCCCTTCTTGCCGGGAGCCCCGCTCTCTTCTCCCCGGACCCATGCGGGTCTGGGCAAGGAGAGAGCTGCTGGTGCTCCACTAACAGGGGATCCCCGAGGTTCCCCTGTCAGCAGAGCTTGGGGAAGGCAGCTGCTGTGCTCCAGCTGACAGGGGAACCTAAAGGATCCCCTGTCAGTGGAGCGCCAGCAGCTCCCTTCTTGCCTGGACCCTGCGAGTCCGAGGAGAAGAGAGCGGGGCTTCCTTCTAGCTGGGACTGCTCTGGTCCCAGAGAAGGGAGAGGGCAGCTGTGGCTGCCTTCTTGCCGGGAGCCCCGTGGATCCCAGGGAGAGGGCAGCCGTGGCTGCCTTCTTGTCTGGACCCTGAGGCTTCCCAGCAAGAAGGGAGCATGACTCCCTTCTGTTGGGAAGCAGGGGTCCTGGGGAGAAGGGAGCCATGGCTTAGTTCTCTAAGTTGACCTAGGGTGTCCACACTGGGTTTAGGTCAACTTAATAAATCGACTTAGTTGTTCAGTCAATCTAAACAGTGATAAGCCTAGTGTGGACATGGACTAAGTTAGGTCGACTTAAGCCTCCTTAAGTTGACCTAACTTTCAAATGTAGACATAGCCACAGAGTTTAAGGTCAGAGGGAACCATCATGATCATTTAGTCTGACCCCTGCACATCAAAAGCTACAAAACCTTACCCTTCCTCCTGTAATAGAACCATAATCTCTGACTGAGTGACTGAAGTTCTTAAACCAGGATTGACACATTTCAAATTACAGAGAATCTGCCATTTAGAGTGGTTTAAATCTACTACTGGAATAGTAGTCCTGTGAGGATTCTCACCTGAAGAGCCATTTACTGTTTACACAACTGGTTGTAACTTGAACACTAATGAACCTGGGCTATTGGACTCTTTTGGTATATCAAAGGCAAGTCTGGTCCTTTATCTCCTGTCACGAGGTTCTTAAGAATGCGTGCATGTTAAGCTAGGAAGCTTTTAAAGTAAATAATACCACATGTGCCTTTAGAACAGAAAAAAACGAGAGTCCTGTGCACTTTAAAGACTAACAAATGTCTTCGGGCATAAGCTTTCGTGGGCTCCAACCACTTTGTCAGATGCATGAAATGGGAGCTATAGTTGAGAGGTCTATATACACATGCCAGGATGAAGGAGGGGAAGTGCTAGCAAAGTCAGTTCAGTTAGGGTAGATGAGGTCCATACACAACAGTCGATGAAAAGGTGAGAATGTGTGAACAGGGACAATTACTTTTTATAACGTGTGAACCATTCCAAATCCCTGTTCAGACCCAGTCTGATTGTATCAAGTTTGCAAATCAGTTCCAGCTCTGCAGTTTCATGCTGAAGTCTGTTTTTGAAGTTTTTTTGTTGAAGTATGGCAACTTTCAAGTCTGCTACTGAGTGCCCAGTGAGATTAAAGTGATCTCCTGATGTTACCATTTTTAATGTCCGACATGTCATGTTTAAAGTTGACTCATCATAGCTTAAAATCAAAACAGTATTTCCAGTAATGTCATTCCTGAGACAACTTTCTTCCATTGACTGTACCTGAAGGAATCAAAATGCCTGCCCTGACGATAGCCAGTGTATAGGGGGATATTAGAAACACACTCTTTCTAGTTTGTTGGTTAACAGATCATGTCTGTCTGGTTCCGATGGAGGGAAATCTGAATACTGTTAGCCTATCCAGGCAGCACGGGAATCAATCTTTTTGGTTTAATGAACAGCTGGATAGAGGGTGGGAAGGCAGCAAGAGGAAGCCAGACAATGGTTAAATGTGTTTCTACAACATGGTGACAATTATTCTAAGTATCTGTTACCTGACCTAATGTTAGGAATGGGGTTTGAATGAACATGGAAAAATTTTACAGATTGATCCCTATGTGGTGATTCAGCCCATTCCTTATATGTTTACCTTCTCTTCTGCTCAGAGACTCCTGACTCTCTATGACAGTACCTACAACATATCCTAATTCTCCTAATTTTAAGATTAATGTGCACCTGTGCCGAGTTCATTAGCCACAGTTCAAGAATCTGGATGAGTTCAGACATATGGAAAATACAAGTAGCAGGCCTGGCCCTGGGTACTCAACTGATACAGTAGTTAAAGTATTTCTGGCATTGCATACCAGCTGCATGCTCACAATGTGGAAACATTTTTTATTCCCGTAGATTTCTTCATTATCTGTACGTGTCCCAGAAGGTAAATTAGCAAAGTCAATGATTTCTATTACTTTTGAGAATCCATCCATTACATACGACTTCTCTGAAATTCTGTTGATGATGTGGTCTTATGGGAAATTCATCAACTGCCTGTTGAGTGTAGTCTCTATTACTTGCGTTAGGCACTGGGACTTCAGTGGAATTACACCCAGGACAAATTTGTTCTGGAGTGTTGACTCATCTGAATGTTGTCCTGTGCAAATCTTCTGCACAGTGCCTGTGTTTAATTACAGAGAACTTTCTATAAGACAGTGACATACTGACCTAGTCTTATCCTTCCACCTACCAAAGAGTGGACCTTAGAGACTGAAATGGCTCCCTATCCAAAAGAAATCTTCACATACACTGTCCTTCCATTCTTTTACTGAAGTACCTTACTACTGAATGAGTTCCTGTTGAAATGAGTTATTCAATACCTTTTTCACTTGCTTACACCTTATGGAATCATTTTTGCCCTCAGCTACATAAGAACAGGTCATAGTAATTTCAGTCAGAATATTATTTGTGTGCCAGTAACTGCACAGACCATTTAAAAACATAAAAGGTACAGTAGCTGATAAATAATACCCTTGCCTCCTTTAGGATAAATTAAGCTTTATTCATAAAGCAAGGACTCAGGTAAGGGTTAGAATCAAGTTTTCAAGTCTGAGCAATTTCAGTAAGTTTGTGCCAAAAATATAGGGCCAGACCTGTTCATGCTGAGTCAATGGCAAAGCTTCCATTGACTTCAGTGAGATCAGAATTTGGCCGAAGAGTGAGACAAGTCACTGACACGAGAACTGTGCATTTTTATGCAACAAAAATTAATTATATAAGTAAACTATGTATATATTGTAGGTGCAGCTGAGGCACCTGTATTTGAAAATGAGGCCATTTTGAACAGTGCAGAAGTATTTTCCATCATTTCCACGGTACCCAGTTATTCTAAACATATTTGTTAAAAATGAAATGAATGTTGACACTGATGGATAAGTAAATTCACTTATTAGATGCAACTCTGAGAAAAAATATTGTGAGGGGAATGGATTTCTGTTCTCGTACTGGCAGTGATGTTAAGGTTAGTATGTGCTGATAGAATGTCTTGCAAAAACAGTGACTGCATAAGTTTAAGCTTCCTGTCACCTTAGGCACTCCATTACTTAGTTTTGGCACAAATCCATACAATTGGCAGTCTATGTTTAAGAATGTTTCAGAATTGACATAAGTACATGAGCTGTTGATAAAGACTTAGAAGCTTTTACACTACTCTCTGGGGGAAGCATCAATGGCACCTATTATGGTAACAACTGGTGGGCAATCCCTTCCAAGTTCGGAGACTTTGATTGGTTCAAGATATTTTGCCCAGAAGTTGGAACCTCTAACCCCAGATCTGAGCAGCCTTGAACTTTGTGAAAGTTTGGATCTTGATCTAGACTGATACTTGGCTGTTATGGACCACACCAAAACAAACAAACAAACAATCCTTGCTTACTAAGTTATGAAGAAATTTGGATCTAGACTGGAATCCAGACGTGAGATCTCACAAGAAGACTGGGCTTGTAAACACGTTCTTAGTACAGTTTAACCATGTGGCTTTTGAACCTCGCTATAATGTTTTGGGTTTGCTTTTGGGTGAAAAATTCTTACAGCTCACTCATTTTTCCAACTCTACTATCCAAGTCACCAAATGCCATGCTTGTTTCAATCCTATTGTTATCTCTGAACTTTTCTGAACATTAAAATAATCCAAAATTGCTTCTTCCTGCTTACTTGACTTCCTCATTTCTTATGAAGTTTGGGTGCCTGCAACAGATGAATATTGTGGAGTGTACAAGGTTCCCTTTACTGGGTATACACGACACTGGCTGAACTGTTTGTTACAGACTAATAAAGATCTATTCTCACTTACTGTGCTTGCAAAATTTCCCACTCATGTCACCCGGGGTTCTATGTACAGATCAGAGGAAGATTAGAAACCTATAAGTGACATCATATTATCCTTGAGTAATAACACTAGTTTTGCAGAAATCAAATAGGAGAGCTACCATCCATTATTCCTATTCTGTCATTCAAATTATGTAAAAATCAGACTTAGCCCCAGTGGAATTCAAACAAGCTGCACATTTAATAGTAATAGATAAGAATACTTTGCATTTCTATTGTGCCTTCCACTTGAGTATCTCAAAGTGCATGAATGAAATGTCACCATATCTCTGTGAGCTTGATATTAGCCTGATTGATCATTTGGGAAACTGAGGCACGAGTGGCTGTGCATTGTGGAAAGTTGCTCAGGAAATTTGGATCAGAGGAATACAGTGTGTCCATCCATCAATCTTGCGCTTTAACCACAAGATCCTTTCTTCTCCCGAAGACCTTTTTTTGCAGGTATGCCAGAAAGACAAATTGCACATAAAGCTGACTGTTACTTTTGCAGCCATTGTATCACAATAGAAAGAGACTAGAAGAGTTTTTGGAGCATTTCAGTTACTAAGGCAACAAGTTAACTTTGCTCTACAGAAACTTGCATAATGTTCTGAAAGTGGAAGTAAATTTGTGAATGCTGCTTTGCATTTGATTTGAGCATTCAAGATGAGTTAGCCAACCCAGGAAATTAATGTTTAAGAAGGAAAAAAGAAAAATGTTAGCAGTACGGTGTGGTTGTGAGAGCATTTTTATCTGCATTGCACTGCCAAGAGCTACATCTTACATAATTTTGACTGCATTCCAATTGGCAAACAGCAACATTTGAATAAGTCACTACCCCTGCAATGCCAATGTGAGATCCTGTCTGAGAGCAAGATAAATTGATCCAACCCAAAACTACGACAACAGATGGACTAAACTTATAAAGTTTTTGTATGTCCTTTCAGAATATCATGCACACCTGATTTGCTGTGGAAAAATATTAAGCGTGTTTTTAGAGTGAAAATGCTCTAAAACCTTTCAAACCTGTCAATTTTAGAAACATGATTTTAGAAATATGCTGTGTGTAGACTATATCCTGCATGCAATAATTCCAATACCCGCAATCCATTGTGAACAGATTGGATAGTGATGTCCTATTCTGTTTTGTCAAGTCAAATGCATGTGTTGGCTTTTTAACTCTGTAGGTCAAATTCACAGTTGGCATGTATGGAGGCAGGCCTGGATTTACATCTTAGGAATTCCTATGTACAGCATCTTCAGTGCCCCATCCCCCAACCTACAGCTGATCTTCATGTTTTTCACACTGGGGGAGAGGATGATATTGGAGAGTGGGGAGAGCAGGGTCAGCTCCATTTGGCAAGAGGGTGGGATGGAGGGTAGGCTGGGTGACCAGTTCGGCCAAGTACAAGCAGGGGTAATATGCTTATTTCTGGGCTCCAGCATCCGGTGTGGCCAGGGGGTGTGGTTTCAGGGGGAAGAGTGAGGTGGTGGGGCACTGGGAGAAAGAAGGAGCAGGGGAAAGGCCAGAGTTCTGGCATTTGTGTAGGGCCCCCAAATTGGCTGTGGCCCCGGGCATGAGCTCCATTGGCCTGTGCAGTAATCTGCTGCTGTTTAGGAGGCCCTAAATGGCCAGCACCCAAGGCATGTGCCCACTGAGCCCAGTAGGAAATCTGGCCCTGCATGGATGCAAATCATCTTCAGTGACGTTGTGCCCACTTACGTTGCAGTTTGAATGCCTGTGAGGTTTGGGAGTAGTATAAAGTCACAGAAACAGTCACTCGAGAATCAAAACAGAACTTTAGTAGAATCAGACTGAAAGTCACTTCCTGGACTTCCAACTGGTGGACACCCCTGGGCAGGGCTTTCCTTTCTGCACAGAGCTCTTCCCAATCTTGATTTGCCTCGAGCCACCTTTTCATCATGTTTGTCTGATGGTTGAGTTGCTTACCTTAGGAGGCCCTAAATGGCCAGCACCCAAGGCATGTGCCCACTGAGCCCAGTAGGAAATCTGGCCCTGCATGGATGCAAATCATCTTCAGTGACGTTGTGCCCACTTACGTTGCAGTTTGAATGCCTGTGAGGTTTGGGACAGTGCCCCATCCCCCAACCTACAGCTGATCTTCATGTTTTTCACACTGGGGGAGAGGATGATATTGGAGAGTGGGGAGAGCAGGGTCAGCTCCATTTGGCAAGAGGGTGGGATGGAGGGTAGGCTGGGTGACCAGTTCGGCCAAGTACAAGCAGGGGTAATATGCTTATTTCTGGGCTCCAGCATCCGGTGTGGCCAGGGGGTGTGGTTTCAGGGGGAAGAGTGAGGTGGTGGGGCACTGGGAGAAAGAAGGAGCAGGGGAAAGGCCAGAGTTCTGGCATTTGTGTAGGGCCCCCAAATTGGCTGTGGCCCCGGGCATGAGCTCCATTGGCCTGTGCAGTAATCTGCTGCTGTTTAGGAGGCCCTAAATGGCCAGCACCCAAGGCATGTGCCCACTGAGCCCAGTAGGAAATCTGGCCCTGCATGGATGCAAATCATCTTCAGTGACGTTGTGCCCACTTACGTTGCAGTTTGAATGCCTGTGAGGTTTGGGAGTAGTATAAAGTCACAGAAACAGTCACTCGAGAATCAAAACAGAACTTTAGTAGAATCAGACTGAAAGTCACTTCCTGGACTTCCAACTGGTGGACACCCCTGGGCAGGGCTTTCCTTTCTGCACAGAGCTCTTCCCAATCTTGATTTGCCTCGAGCCACCTTTTCATCATGTTTGTCTGATGGTTGAGTTGCTTACCTAATAACGGGAAAGAATCCAGTCCCCACATTGAATTGAAAGCCCCATCATATCACTGCTCCCTTTCTAGTCTCCCCACCAGCCCTATTTGGTTTTTTTGGTCAGCTTTCCCATGCTTTCCACCCATCCTCCCCAGTGCTCTCTCAGACAGGATCTCACATTGGCATTGCAGGGGTACTGACTTATTAAAATGTTGCTGTTTGCCAATTGGAATTTGTGCTACTGGTCTGCTCAAACGGAGCTGCAATGTACAGTTCCCCACAGTGGTTGAGTTTGGAATTTTGTTTCCTATGTTACCTTTGCTTTTGAACAAAACACTTCATTTAATGTTGTTCCTGGGATTTGAGTATGTCTCTACATAAAGTTCAACATCAGTAACAAAGGCATGGCTTCATTCTTCTGTAGCCTTACCTACCCAAAGATATCAATAATAGCTATTGTATACTTTATCAGTAACTGTTCACATTGATCAATCCGTTCACTGTTTCAGTCCTTTCAAAAAACTATATTGGTGATGGGCTTTTTAGTGGTTTCGTATCAGTGACTCTAACTGTAGAGGTACCTCCGGTGAGGAGAATAAGGTTTATGAGAGTATAATGTTTAGAGCTGGATCTAGCACCTGTCACAAAGCTTGATGCAGGAGGTGAACTAAAGTTCAAGCCGGCTATGGGAGCAGTAGGGTTGAAATTGTTTTATTCCCTCTAACAATACTGCACCACAAGATAACAGGCATTGCCTAAGGCTTCAAATGGTCTCAAAGAAGTGCTGGGTCTGTCCCTGACTAACCATGCAATTTATATGCTTCACAACAGAATGTCACCAGCTCAGACCCCTTGTTAAATATGTTTATGATACTCCCTCACCAGTGACATACTCGCCTTAGAGGTCTGAATTTTAAAGGCTGGATGACAGGTTTGCAACCTTGTTAGACCCAGCTCACTTTATGCCATGACATTGCCTGCACAGTCTTTGAGTCAGATTGTGTGATCTTTGCTTGCTGCTATCCACTGGCTCTAAATATCAGCACCACAACTCCTACGTCTGTCAATTTTGCCCATCCACTTTTAAATGCCATAGCTCTCTGCTGCGGGTAATATCTTTGGTTAAATGTATGCTAATACTGTGTGTATGCTGCTAACCTCATCTGTACATATAGATTGTACCATACGTAACATCATTGCCATACATGCCTTTAATTGTGTCTGGCCTGGCTCAATAATACATGAGAGGACGGAGAAGGAAGAGGATTCAAGAATCTTTTCCCCATCTTTGAACTGTGTCCCGGCATATCTGTAGTCCTTCTGCCCAGGAAGCACCAGCACATGTCAGCCTAGTGTCACTGGGTGTGTCTACACTTGTAAATTAAGTCGACTTAAGCTTGCTTAAGTCGACTTAATTTACTCTGCGTCTACACTACAGTTTCCTTAAGTCGACTTAAGCAAGTTGCTTAAGTCGACTTAAGGAAAATAAAGTCGACTTAATGAAAACTAAATCAACTTTATTAAACCTCCTTTTAGTTCGACTTAAGGCTTAAATCAACTTTTTAAAGTCGACTCAACCCAGTGTAGACCTGGAGTAGCCCTAAGTCGACTTAGGGCTACTCCAGGATTCCCTCACTGCCCTCCCTGCTGGGGGGATGGGGCATAGGGGGAGCCTGGCATGCCCCCCAAAAGAGCCTGCCCACTCTGCCCCTATGCCCTGCCAGGGTCCCTGTCCTCCTTTGCCCCATTGTACCAAGGTACAATGGGGCAAAGGCTGAACCCCCTGGCACTGGGCAAGGGGTGCCCCCTGCCTCTGTGGACCTGCCCTAGGTCCCCCTAGCCCCTAGAAGTCGACCTAGGCATCCAGTGTGGACGCTGTAGGTCGACTTTGTAAGTTCCCCCCTAAGTTGACTTTAAATTTAGGTGTAGACATGGTAAGTCGACTTAGTTAAGTCAACTTAACTAAAGTCGACCTAAATTTACAAGTGTAGACATAGCCACTGAGAGTGCAAAGCTGGCCCATGTAGGCGGGGGAGCAAAACCTGCTCCCTGTGAATAGATGGCAAAGTGGCAACCCTCCCTTTGCTCTCCTGAAGAGTATTATGTCTACCTGATGAATAATGCTTCCAGGAGCACTGGTGTGGTAGACCAGTGCACAGCCCTCTATTGCACTGGCTGTGCCTTTAAGATAAAATGCAGTCCTTGTCATTTTTAGTGATGCTGACTAATGAGATCATGTTGCCCAAATCAGCCTTTATGCTGAGCACTATCAGTTTGGCATGATGGGAAAAGAAAACCAGGTATTTTTCTGTCAGACTGTTCTCTCTGATTTTTCTTCATAGCATCAGCTGCCAAAGCCATCATGGAAGATGAGAGATTATAAAGTGCTTAACCCTGCTTTTTATGTTTAGATTGCTGCCTTCAGCATTGCTCAGCACACTTCTTCTGCAGCCCAAGACAAAGTGGCTGTTGTGTAAATATTGCAGCATTCTGTGAGACATAATAGTTGTGTTTTACTGTTTAAATTTGCTACAGTGTGGGTATTAGCCTTTGCAGAAACAACTAACCCCTGATCCCAACACACATAAAAATAGACTAGACAAGAAGTCCTGTGGCACTTTTAAAGACTAACACATTTATTTATTGCATGAGCTTTCGTGGGAGAAAATCCCACTTCATCAAAGCTTCTGACGAAATGGGATTTTCTCCCATGAAAGCTCATGCAATAAATAAATTAGTTAGTCTTTAAAAGTGCCACAGGACTCCTTGTTTGTTTGGCTGACCTAGACTAACACAGCTTATAAAAATAGAAGATTCAGATAAAATGGACCACTGAAGATTGATGAGTTGTAGAAATAGTTAAAAGTGCCCTGCCTATAAAGTACCTTATAAAATGTACCTTCTGATGCAAATTCCAAAGGGGTAGCCCTTTAACTCTTTATATAGTTTTATTTTGAAAAAAAGAAGTTTGACTCCTCAGCCACAAGAAGAGATGGTCTCTGGGGACTTAAAAAACGAGCCCAATTGTTTGATCTCCTAACTCATGCTGAAAATACCATACACCACAGCAGTTCAATTAACGTACTTGCGCAGTGAGAAACTGAAAATCAGGGTCTTTCTTACTCTTTGAGGTTCAGAGCCCCTGTTTCTCCCCTTGGGGTACCTGGACCCTGATTGTCACAGATATTACTTGATGTGAGTTACCACCTTAAGAATCTGGTTCAATATGTGTTAAGGCCTCATTTTCCAAAAGAGACAAACTCAGGGCCACTGATTCACTGTGTGCTTGGTTTATAAGCCCAGTTATCAGTTCAAGAAGAGTTTTAACAGACTCCTCCTTTATTTTTGCTGTTATAGATTAATCTCGAAGGTCTCGGACAACTGTATAAAATCCGCATTGGTCATGACAATAGTGGAAATGATCCTAGCTGGTATCTAGAGGAGGTGAGACTTGAAAGAATGGCACCCATCTTTGACCGGGAGATTTGTCTGGCTGTAAACTGCTGGCTAGCTGAAGATCAGAATGATGGAGACACATGGACAGAAGTAGCAATTGGAAAGTCTGAAAAGGCGCTTTTGCCAAGTATGTGCTACGTACTTTATAACACTTATTTAGTAATCTTAAAGACCATATCCTGGGTTTGTGAGTTGTTCATGTTTCCTCCAGTGCAAGCTGCCTAAAAGTCAGTAAGACTGTACCTTCAAACACAAAACCAGTGTGATGGTTCTGACACCATCCCTTCTCTTCCTAAGGCCAAGGGATGGGGTCAGTGTATCCCTAGGCTTCTGTGATGCTTGGCTGCTGCAACTGCCCCCTAAAACTGTCTCCACTGAAAGTGACCAAAAGACACACAATGACTGAGGATTAGGGGAACACCAGGATTGCTTGAAATGAGGCTGATGCCACCCGCTCCTAAATTGTACAAAATGCTTCATAGCTGCAGCCCAGGAGCTGGGCCAGGGGGGCTGTTGTTGCTCAAACCAGATTTAAGCTAAAATTGAAATTTTAAAATCAAAATATATAACTTGAAGAGGGATCTTTGAGGACTTCAGAGGCTATCCATGTTTTTGATGACACTACTACTCTTTACAAGTGGAGCAGAAAAAAATGCATAAAACACTTTAAACCCCCCCCCCCCCCAAACTCCTGGATTTTTATAGCAGCACAGTGAGCTGGACAAATGATTTAATTTATCACTTTTTTGTTATTAACGGGATAATGTGCAGCTATGATATGGCAACATAGGCCTGCACTAGAATTTAGCTAAGTTGCAGTTCAGACAAATTGTATTTGAGATGAGGTATTGGGAATGCAAGGAATCAGTGACTCAGTATATAGAAGGATCTATATACTGCACACAGCCAGTGAGAATCAGCTAATTCTAAAAGATGTAAACAAATGATAAAATTCTTGTTAGGATGAATGCCATTTTCCCCAAAAGCAATCTAGGTTGGGACTGAAAAACTTCTTTCATAGATTTTAAGGCCAGACAGGACTATTATATTATCCATTTTGACCTCCTACAGAGCACGGGCCATCAAAATGTTGGGAAGGAGCGAGATACAAACTCATTCCCACTGAACCTCCTGCCCCTTTCCCCATCACTCTCACTGATTAAAATGTTACATAAATTGAGATTGAGCAGGTGAAACTGAAACCCGTATAATCGGGAAACAGTATTAGCATGATCAATAGTGTCATTCTTGGGAACCCCTAATGACATAAATGCCATGCATTGCTGCAATAGGAAAATTAATGCCTGATGTTAGTAGAGTTTGAATTTGATCCTAGGGAGCCAATTCTATACTGAGCAGCCATTTACAACTGTGTCAAGGAAGTGTAAAATATTACCAGTCTAATATGTACATTCATTTTGCCTAGTTGTAGATGCCTATATAAGGTGCAAGGCATTGGAGAATCATGTATATTGTTGAAAATATTCACAAACGTGTTAGTTCAGCCCTGTTAAGTGATAGTATATTATTGCTATTGTCTTTTCAGGGACACCATCTTTGTTAAGATGTATGCAACAGTAAAATATACTCATGTATGGGGTTTAGAAATTTCATAAATTTTTAAGTTTATAGCTGCAAATTAGTTATTGATTTTGGATTCACTTAAATTGAACCTCAGTATAAGCTCAGTAGGGCTACCCAAGGATTTTCTATTTCTCAATAATCAGAAAATGAAACTATCTCCATTTGCAATTCCTGTTTACAAGGGTGATTGCTTACAGGTACATGTCTCAGGTAATGTTATCCAACAAAACAAATAATATATTGCATATTACTTAATGACAACATGCTTTCAAGTCAGTTTGGTACCTTTCCCCAGCACTATAAATTAAAAATAATAATTTGCCCCCCAAAATTAAACAAAATGGAAAAGTATTTTTTATAATCTAAACTTTTTTTAGTTTCATTCTTTGCCACTAATCTTTATTACTCATCTTTTCCCCTTTAAATTGTGTCCTCTTAATACAGATTTTAAATCTTGGCATTGATTTTGATTGCTCTTTCCTTTGCCACCTTCTGTCTGCCCAGTCCCTCCTCCCATCTCGTCTTCATTTCTTATTTCATGTCATTCCCATTATACTTGGAACTCCTTCCCTGCAGTTCAGGACAGCCTTGCTGACTTCCACTGTTCATCATTTTACACCCACTGAATCAGTGTTTGGACCTGACTTGGTATGTGCTCATTGTGGGTAGGGTGACCAGATAACATGCATGAAGAATTGGGATAGTTGCCATTGTCAGTGTAAGGCAAAGCCCTTAATATCGGGACGGTCCCAAGAGTATCAGGACACCCAGTCAGCCTAATTGTGAAACATACTAAGCAAATTCAAAGAAAATCCATTCAATAGTGATTAAAGGGATGGATCTTTAGGACTGGCATATTTGGCCTGAATTTTGTCTTGCAAAAACAAGAACATAAACACACACAATTTTACTTTATATACTCATGACTTTAAAACTGCCGAACATGGCTTACACTTTTGATCTCAAAAAACTGTTCAGTACAAGAAATGTTGATGTTTTTATTTATTTTCAAGTTACCTAAATGCAAAATTTGTAATGTGAACATAAAGGGGAAACATCTATTTTGTCTTTGCTTAAATAATTCAAAAAATAGTTGAACAAATTTGACTCAAACTTTAAAAAAAAATCACTTTTGAACTGAGAGAAATAAAGAAAAAATTGTTTTGAGAAATTTATGAACAGCTACAGAGAGCATTAGAATAGTCTTCTCATAATACATTGAGTCTGTTAGAATGCCAGTTCAAAAATACCTGGGTTGTGTGTGATCTTAGTGTTTGTCAGTGGCTCACATCTATCATAAGATGGTACAAAAAGTGACCAAAAGTATGAAAAGTTGCAATATCATTACTTTTAGCACTATCAAATGTTTATCAGCATCTTATCACTAGAGAGGTTCCAAGTACCTATGGAAAAATTTAATCTGAGGCAGGCATCCATTGACCTTCAGCAAGTAAATTAATACCTGCACTTTTTCCTGCTTGAAAGGTTTCCTTCATGATATGAAGAATAATATTTTCCCTTCCACTAATTAAGATAAAATTACCAAGCATATCAATAGACATATGTCAGGGCATAAGGTGATCAACAGCTCACATCAGAGAGAATTTTGCTTCCACATTGCAAACTTATATGTACTGTGGAGGTATGTTAGCCTTCCCTTGAAGAATCTGACCGTGGCTTTTATCGGACACAGGATACTTGGACTAGATAGAGCAGTTTTTGTTTGAGTGAGGGAATTCCTGTATTCTCTGGTGTCATTTTGCAGTATGTTATATTTGTTTTTTCTAGCATCTTTTGATACCATGTTATTACAGTGTTAGAAATGTTGGTTCTCTGCTGCTTTAACATCATTTCTGGAAGTCTTGCCACCAGCAATGGTGCTGTTAGAAAAGAAGTTGTAAACATAATGGGTAAAGTATTGTGGCCACTGCTACACTTAATGGGTGACCCTAATATCAGTCTGTGGCCCTGATCCTGCAAACATTTATGCATTAATAACTTTATGCATATGAATATCTGTAATACTTAAACTCACAGAAGAATTGCTGCATACTATATTTTCCTGTTTTGTTTTCAGATATATTTTACCATATCAATTCAAATGAAAACAAAAAACAAAAAAACCCCAAGATGACAGAGAAAATGATAAAGTGGAAGAGGAGTCATGACTGAAATCTCTCCATGCCATAATGTTTGCATTGATCATCCCAGATAGTGGGGAAATTACTGCTTTTGGGGAACAATTGCTGAGAGTCAGCTGCTATTTCACATGAAATTTTCTACAATGTGAACTAATAGCAGCTATCTGATCTGAAAATAATTTGAGCAATTTGTGTCATTATGATCACACAACTGTAAATGTCAAAAAAGTTTATCTCATATATAGTCTGAGTGAAAAAAATATAAGTTATACTTCCTCTGAAATTCAACTGTTATAAACTAGGATTCTAAAATAGTGTGGGTGACCACTTTTATACTCTTATAATAGAGTTACTCTGAATAGTGTTGAGTTTGGAATGATGAGTTATAATATGTGGAGAAAAAAGACAAATATTTACAGAGTTGTGACATCTAGTTTCTTATTCTTCCATTTTAATACTATCAGATATGCCTCCTCCTCATTTCCAAACATGTTAAGATATCAACATCAATTTAGTCTTTCAAACAAAACCATCTGCAGCATTTTCAAATATAAACAGTGGGCAACACTGACAAAGTTGACCTCTAAGGTTTGAGTCTGCAAGCCATCCATGACTGTAATTCCATTTGAAATTAAATAGGGTTCCCAAATGCAGAGTGCTTGGAGCATCGGGGCCATAAAAACTCACTGATGACCTGAGATCAGCAGTATTGCCAATCCCACACATCAAAAACCACCAGTCAGTCAGACTCCACATATCATTAGATTTTTTAAAATAATAGTTTGGGCTCTTCTGTTTTTTTGAGCCATTATGATCCACTTGGGTCACCTTTCAAGGTTTTTTTTGCCACAAACATAGAAGCTAGATAATAATTTTTGAATAACTCAGTTTCTCATGTAATCACTAGACTCCAGGAGCTGAGATTTGAAAAAAAGAAACAGATGCCACAAGGTGCGTGATAAAATTGCAGTAGTTGGCAAAACATTGAATCACTCTGGCCTGAAAAGATACAAACTAGGTACATAGGCTCTGGCTCCCATCACTGCATTCGTGCAATAGTTTTTAATGTTAAATAACTATTCGGTTCTCTTTGGAAAACGTCTGTTGTTAGCTTTTAGATCTGTCTTTGATGGGGCCTTTCATAAGTTTACCATGATCTGGATGAAAGCATTTTACCTCCCTTGTTTCAACTCTTCAGTCCATGACCTCAAGTACTGGGGTTTTCCATTTGATTTTAGAGCTTATTTAAAGAATGCTTATGTAGCTGCTTGAAGATTCCAATGATGTATTTTCCAGAAGTCAGTTTAGTAGCAAGTGCTATCTTAGTTTTTCCAACTATTCTATATTAAGTAATCCTCCTAAATTGTTTATCATAATTCTTGCCTTTTTTTATCCCTTTGATGCCCCCATATTAGACACAGCAGTCTAAACTCAGTTTAAACAGATCACTCTCATTATGCTGAAATAATGTTTACTGACTTGTGTTCAGTGGTTCTTCAGTGTATTATTCCAATATTTTCTCTGCCTTTTTTTGACTGAAGACCTGAATCTCAACTCTGCTACAGCAGTTTTATGCTGGCATAACTACAAAGAAATCAGTGGAGTTATACTGAAATGAATCTGCTACAGTAGATTGGGGAATCAGGCCTGTCAGGCTCTAATTATGATAGCGTTATGACTGACTTATTATGGCATTGTGAAAAATGTAGCAATTTTAAATATGTTATAGTGTCGCCCCTTTGCTAACCAATGGCAGCAGATTTGGATCTTTGGAGCAGGTCAGGGTCTCAAAGGAAGAGAAGCTAATGATGCAAGATTTAGGATCTCACCTAGAGTAACTTGTTTACTTACAAACATGATGCACAAACTTCTCCAGTCGTGCCATTAACAGAATCTGTCCATGCCTCTCACCCCTTCCCGCCGCATTACTGCACAACCAAGGCTTTCTCAGCAGTGGAACTTGGACAGAAGGCAGACGTGGGGATGGGGGAGGAGCTGAGGTTATAGACAGAGCTGGTCTAAGTAGCAGTGTTGTGGAAAAGGACCAGGGGGTTATAGTGGATGGGAAGCTGGATAGGAGCCAAGGTTGTGGACAAATTAGAAAGAGTCCAGCAGAGGGCAATGAAAATGATTAGGGGACTAATGAAATGAAACTGATAGGTAGCAGGTTCAAAACAAATAAAAGGAAGTTCTTCTTCACACAACGCACAGTTAACTTGTGGAACTCCTTACCTGAGGAGGTTGTGAAGGCTGGGACTATAACAATATTTAAAAGGGAACTGGATAAGTTCATGGGGGCAAAGTCCATAAATGGCTATTAGCCAGAAAGGGGTTAAGAATAGTGTCCCTAGCCTCTGCTTATCAGAGGATGGAGACGGATGGCAGGAGAGTGATCACTTGATCATTGCCTGTTGGGTTCACTCCCTCGGGCACCTGGCACTGGCCACTGTCGGTAGACAGATACTGGGCTAGATGGACCTCTGGTCTGACCCAGTACGGCCTTTCTTATGTTCTTATGTTCTTATGACTGGGGGACATGACTTACAAGGAGAGACTGAAGGAAGTAGGCTTATTTAGTCTATAGAAGAGAAGACTGAGGGGGGATTTGATAGCAATCTTTAACTACTTGACGGGGTGCTGCAAAGAGGAGGGAGCTAGGCTGTTCTCAGTAGTAACAGAGGACAGAACAAGGAGCAATGGTTTCAAATTACAGCTGGGGAGGTCGAGATTGGATATTAAGAAAAACTTTCTCACTAGGAGGGTGATGAAGCATTGGAATGGGTTACCTAGGGAGGTGGTGGAATCTCCTTCTTTGGAGATATTTAAGGTCCGGTTAGACAAAACCCTGGCTGGGATGATTTAGTGGGAGTGGTCCTGCTTTTAGCAGGGGGTTGGACTAGATGACCTCATGAGGTCCCTTCCAGCTCTATGATTCCATGGTCTGGGAGCAGAGCTTGACCTAGAGGTGAAGGATTGAGGGACAAGGGAGGCTGGAGGAGGACTGAAGCCGGGGGTGGAGCTGGTCTGGGAGTGGACCAGGACTGGAGACATGGCACTCCCTCCCCATTCTCTCCCATGGGATCTGGCCCATATTACCCCCCTGGAACTTTAGTCCACTGTTTGTGGACCACTGATTTATAGAATACAAACAAGCCTTGAACAGACAAATCAACAGCGGAGCTATACACAGACAATTTCACATATGGAAATTGCAGGTAAGGTGCCTTTGTGTCCAACCTGTATAATTAAAAACAGCTTCTTTTTCTGGCCCTGGGTCTCCTGCTTTCAGTAAACCACTGACTATCATGTCTCTCCCTTGTATCTGTATACATTATACCCCTTCCCAAAGTCGCATGGCCGTCATTGATCTCAAAATCAAGCAGGCACTAGCTCAGCTGGCTTGTGCATTTTATACAGCTGCTCTGTAACACAAAGGAACTCCTTGAGTAGGTCTGACTATAGCCAATGTCTACTGGAGCTGGTGTCTGTGTGAGTATCCCTCTGGGCAAAAGCATGCTTACTATTCACAATCCGCTTCATGACCACTGGATGGAGCTGCTCTAGCCATCTCTTGAATGAGATCTTCTCTGCTTCGCACTCTCTATCACCTACATAATAACGTATTTCAGTTAATCAAAATATATGCTCCACTGCTAACTTTACTATGAGAATATTATTTACTGAGCATTATTAATATGTACAAAACCTCAAGTAAGACATAGCCCCTGACCCAAGAGCTTCCGTTCTTAATTAGAAAGACTAGACAGTCTGTATATAATCAAAGTGAAAATTTTCCAGATGGTGGGATAGAGGCCTAATTCAGAGATTTTTATTTATTTTTTTGTCTTTACATTTACTCAGTATACACATCTTTCTTACTCTAGCTGAATTATTCAGGCAGGTATCCACTGGAAGGTTACATTCAATTCTTACTGTATTCTCCCTAGTTATCACACAGTTTTACAGCTTTATTTAATATATTAAATATATGAGCCATTGCTCTGCCCATTTTCCTGTGCTATACTACTATTCTTTTGAATATACTTCCTGTACTAGCTCACTCAGTTTGATGTCATCCCCAAAGTAACCTGTTCATATTTCATTCCTGCAAATTGTGGGCACAAGGGCAAATGGATATAAACTGGCCATCAGGAAGTTTAGACTTGAATAAGACATAGGTTTCTGTCCATCAGAGGAGTGAAGTTCTGGAATAGCCTTCCAAGGGGAGCAGTCGGGGCAAAAAACCTAGCTGGCTTCAAAACTGAGCTGGATAAATTTGTGGAGGGGATAGTATGATGGGACAGCCTAATTTGTCAACTAACTGCTCTTTAACTACTAGGGGTAAATATGCCAATGGCTTGTGATGGGATATTAGATGGGGTGGGTTCTGAGTTGGTGCAGGGAATTCTTTTTTGGGTATCTGGCTGGTGAGTCTTGTCCACATCCTCAGGGATGAGCTGATCACCATATTTGACATCAAGAAGGGATTTTCCCCAGGGCAGTTTGGCAGGGGCCCTGGGGTTTTTTGTCTTCCCCCCCATGGGGCATGGGTCACTTGCTTGTGGTTTCTCTGTACCCTGAAGTCTTTATATCATGATTTGGGGACTTCAATGACTCATAGGTTAGTTCTCTATTGCAGGAGTGGGCGGGAGGTTCTGTGGCCTGCATTGTGCAGTAGGTCAGACTAGATGATTATATTGGTCCTTTCTGACCTTAAAATCTATGATTCTATGAAATTAACACTTATTGAAGGACTTAACTTTCAATAAGCCTCAACCCAGCCACCAAAACAGAGTGCACAGTTATTTGCCTTTGCAGTTTTAAGAATGCAAATCACTTGCAAGTTATATATGTATGCATAATTTTCTGGTGCAATAATGTAGTTATAAATCTGCATCCTTTTGTTAGCACCTGCTTGTGGTTTGCATTTTCAAAATTGTGGTTGTGAATGGTAAGAGTGCAAAATTGTGAGGGCTAGATTCCATCACTCTTATTAATTACATGCAATAAGTACCCTTCTTCACAAGTAGTCTTGGAAACCTGCTTACTCAATATAAATAAGTTTGTCATAATCTAACTCATAGATGTTGTTTTGGAAATTTGACCCAAAAAGTACTGTATCCAATACTCATTACTCTAGGACTTACTAGTTGCTTCCCTCCCGCCCCCCGGTATTACTGTCTACCATTGTGTTTTGCCCTCTGTCATCTGAACAGTTCTCTATTAATTCAAGAGGATTGTGTTCTGTTTTATTATTGCTAGTCTGTAAATGCTGTTGATATACTCTTGAGGTATGGTATTAAAATCATTTCGATATAGAACTTAATTATGCCTACAGTTTTAGTTCTGTCTGCTGCTGCACGTTATCTGTGAGAAAAGCCACCATATTTTGTAAAAAAATATATTTCTTTTGGCAACATAGTGACTAGTTTTTATCAAGTTGTGCAAAATTTCTCAGGGATGCATTTGTCTGGATGAAGTCTTCTATTTCATTAGCTAATAATGCTTAGTCTTAGTAAATATGGTGGGAGAGCTTGCAAGGAAAACCATGATGTGATAGGATGTAATGATGGTGATTTAGGAGGTGGTAATCTTCCTCTTGAGCCAGTACTGAGGCATTGCCCTATGTTGGAATTATTAATAATACTTGATATTATTAATATTAATATGGAAAGCCATCAAACACTAATTTAACTATAAATTCCTTTATAAAATCCAAAGGATACTTATACCATTGCTCTAAACATGCCTTAAAAGCCTGAGTAATAAGCAATTCCTCCCAAACAGTAACAAAACATATATAAGAATTTGACCAAGCTTCTTACAAACAGGCTAAACCCAAGGGCTATGTCTACACTGGCAAGTGAGTTCGAATTAAGGAGGCTTAATTCGAACTAACTAAAGCCATGGCTACACTAGGCTTTAGTTAGTTCGAATTAAGGGCTTCCTTAATTCGAACTAATAAGTTCAAATAGGGTATTCGAACTAAGGGGTTAATTCGAACTAACCTAGTTCAAATTAACCAATGTGGTCATGTTAATTCAAACTAATTTCTTAGTTCGAATTAACCGGCCATTGAAATGAATGGGGATCGCTAATTCGAAATAAGCAAGTGCTTGTTTAGTTCGAACTAACATTCCAGTGTGGCCATGCTAGTTCGAATTAAGCTAATTCGAACTAACTAAAATTAGTTCGAATTAGTTAGTTTGAACTAATTTTAGCAAGTGTAGACATAGCCAAGGGTGCTTAGAGCCACATTGGGTGGCTCCAACATGATGAGGCAGGTATTAGCAATGGACCCTTTGGTTATGTCTACACTCAGAAAGTTAAATCGACTTTATTAAGTTGACTTTAAGTCGACCTTATTAAGTCGACTTAGAGAGTCTACACTAGACTCTCTAAGTCGACTGGATAGGTCAAGGAGACTAGGGGAGCCGCAGCTCCCGGGGACAAGGGGAGCCACGGCTCCCAGGGACAAGAGAGTCACGGCTCCCTGCCAGAAAGGACAGGTGGCTTCCCCCGGGGAGAGCCAGCCGCACACGGCTGGCTCTCCCTGAGACAAGCCGCGAGCGGCTTCCCGGGGAAAAGAGAGCTGCTGGAGCTCCAGCGGGGAGGGAATCCCTCGCTGGGGCTCTGGCGGCAAGAGATTCCCCTGCTGCCCTGGCTGGGGCTCCAGCGGCGAGGTAATCCCTGCCGCCCCAGCCAGGGCTCCAGCGGGGGTAACCCTCATCACTGGAGCCCCAGCGGGGTATTCCCTCCTGCTGGAGCTCCGGCTGGGGAGCCCTTCTCCCCGAACCGCGGCTTCCCAGCAGAAAAGGAGCCGCGGCTCCTCTTGCCGGGAAGACAGAGGTCGTGGGGAGAAGGGAGCAGGGGCTTCCCCGGGGACAAGGGAGCCATGCAGGGCTCCCTTGTTGCCCAGCCCTAGGTCGACTTATGGAATAAGTCAATTTAGAGCGTCCACACTGGCTTAAGTTGATTTAAGAAGTCAACTTAAGCCTTAAATCGACCTAAAACCAGGTGTTATTAAGTCGACTTATCTTTCCTTAAATTGACTTAAGGAACAGCTTAAATCGACTTAATAAAAGCCCAGTGTGGACAGGGAGTAAGTTAGGTTGACTTAAGCCTCCTTTAGTTGACCTAACTTGTAAGTGTAGACGCATCCTTTAAGAGTTAACATCTTTATAAACTTTAGCAAACAAGTGATGTCCCTGACACCTACTGATTTCAGCTAAAACCCAATTTGAGACAGTTTACCTTATATCTAGTCTTAATCCAGATAAGTTTGTTTCCCCTCTTTCTTCCCAAGATCTTTACGGGGGCTTCCCTCCTTCTTGCTTTCCAAAGTTTCTCCAATGCAGTTGCATTCACATAGCCTTTAACACTGGTTTGTGGGGTGAGAAGGTCCATGGTGGCTCATTTAAGAAGAGATTCTCTTTGTCTTATTTTAAACCATCTTCTTTCACCCCTATCAATCAGAGGCCTCCTTTTTAGCAATCTTCCCTTATTCTCATTAGAGAATAATAATTCTCATTATTCTTTGAACCAGGCGTCCTCCCTACTTCATTCCTTCGAGTCTTATGACTTCTTATTTTCAAGGCCTTCCTTCACCTTGCTAATCAGAACGCTTCTTTACAACACACAATTTCTTAATGAAACTTTAACTCTAGTTCTTTGATTTCACAGTTATCCTAACATCTATTTGGTGGTAGAGAGTTGGAGATGCTGTTGTTTGGCTTAGACTACAATTCAAGGTTGTTAAAAAATCCTATGGAATTTTTTGAAAGAGTTGCAGGTGCTATTCTAAGTTTTCTTGCCATATTCCAATTCAGTTTATCACGCATTCTTTCTATCTAAATGCCTTATGCGTCAGAAAATACATATGTTGGTATTCTTCACTTCCTGTCCTAAATTTTTATACATTGTTGGTGTATACTGTTAAGGAACCACTTTTGTTTTGGAATACTTTTTCATGAAAAGTTCTATATAAATGTCACATTATTATTAGAAGTAAGAGTAGTACTTTAATATTGGTAGGATCTTTAATTAATGCTTATAAAACAGTGTTTAATACCAAAGTCAAAGTAGTTTGTCATGTGTTCCTGGTTTCTCCTCTGTGCTTTTCTTAAAGATTATATTTCAAAGTGTAATCCCATGCTCTTCACAGTACCTTTCTTCTCTCCAGAGATCTATTAAAAATCTCCATTACTGAAAAAGTAATCTCTCCTATTGTCTACTAGATAGCAGCACAAATGACCAGCTGTGATTACAATAGAATACTTCATGGAAAATCCCACTTAGCTGTAATTAGAAGAAAAAACATATTTATTAAAAACTCTAATAACTGACCAGTGTAGCAGAATATAATAATGTGTAATTATTGGAACTAATTATTTTGAAACAGAAATTTTTGTACTATTTGAACAATTATGCTAATATTAATACACTTCTGAATATTTAAATAAAATAATGCCATTTCTAAATTATTTCCAGAATATTTTTAGGACAAATGTACATGTGCGCACATCTGCCCATGTCTAGAATTGGAAAAAAGTAATTAAAAATGATAGCAAACATATTTTAGTTAAGAGCAGTTTAACAAAGTGTTAGCACTTATTGTAACTAGAGTTTGCCACCTTTAGCTGGTCATGCTCAATTCAGTTTCCTAGAACAGACAATGTGCATATGAAATTATGCGTGAACACTTGTGTCTGTTCTTATAAAGTATCTTTATCATAATATTTGGTCAAATCCCCAAATTATTGAAGTGTACACATCAGATATTTCTTTTTCTTCTTCCCCTGTCTTGTCCGCAGGTACTAGACATGTATTTTTTGTTGCTTTTTCCTTTATAATATTATAGGAAGGTTGGGGGGTGTTTTGCATTTGCCGTGAAAGTGCTGGGGTTCATGATAATCTGAAGCTCTTCTTGGGGTGAAATTTGGATTTGTGGATCAATCACCGAGAAAGCTCTGTGCTTTGCATGCACTAATTTCACTCTTGATGATGACAGTTCCATGTTTCCAGTGGACCATAGATTTTTGTTGGAGGTCATGATCATGCAGCATGGAAGAGTCCCCAGCTAACTTAAGGCAGTCCCCAAAAGTCTTTGAAAAATAGGGCCCAAACCTTGAATTTGGCCTTGTACTTGGCAAGGAGACTGTGAAGAAAATAGAGCATTGGGGTACACACACATGATGGTCTATTTTGGCTCTGTTCAGAACAAACTGTAGCTTTTTAAGGTCAGTGGGCTCATGTTTAGATACAGAGAATTACAAATTGAGCCTGGAAATGATGAATATATAGATTGCTGAGGCTGATTACAAATGGGACAGGTGTGCCATGTTCATATACATACATAAGAAAAAATAATGCAATGTTTGTCCTTTTTTAGTGGTGATTTATGAGCTGCATGTATATACTGGATCTAAACTTGGTGCCGAAACAGATTCTAATGTATATGCCACCCTCATTGGAACAAGAGGAGATGCTGGCAAGCGAAAGCTCCATAGCTCTAAGAATAATAAAGTCAAGTTTCAGCATGGACAGGTAAAGAAAAAATTGTGCAAAACTGATCAATGCTAGCAAATTATTTGTAGGAAATATTTTCTTTAAAATATGTAGACATTTTCTGTTTATACATTTGTCCTCAAGCAGTTTAGTTTTTTCAGGTACATTATTTCTTCAAAATTATTCACGGAATTGATTCATTTGAATAATTTGGGGCCTGTAGATTATGAATGAATGGTTTACTGTGAACACTGGATATTTAAAATTCATGCTTTGTTTAGTTTTGATTGGATACATAGGTCACAGGGTAATGGTAACGTTTCTGTTCCCTGATTAGGTGAATATAATTCTTAGAATCCATTACACACCCTTACTTCCCCACCAACATACTCCCTACACTAGGGGGAATTGGGCCTTAAATGGTAGGCTTTAGAGGAGGTAATATAACTGGCCAACCAGTTTTATGCGGCTTAAGGGTAGGTCTACATGGCAACCAGAGATATGACTGCATCAAAGGCTTTGATCTAGGTTGCAGAAGTGAAACCTGATTCTTCATGAATGAGAACACTACTTTGCTTCATCTCTCTCTGCTCGTGAGCAGTAGGTATAAGACCCACGAGGGAAACATTTTGCTAAGCCCTAGTCTATACTTGCTGTGCTTTTTTGGCGGCAGTTGACGAGAAATATGCAATGTACGTAAAATACCTTGTGTATCTCCTGAGAACTTCCTAACTACCCCGTACTCACTGTGCTAAGCTGACCAGAAATAGTGTCCCAGTTGGTGTAGCGCTACTCCAGTTGCGGGGCTGGAGTTAGAGCTTCGGTTCCTTATTCGATTGAGAGCGTCTTAACAGACCGTTCAATCGACCACAGAAGAGCGCACTAACGGCAGCGAATCTACCGCCGTCAGCATCGACTTAGCCTAATCGTCTCATCAACATGGTGAGATTTGTGCTCATCCTAGCTGTCCTAAAACACACCCATTCTCCATCCATGTTTTGCTCTTTTTCTACCATCCTTGCTACTGTGCAGAGCACTTAAGAATAATGCTTAACTGTACTTGTTTACATAAGTAGCTTTGGCTTTTGTTTTCTCTGGAAGGCATCAATCTTGTCCACACTCCTGGTCATCATGCAAAGACTTGCATGATCAGGGTCTTTATCCACCTCATTTTGATGATTCTGCAGGTAGATATCTTCTTCATAAAGGCTGTATCACTAAAAGACCTGAAGAAAATTGTGATTAGCCATGACGGAACTGGTCCAGGTAGGAATTAATTTTCTAGTCACTAATCTGGTTTGTGAACTGTTTTACAGCATATTAATTACATATAGCATCCTTCACATAAAGTATTACAAAAATCCTTGCAGTGTGAAGAATAAGGAAGAGACCCAAGTACTCATTCCTGCAGACCAGTTACAGTGGAGTGATTATAGAAAGCTATGGTAATGGGTTGCAAATGGCAATTGGGTGTAGGATCAAACAACATTTGTTAGTTGTTGTTTTGCAAGCTGATTTATAACAGAGTGCTATTTATTTGTCATACAAAGTACCACACAAAAATTCACAAGGGTAACATACAGAAATGGATAAAATGATGCTTCAGTAAATAGTGAATGAAAACGAGGTACAAGAATAGAATTATAGCAGTGATTTGACAGTCACTTTGCCACCCAGTGGAATCTCCGAGAATCAGATCATTCTAGCTGTGAGGAGGACACAATGAGAATTTGGCTCTCCTAGGCCATTTGCTTCATGTGTGCTAGGCAGAATGGGACTGTTTCTGTGGATGGCGTTGTCTTTGCTCTGCATAGTCTATAATAAAATGTGTAGCCGTGGTCATATTCATGGATGAGAGGGGAGTGTCCGCCCCCTCCCCCCCGCAGGGCTCTAAAATCAGAATCATTCTGTAATACAGTGGAATATCACTGGCAGTGTAAAAAAAAAAAAGATGTTTCAAAATGGTTACAGTGATCAGTATTTGTAGACTATGATCAGATTAGATCCCCTAAAACAGTGATTCCCAATCTTTTTGACTCAAGGGCCACAGATACAGATTTTACTGGCCACCAGTTAATTATTAAAATGAGTTAATCTAATTAGTTAGTCTTTCTTATTAGAATTAATTAATCTAATGCTCATTTAGTTCTAACACCATATTTTGTCTTGGAGGTTTATTTAATTTCTGTCACACTCTTTAAGGGTGAAAGCTGATATTTTTAGGGACCCTGTAAAGCTATTTTAAGAATAGACTTGAATGAGGACCTTCTATATTAATCTAATGCACTCTGAATTCATACTGTCATGTACTTCATTCCCAAAGGGCCAAGGACTCCAGCCCTTGCATTGAATCCTGGTAAATTATAGAAGCAGAATGCTGTCCTAATAACCATGTGTGAACCTGAACAAAAGGAATGTGAGAGAATAGCTTGGAGTGGGAGTCATGGTAGCAGCTCACAGATATTTGTCTCCACACAAAGAATATTCTGCTAAATCAAAACTATCTTTTGCCTATGCATGTGAACGTTGTCCCTTAGTAGTAAAATGTGTGTCTCGTGAGTTTAATTTTTTTCACTTCTTTACCTGAGTTTTGTCCTAATATAATCTGCTGCTGGGAAAGGATCTAGCTTTGTTTAAACTTTTCTTTTAAAGATTTTAATTTTTACTCCAAAAAAGACAAGTTTGCAAGTAAACTTTTGTCATTCCAACCCAGGCAATGGATGGTTCCTTGATAAGGTTATTGTCAAATTTAAAGAAGAAGATGATCACGAAGTTGTGTTTCCCTGTAACAGGTATGCTAGTCATGGAAAAGGAGAATTGTAGTTTGTTATACTGCGAGCAGCTTAAGGGAAACATTGCAGGATGGGAGTCAAACACTTAACCCCCAAAACTCACCAATTCGATGGCTGCACAAAGCCTGAGTATATGAGTCCTGCCTAGCAGTCTTCCAGGGATAAAGAGGTGAATTCACTTCTCCTCACTATGCAGAAAAGGCTGCTGGATCAGCATGGGGGAGGGGATAGAATAAAATGAACAAGGTCAGAAGCTCAAATGTTTTGTAGGTGAAAAAGCGTAAGAATTTTTCCTTCACCTTGCACATACATACCACATAAAACTAAATAACCTTTCAATTCTCTCTTCCTTAAAAGATACTACATTGAATGTTTCCAACCATATGAATTTAGGTCAGTTCATTTTGCATTTCTCAGTCACTGAAGGTCATTAGGGTGAACCTAATACATTGGAAATCTTTGAAGAGAACGTTATATCTTTAGATGCAAAAAAAAAGTCATGATATTCTCCTATAGAATAGCTAAAATTTTCTGCTCATTTAACAAAGATCTATTTCCCTATCTTAATGCTGGCTCTAGACTTTTGCAGCTCTAGGCAAAACTGGAAACTATCCAATTCTTGCAACCCCAACTCACAGCCACTAAACAATCCTTTGCTCCAAATATTTTGCTACCCTAGGCAATAACCTGACCCTTGAGCAATCTGTGTGTTGAAGCAAGTCCTCATATAAACTTTAGATAGGTTTGCAGTAAATGCAGTTAAAGATTCATATACATGTACAGGTATGTATTGTATCTTGCAATATAGAAATAATTCAGATGAGCATATTTTAAGATCAAGCAAATTATGCATTGCAGTGTGAATGTGTGTGTGTATTGACTACAAAATAGTTCTTCATGTATGCTCAATAATATTTTGGGGATGAAAGGGGGCGGTTGTCTTACAATCTTGATTATCAATTAGAAATTCAGTTAAGAAAGGAAACATTGTCCGTTTTCAAGTGAAAATTCTCCTCTAGCGAAAACAAATCAATTTCCAAAAATCCTGCAAATTGCTAGCTAATAACTGCTTACTTCTTTCAAAACTATTAGTATAATGATTATTTTTTAATATATATTAGGCTGTTCAATTAATTTGTTTTACATTACAGATAGTTATTAGAAGAGCAGACAGATGAGACAATTGTTTCTGTAATATCAGTGAGATTTTATGAGATTCCTCCTAAGGGAGGGTTATTTGACTAAAACTGTGAACTTGCTATAAAACTGCCTTCTCAAATAGAACTTATTATACACTAGAAAAAGGTTAGAGACATTATCTGTAGAACTAGAAGAGCTCTGTAATTCTTTGCCTGCAGAAAGTGCTACCAATAAACCAGAGTTTCCTGTCTGTTTTTAAAAATGATTGGGGATTTTTTGGTTCCTTGAGGGGGATCAAAAAAGAATTCACAAAGGTTAATCAAGCTATTTATTGCAGCAACAGTTTAAACACAATGGGGTCTAGTCTTCTCTCCATACATAAGACATTTATTTGCAGTCACTTTGTGTATATAGGCTAGAATGCACTGTGGTTGTTTAGGATTAAACAAAGGATACACCAAAAGGGAGCACTAAATTATAAACTCACATTGGTTACCAATATTTTTAAATAAGAGAACCTATTTAATTGCTGATAAAGGTTCTAATACCAAGTTGGGCAATAAATTGAAGGTATATGGGTATATTTTTGTAGCATGTCAAGTTTAGGGCTAAGCCTTTTAAATTCTGTAATGTTCAGTGACGGGCAAAATTGAGGTGAAGATCATCTTCATGGTTGCTCATTCACAGAAGTTCTAGGAGCCTCTTGGCCTACACAGATTATGGGTCATCTGAGTACACTGAACATAAGACAAATAAAATACAGGTCCCTGCCTCATAGAGTTGAGAATCTAAGAAACCTGTGAATATGTGCTAGTTACTAACCCGTGTACTGTTAACTACCATGAGTAATCCTGTTACCTGGTAATAATATAGTGGGCCAAATTATCTCTTCTGTAAATTGGTATAGTTCTATTGAATGAATGGAGCTGTGCCATTTCTTACCATCAGAGAGATTGGCCCTGGAAGTGTTTGCAAACTTATCTTGACAAGAGAAGTGCAAAAACATTGGTGAAAGGAGGGGAAATAATGCTGAGATTCTTCATAATAAGATTAATTGCTAATTGCCATAATGCTAATTATTATTATTTTACAATGAAAGATGGCTAGATGAGTACCAGGATGATGGAAAGACTGAGAGAGAGCTAATTGCAAAAAGTAAGTATTCCAGTAAAGAGAATTTGCATTATAAGAATATAGTTATGGCTGAGAATATGAAAGTTCTTTGTGAATGTAATTATAGCTTTAAACATATTTGTTTGCTGATAAATCTGCTTAAGATAAAGGTGTTTTATTTGTTTGTTTATTTTAGACAATGATAATTTAAAGACGGCATCCACTAAAGGTGAGAAATGCTTATATTCTCTGCCTATAGCATTGACTTTGAAGTTTAACTCAGTTTCAGTATTAAGTGAACAAATAAGGGAAGCAAATTAGTTTCCTTGCACACTAATCATTTTTGTAAAGTATCAAGTACTTGGGATAATGCACAGAAATTGGCTGGTGATAATCTCTTAAAATGATGTGTCAAGACTTACAAGTGAATTGACTTCACACAAACCATTTTTGGTTTTCATTCTATTCCTCTTATTCACTCGTGAAATCAGGCAGGAATTCCTCTGAGAACAGATTTCAAGAACTGGTTTGTTTACCCAGTGCCACTGTCATTTAATACACAGGGACAGCTCCCGCAGCAAGCATCAGTGAACAGAAAAATGTATTGTGAAGTGACAGTGGAAGCAGATTTAGGACAGAGTTCAGCAGGGTTTTCTAAGAGTATCCAGAAATAATTTATATTTCAGTTATAAAATTGGTCAGTGTAGTTAAACGCTAAATATTTATTCAGTAGAATAAAATTGGCTGAGTTAACAAAATCTTAGAAATATTAGAATATTAGAAATCTGTCTTGTCTGTTTACTTACTTACCATTGATATAGCGCCCATCATTGCTGTATTTCAGTATATCTCAAGTATTTAAAACCAGTAATAACATCTCTTTTTCTTCCTTCTCAGCTTAAAGGAAAAATAGCTTGATGAGTTCGTAGATGTTTGATTTATATTTGTGGGTGGGTGTGGTGGGTAAGTTGTCTGTATCTGAAAACCTTACTGAGGGAAAATAAAGTCCAAGAATAAATTTTGCATTTAGTTTTGAAAATAGTTACCTTTCTGGTCATTTACCTTTTGTAGGATATGTACCATAAGCTAAATCTAGGTCCAACTTCAGTGAAACCTTGGTGCCCCTAAAGTCTTCTTCAGTTGTCAACAGTTTTATCGGTCCAGTGGAGAGGCAACTCTCTCATAGAAAGTTTTCATTATCACAGCAGAGATCTTGAATTGGGCTCTGTGTTCAATAAGCATCCAGTTCAGGGTAGAGCACCAGAAAGATGTGTTCTTGGCTGCCTGTGTTGCTAAGAAGATGAACTACTATTTTTGTACCAATTTAAGTTTTACCAGGCTGTGTGACTTCATTCTTCAATGTATTCTGTAGCAATAATCAAGCATGACTATGTTTGTGTCTGACAAGATGAGGCACAATCTTCTGGCCAGCCAATAAAATAGTACGGTGTTTTTATTTCATGTCTTTCTAAGCCTTCAGTAACATTGAGTAGTCCAACAGGACACAAAAGCTGATTGTTGGTCTGAGACAGATGGCCTCAGTAGCGGGAATGTTAAAGAGGAAGCAAATTTTCTGAAAAGCCTCAGCAACACTTCTGTCTTTCTGGATTCATCTTTAGCCATCTCTTCTTCATCCAGGTGCTGATTTCAGCTGGTCATGGAGAAAGCCAGGAGATGGTACTGTTTGATGTAAAGGAGTTGTATAGCTGTGGGTCACCCAAGTATTGCTGACATTCAGTCTGTGTTGTCTAATCAGCTATGCCATATAACTATTCGATAATATGAGAGCAAAGACTGATGCTTGTGGGAGATTGACAGAGAAAAGGGGTTAGGAAGGAGGTCTTGCACATCAGTGGCTTCCTGTAGGATTGAGTTCAGTATGTGTCAGTGTAGAGAAAACTCCAGAACCGCATATCCTGAATGTAGAAGACTTTTTCTGAGATCTCTCAAGTCTGCATCCAGCAGTTTGAACTCTGCTGATCTCAGTTGGTACTGCAGATCATAATATGACAGTAGTCCATGTCATAAAAACCACGATCACTGAATAACAGACAACCAGTACAGATGGCAGAGCACTGGTGTTTCTGATTTTCACAAGTGAAGGCCCTTGAGCAGTTTAAAATGTCACATTCTTCAGTAGTTGCAGTCTGCAAGTGCTTTCCAAGAGAAGCCATCAGCAATAAAAAAAACATTATAGTAAGGCAGTCTTGCCTTGAGGTCACAGACGTGTGCTGAAGTCTGTCTGAAAGCAAAGATCAAAACAGTTTACAGATAAGAAGCCCCTTTTGAAAGCCCGAGAACCTCATTCTATCTGGATATGGCTAATGTTGCTCAGCTGTCATCTTCCCCAAATGGGGGTATTTGAAACGGAGCTGATGGTCATTGTTAAGCAGATCTCTTGAGCACTAGCCAGATCCTGTCACTTTTCAACTAGGCTGGCATTCTGCCTTTTATAGATGAAGCATTCATTCTAGATACCAGCAAATGGGCTATAACACAGACACCTACCGCAAAGGTTCTGCCTACAGGTGGTAGACCTACTCCAAGCTCCCTCAGAATCATTTGGGGAATACGGATAGACTTTCATCAAACCAAGCCAGGCAACAGATCTATTCCTGCCCTCTTTGTTCCATGTTGTGTGCTTGATGCAAGAGAGAGGGATTTCAAGATACTTGTCTTGACAAAAACAATGGCTCACTGCTCTCAGCACTGAAATGAGAATCAAGAGAGACTCAGGGTGAATAGGACACTTCACCACTCTGTAAAAATTTACTTTATATTGTAGGGATAATTTATTGTTTTCTTTTTTCTTTCTCACTCTCTCCTCTCCTCCCCCTGCTCCATGCCTCATGATAGGTGGAGACACAGAATAGTGCAGAATAAAAGATTTTCTCTCCAATGGCAGGGAAGAGGCAAGACATAGCATGCCACAATGCTGTTAATGTTGCAGTCAAATAAAAGCAGCAGGAGTCCTGCAGTGTGGTTCATGAGATGCTTGGAGTTTATGGGTGATGCACAGAATATGGTTCAGCATTAGTGAACTCAGTTTTCAGATATTTTTAGATGGTCTTTTCTTGTGTTGTATAAGGAGATTGGGCAGAAATGTCTATAAAAACAAATACAGCAAACAAAAAATTCTCCCCAGAAATTCCTCAGATTTTAGATCCCTCTCCTCCTTCAGATTTCTGCTGATGATCCTTTCAGTGTCCTCAGTCTGTCACAGGGCACCTCTGTCGCTACTTGGTGTACTCTGCTGCTTGGCCAATTTGTGTAGTCTCACAGTCACGAACACCCACCAAGTTGTTACTCTTTCACCAGGTGTTTATTCTTTCATTTTGAAGTATGACACTGTAATACAGACTTAGAGCAAGGGGCCTTCATTCCTTAGTACAGACTCTCCTCTGAGCTCCCTCTTTTTTCCTGTTCCTTCCACTTATATTCTCTGAGTTACATTGTTAGCCCAATGGTTACTGCCAAGGTGCTCATAATTCTCCAGTAGAAAGCCAGGGTATTATGGGGAATTCAGCTGGGCCTGCAGCCTTCTTTAGGCTGAAGCAATGTCCATGATCAGAGGGCTGTGTATAGTTTCCTGTCACAGCCCTCTTTAGAAATGGCAACGACAAAGGTGGATGCTGAAATTACTGACAAAGCAAACCAAGCCAGCTGCCAAACTCGATTGCAGGGATGTCAAACGTGACCTGTGGGCCAAATGTGGACTGTGAACCTCTTCTATCTGGCCCGTGACTGTGCTCTGCCAGACCACACTCTTCCTAACAGAGAGAGAGAGAATGTGGTCTCCCATATCCAGCACTCGGCAATGTCATGAGATTGTCAGGTCTTGCAGCATCACAGAGTGCTGGGTATGTGAGACTGAGAGAGAAAGTGGTATTATGGAGTTCAGTTTGGCATACACAGCACCTCCACGATGCCGTGAGAGTGCTGTATTTCGATTTATGTTACATACGGCCCACGTGAAAAACTTTTAAGTCAAATCTGACTGGCCATAGCAAATGAGTTTGACACCCTTGCATAGCAAGCTAATGAAAGACAAGCAAAGTAAGCAAGTTAAGAGACCGTCAAATTTCCATGATCTCTGTACACTCCTTCAGTAAAATAATTTAAGCAGCTCCTATGTCTGTCCAAGTGGAATGTCCTTATCAGTCCTGAGAACATGTAGCACTGAGATTGGAAAATCAGAGAGCAATAGCTGCAAAACACGACCTACATACTTCTATAAGAGGACGACTTAGCCTCCTCTATTATTTGTCTATCTGTTGATTTGACATTATCTCTCTTAAAATATAGTTTCACTTTTAAATGGTTTTGATTCGTTGGCAGAAGTCGTTGCAGGTTTGGTGTTTCCCACTTTTGCAGCTAGCTTTTCTTTGTGTTAAAGTGTCAGAGGCTCATTGGGAGGCTGGCAGTAATGCTGATTCAGCTTAATTTATTAGTGTGAACAAGGTAGCTTTGCTGGCCTCACACAAACATGAAAACCTTGGTTACGCTGACTTTTAGAAGACAGAGGTTTTCGATGCTTTGGTGCGGAACAGCCTTTCCACTTCCCCTCAATTCATTTAACAAGACCCTGGCTGATTTTTCAAAAGAAAAGGGCCATAGTTTATAAACATAGTATACACACAGAACAATCCACTGACATTAATCCAGTTCAGTGGTACAAGATGTACTAAGTAAATGCAACTTTTTATATGTGGCCATGTATGGTAAGTACCAAGGCCAAAATATTCAAACCTGCGTATCTAAAATGAAGCACCTAAATGAATGCCCTGATTATCAGAGGTGTTAAGCACCCACAGCTTATACTTATTTTAGTGGCAGACAAGTCCAAATAAGGACTGAGAGAAGCAGAGAGAGAACTTCAAGATTTGAACAAAAGGCAAGTATAAATTACTTAGGCCAGGTACACACGATCACTTTATCGCGTAGTAAGGCTCCCAGCGTACACACGAGCATTTTGCCTATTGCGTGGCAACAGCCTCTTGCCCCGCAACAGGTAAACCACCCAAATCAAGGGTGGTTAGGCTTACCGCGGAACAGCTTGTGTGTGCACTTTTCCCACTTTTGACAGCCTCCGGAAATGTCCCAGAGTGCCAATCAAGGCCACTCTGGGACACTGGATCTGTCAAACAAGTCAATTTCACTACAGTGAAATTGACATGGTGACAGCGGGGCTCAAGCCCCGCTGCATGCTTGCTGCCGGGGCTTGAGGGGGTGGCAGGGGCTGTCGCCGGGAGGCAGGGAGCCCATCCCTGAGGGTGGCTTGAGCCCCGGTATGGCAGGCAGCTCAAGCCCCAGTCTCATGGCCGGGGCTCAAGCTGCTGCCGGGGTTCAGCTGCCACGGTGGCTTGAGCCCCTGTGCCGCAGGCACCTCGAGCCCCAGCCATGAGACTGGGTTAGGGTTAATCAAGCTGGGCAGCTAGAGGATATCCCCTGAGGCAGCGGGCCCCTAGCCACCAGGAGTGCCAGCACTGCCGGTGGCTTGAGCCCTGGTGCCACCCAGTTTCTGCAGCTGTCAGCTCTGGTTGACAGCTCCAGGAACCCTGGCTGCTACAGTGCATCGTGGGATAGGTGCCCACCATGCACTGCTCTTTATCCCACAAGAAGAAAAAGTAGTGTGAACACTCTGCTCCGTTAGAAGGAGCACAGTGTGTACACTCTCCCTCACAATAAAAGTCACCTGACTTTTATTGCTCAAGGAACTTCTTGCGGGACAATCCTGTCGTGTGTACATAGCCTTAGTCACCACCCATTATACATGAACTAATTGGTGTTTACAAACCAGTTTCTTTTCTAACTCTACCATTTTTAATAAGGAAATGTCCAAGAGACTCAGAGTTAGACAAACCATTTCTTCTGACTCTTGAGTGAGCAGATTGAAATAAATGTATCAAATTGAAAGAAAGTGGTTGGTTTGGCCAGGACATTAGGTTGTGGAAAGAATTAAAAGAAAACAATTGAGAACCAGCAGCCGCAGATGCCTTAAATCTGTTAACCACTGATTCATTTCCTGGGAAACTCCCAACTCTCTAATCACTATCCCAACTCTCTGATCGTTAACTTTTCTTCACAAATAATCATTAAGGAAGATACAACCATGGGCAACAATTAAAATAAAACACATTGTTCAGAATGTCTTCCTGTTCTGATAATGCAGGCAGAGCATGCTGCGCCAATGCAGATATTCACCACCAGAGCAAGGCCCAAGTGGAGGAAAGTCTACTTGGGAGTTACAGTGATGCAAGGTGGTCCCCGTCTCCCTTCCATTAGTTTTCAGGGGCAGCAAAGGCAGCCCACAAAGAGAGGGTGGTACTTACTGTAGATGGGGCATGGCCGGGATGGCTAAGGGACATACTGACTCGTAGCACTACTTCAGCCCTTCTGCCAGTGGAGTTACTGGGCAAAGACCTAGTGGAAACTGAAGAAACCCGTAGAATACCCAAAAGAGCAACAATTCAAACAATGGCCACCCATAATGTTGGCAGAGGGAGATGCAATTTGCATCTCTATGCATCAGCTGATGCATATCTTACAAATAAAGTTGCTTATTAGATACAGTTTGTATCTCTCACATATTGCATCTGACTCAGTCCTGGAAATAACCTTAAAAAGATCATTCAAATGGAAGAAATCCTTCCAGCTAGCTTGTTACCCACCAGACTGACTGGGAGCTGCATATCTGCTTGCTGTTCGGTGTTTGAACTCAAAAAAGCCACCGAACAGTCAGCTGTGACACAGAAAATCTTCTCTACAGAACGTAGGGTGGGACAGGATAAGCTAAATGGAACAAAGAAGAAAACAGGAAAAAAGCATGAGCCAAGGAAATGAGAACAAACAGATGGAGGAAAAAATAGGCAGGAAAAGAATGCAGCTTAAGAACAGGAAAAAATATACCCAGTTTGTAAGTGAATTAAATGCCGCTAAAATTTCTCTTGACAATACACATTGTAGGCAGGCACATGATCATGAGATAGTTTTCCTTTATATTAAAATCACCAGCAAATGGCAAGACTATAGAAGTACATGTCAAAATCTAAATACAGATTATTAATTTCCTATTTCTGTTAGGTTCCATTTGCCCCCTAGGATCAGAACACAAGTCCCCAGTTGTTTTGAAATCATGGGCAAATTCCATCCAGCTGGTTGGAACTACTTTTTTGATCACAAGCATCCGTTTAAGTCACATGATATTGTTTCTGCTCCCTGATTTGTTTTCTGCATTTTTTTAAAGCAGGAGAATAATTAATAATGATACAATTTCTAAGCCCCCCCCCCTTTTTTGCCAAAATTCATGAAATTTACAGGATTTGCAAACAGTTTCATTAATACATAGCAACTGTCCAAATACTATCTAACAGAGCCCAGTCCACAGCATGTTGAAGAACCATGAAAGAACTCCCACTTAATTCTCTAGGGTTTAAATTGGGCTTCTACTGAATAATTTGATGCATAGTCAACTGCGCAAGGCATTCTTATTGACAAAAATATTTGAGAATCAATGTTTCATTTGTTCTGTTGAACCAGCTGTGGGTTCCAGGATAGAGTTCTTTCCCACAACTCATATGTTAATATCTTCCACTTTAAGTAATCCACCCTCTGAAAGAGAGAAATAATTTTCATGTGAAATACATTAAGAAATTAAATTAATTATATAAAATAAATATATAAATTATAAATATATAAATATATATATATATAAATATATAAATATATATAAATTAATCAATTATATTTAAATAAATAAATAAAATTAATTACATCAGCCAACTGATCATAAATCTGTCTTTTTGTGGTAATAAAAATAATGAATGTAACCACTTAGCCAAGGATTCCTATCATCTTACATTCTCACTCTTCAGCTGCTGTCCTGTTTGTCATGTCTTATTTAGATTGCAATCTCTGTCTTGTCTATCGTTTGTAAAGCATTGTGTATATTTATGACACTTTTCAAATGTTTTGTAGTAATAATAATGAAGAAATCCATGTGTATTCTCACTCCTTGTTAAAAATGTGACATTGTTTTTGCTTTACTTAGTACGACAATGGAGAGTGCAAGTTAAAACGGCTAGAGATTCTCCAGAGCCACAAAAGTGTAGAAGAACCCTGGTGATTTATGGCTCAAAAGGCAAAAGTGGTGACCTTCTCCTTTCTCCACAAAGCCCGGGATATGTATGCTTTCTACCCAGAGCAATGGATGAATTCCTTGTAAGTCCTAAATATACAATACTACACTGAAATTATGACATTCTGTTCTAGCCAAAAGATAGATTAGAAATGCTACTTTGGTTGCTACAAATGACATATTATTTACAAAGGCAGAGTGATATAATTTTAGATCTTGAGACATTTTCTTTCTGCAACCATTCTCGGCTACGTGCAGATAGAGCATTCAAACTCTGCTGTAATCTCCTTGTATTCCATTGGACTGGAAGGATATTTATCAGGGAGAAATGTGACCCCTGTCCATTGTCTTGTGTTGTTTTGATTCGCTAAAGAATTTTGGGATGGAATTCATACGAAAAGCAATATACAAAATCAGGGCCTACTTCTGATAACATTGAAATCCTGGGTAATTTGCCATTGACTCTCTTATGAAAAGTATCATGCTCTAATGCTACACTACATGTTCTTGCACCCTGTAGTAATGAGGGCTTTGTAAAATTCTTAGTGTTAGTTTGTACCACTGAAATACAGCCTGTAGCCAATATGAACTGCCTCAGGAGAACCCTCAGGAAGGCCTACTGCAGCATGTGGGGCAGAGGCCGAGTACTTATTACTACACACTTTTGTGTAGTAATGTTGCTCAACTGTACTGCCCAGTGTGAAGTGGAGACTAAGCCATGGCTTTGCCTATTCTCCATCCCATTTGGGGGTGCTGTTTGTCCCCAGAGAAGTAAGAACAAAGCAGCCCCTGTTTTTCCTTGAATGCAGAGAATTTAATTTGCTTCCCCTTCACAAAGGCCACACAGAGGCACAAGGATGAAATACACTGTGAAAAGAGAAAATTTGTAGAGGTTTTTTTCCATAAAGGAAATTACTGTAGGCTCAAAAGTATTTAAGTCCCTGCATTTCCCCCTGGAACTAATCCATCTCAAAGGAGGATACAGTCTGGCTAAGTAAATGCTCAAAAATGCCTCAAAATCTTTAATGTTTGTCAGTTTGGAACCTAAAACCTTGATGCCTCTAATATTGACAGATTTATTATTCCAAGTGGGGAGCTGAGAACTTATTAATGTAAGATTTAATACCTTTCTCTGTCCCCTCTTTTAGAATGCTGAAGACAAAGGGGTTTGGATAGTATGTCCAAGGGACATAAGTGGGACTTTGCTGTCTCTTTTGTCTTCATTAAAGTGGCCTCCACTTTTCCCCAGAGGGCATGTTTTTCCATGGTGCACTGCTGCACTGAGAGCTTTCTAAGTGCATTCCCATTCCTCTGATTGGCTGAGGTTTAGGAAGACAGGGTATATTTTTTCCATTGGCTGTTCATATCCTTGGTTTTGTTGTTTTGTGTCAAAATCTTAACATTTTCTGAAAGTTGTTTGTTGTGCATGAAGGTTTGTCTTTTTGCAATATGAGTCACAGTATTGTACAAGCTTTATTGCATCGTAAAGAAATCAAAGGAGTAGGCCTGACATTAAAGAATGGTTGGAGTTACATGGGAATCTTTAAAAACCATTCTCTTTATAAACAATTCAACTGATACATCATATACTTTTTGTTGTTCTCTTCCTTTACTCCTTATTTCGAAGGACATTTGTATACATTCAAGATCTTTGTTTCATCTGCTCCTGTTTGTGGAAGCACAGTTGTTTGCTGTGGGAATGCTTATGATGTCACAATGAACAGAGAGTTGTGAATTCTGATGAGTGCTAAGCAGAAGCAGATGAACTCTTAATAAAACAAGGATCCTGATTTTATGCAAATATCCTTAGTAATACAGTGAAGTAAGGAAGAACTGTAAACAATGTAGCATATAACTGATGAATTGTTTTGAAACAATGGGCTTAATTTTGATTCCAGAAATCCTTGTACATCTACATATTGCCCATTTATGTGCCCACTTATTTGCACATCATGGCTAGAGTGTTTGTACATCCCTGATTTTCCAGGTGCACTCTTACAAGTGTCCCACAAATGCATACGCACTTGGAAGCTGACAATCAGGTCCAAACTATTTTGCAAAGTCTCCCGTGAAATGTTAGTGGCTCTCTCATTTTAATTAGAGATCATTAACAAATATAAAGAACAAATTGCTTAAATATAGAAACAATAGAGAATGCATGAGTTAAACAAAGTTGCTTTCATTGATCTTAAATTTTGATAGCAATTGGAGCCTAAGACCTACCAATTAAAATTAAGTTAAAAATGCACATTAAATGTAGAAAATAAATGGGGTAATGAGAAGTTGTGTTTATCATGTGATCACAGAAGGAACTTGAAAAATCATCAAGTCAAAGTAAACCCAGGTGGGATCAAGTAAACTTAGATCATCCCTAACTGGTGTTGGTCCAATCCGTTTTTAAAAACTTTTTAAAAACTTCCAATGATGGGGATTCCACAGCTACTTCTTATCTCGCTGTGGTAGATTGCTTGGAAGCTTATTCCAGAGCTTAACTATCTTTATAGTTAGAAAGCTTTTCCTAATATCTAATTTAAAATCTCCTGATTGCCTTCTATGATGAAATGACTGACTTTGTGGATGCGGGAATAGCCATCAACATGATATACCTTGATTTTAGCAAATATGGTTTCCCACCACATACTTGTCAGCAAGTTAAAGAAGTATGGGTTGGATGAATGGACTGTAAGGTGGATAGAAAGCTGGCTAGATCGTCAGGCTCAGCAGGTAGGGATCAATGGCTCAATGTCTAGTTGGCAACCAGTAACAAGCAGAGTGCCCCAGGGGTCGGTCCTGGGGCCAAATTTGTTCAACATCTTCATTAATGATCTGGAGGATGGGATATGTTGCACGCTCAGTAAGTTTGCAGGTGACACCAAGTTATGGGGAATGGTAGATATGGTGGAGGGTAGAAATAGGATTCAGGGAGACCTAGACAAATTGGAGCATCAGGCCAAAAGAAATCTTATGAGGTTCAAGAAGGACAAGTGCAAAGTCCTGCACTTAGGATGGAAAAATCCCATGAACTGCTATAGGCAGGGGACCGATCGGCTAAGTAGCAGCTCTGTAGAAAAGGACCTGGGGGTTAGGGTGGATGGGAAGCTGGATATGTGTTGACAGTGTGTCCTTGTTGCCAAAAAGGCCAACGGCATATTGGGCTGCATCAGTAGGAGCATCGCCAGCAGATTGAGGGATGTGATTATTCCCCTTTATTTGGCACTGGTGAGACCGCATCTGGAATATTGTGCCCAGTTTTGGGCTCCCCACTACAGAAAGGATGTGGACAAAATAGAAGGAGTCCAGCGGAGGGCAACAAAAGTGATTAGGGGGCTGGGGCGCATGACTTATGAGGAGAGACTGAAGGAACTAGCTTATTTAGTCTACAGAAGAGAAGATTGAGGAGGGATTTGATAGCAACCTTCAACTACTCAAAGGGGTGCTCCAAAGAGGAGGGAGCTAGGCTGTTCTCGGTAGTAACAGATGATAGAACAAGGAGCAATGGTTTCAAGTTGCAGGTGGGGAGGTCGAGGGTGGTTATTAGGAAAATCTTTCTCACTAGGAGGGTGGTGAAGCACTGGAATGGGTTACCTAGGTAGGTGGTGAAATCTCCATCTTTGGAAACATTTAAGGTCTGGTTAGACAAAACTCTGGCTGGGATGATTTAATGGGAGTGGTCCTGCTTTTTTAGCAGGAGGTTGTCCTTCCTTCAGTGGATGTAGAGAACAGTCAATCTCTGCACTCTTTATAACAGTCTTTAACATATTTAAAGAGTCATTTGGCCCTCCTCAGTCTATTTCTCAATACTAAACATGCCCACATTTTTAATCTTTCCTCATAGGTCAGGTTTTCTAAATCTTTTATCATTTTTGTTGCTTTCCTCTGGACTCTTCCCAGTTTTTCCATATATTTCCTAAAGTGCAGTGCCCAGAACTAGACACAGTACTCCAGTTGAAGCCTTACCAATGATGAGTAGAGCAGAACAATTACTTCCTATATCTTGCATACAACACTCTTGTAAATACACCCCAGTATTTATGGTGGTGTTGTCCTCTGACAGTGGCAGAGTTGGAGAAAAAGTGAGAGATGAAAACAATAAGGAACGGAAATACTATGGAAAATGGAAGGTGGGGGATTTAAAGAGGTAGTTTTAAATGGTTGCACACCATATAATTTTAGTTTTAAGATTACTAAAAATATTTAGTTTAGAAAAACAAGAAATGGTAGGCCAGCTCTTTGTAAGTGTTCCTTTTACTGCCAATTCAGGGGTGTGGCTCCCACCACTTAGTTACAGGGGTTCTTTTTACATACCTTAAGGGACACATGATCAAGACTATACAAAGGCCAAAACTATAATGGAGTTGAAAAAAGAACTAGATAAGTTCCTGGAGGATATGTCCATCAGTGGCTGTTAGCCGAGATGGTCAAGGATGTAACCGCATGCTCTGAGTGTCCCTAGCCCGAATTGCTAGATGCCGGGAGTGACAGGGATGGATCACTCAGTGGCTGCCTATTCCATTCATTTCCTCTGTAGCAGCTGGCCCTTGCCAATGTCAGAAGACAGGATCTTGGGCTAGATGGACCATTGGTCTGACCTAGTATGGCTGTTCTTATGTTCTAAAATAAACACAATGATTAACCATCACTGTTTATTGTTAAAGAAAGGGAAAGAAAACCTTAAACAAAACAACCCAAATGACTGAACACAAATGATAAACTGATTACTTTTGTTGCAGTCTCTTTTGTATGTCTCTCTATGGAGAGCTTTTAAGAGAGATTATACCCTTGAGAACGTACTGCCTTGGAAGGCACTTTTTCTCTTGTTAAGACCAAAGTGTATTTTTCCTCTGAATTATTGTATTTGATGTTTGTAGTTCATTAGATATTTAAAACTGTTTATGTATGTGCAAAATAATTTGTTAATAATAATCAAAATAGTTTATATTTGGACAAAATAAGCAATCCTAACTAAAGACTATGAAATTGAAGAAGATACTTAAATTAGTTATTTAGAAGACGCCATTTAAGCAGGTGTTTTAAAACAGGCTAATTATGAATATTAACAACCTTAAATCCAGTTACATCCCATTATTTAGACCCTGTGTCCTCTCCAGGAACTATGGTCTAACTATTTGCTGATTAATAAGAGAAACCGTTAGTTCTTTAAATTACAGCATCATTTCAATATTCCAACGAAGTCATTGTGAGAGTTTTAAATCTAATCTCTTGACAGTATCTTAGTTAACTTCCTTTCACCAATCCATTCGGAAGCCTTTGGGAGGTTCTCCTGAGGTTGGTTTCTTCTTGAATCTTCTCTGATTTTCTTATCTCACTGTGGCAGCTTGCTTGGGGAGTGTACTGTTGGAGCAGGGTAGCAGAGGGTAGGAGTGAGAGGTGCTTTCTTTGGTGTTCTATGCTCTTATTTTCATGAAATTCTAGGTAAACACTTCTTTCAGCCTTTTTTAAAGTCCAAGTCATTTGCTATCACCATTTCATTGGAGTCATGCCTTTGGGGTTGTCTTCAGTGACACTTTTAGCTCCTGGATAAGCAGTCTGCTTAATGAATAAGCAACATTTCATAATTGCCTTTGTTCTTATGGCAGGAAGGCATCAGATAACGTTCAAAGCTAGTTTTAACTCATTCTTTTTATGCAGTCCATTCTCTGACATATGATTTCTATTTTATAGAGTGTCTCGGGAAATGAAATTCCATCTTCAAAAAATCCGAACACTCCTGTTATTTAGAAAACAATTTTCAGTTCCCAGAAGTCCTCTAAAATAAATACGTTTTCGAAAATCTTTAATTTAAGCAGTTCATTCTACATGACAATTTTTGGAATGATGATTTTTTTGTCTTCCTGAGTTGCATGATGGTTTGGTTACACACTGCCAGTAATTAATTAACTGTCATTAATATCAATATTTTATACTTAAATGGCTTCTTATATTAGTAACCAAACGATTGTGCCGTATTTTTTAAATAGACCGTCTTATTATTCCTATGACAATGATTTCAGGCAGATATTATATGAAGGCTTGCATTTAGATGCAAAACATTTGCAAATACATATCGCAAATGGTGTTTGTTATTTCACTGTTTAAGAACTAAACAATAGTTTAAAACATTTTCAGCTACACGGGGTTTTCATGGAGTTCAGAAACACAAGCAGAGGTTTTTCCTTTGAAAAGAAAAGGGATTGAACTGGCCACTTTGCAATCTAGATTTATGGATCTGATAACACTCTGTGTTTTGTTTATTTGTTTGTTTGTTTTTTTACAGTTAATCCTTGATTTAAAACATGAAAGTTTTACACAGCTGTTATGCTGATTTTGTTTGCCCTTGGGACATAGAAGTAGAAATGTCCTGGAGCGTCTTTTATTAGCTTTAAGATTTTGTAACATAACTAGTTAAATATATGGTTTTTCCCCAAGCATCTGGGCTATAACGTACTTCCAGCTATATCTTAAAGTTCAGTAAAAATTACCTAATACTAAAATAAGGTCTGTGATAAATACACTGCTCAGTCTATTTAGGGTATCAACGAAATGATTAAGGGGTGACTTGATTACAGTCTACAGGTATGTACATGGGGAACAAATATTTGATAATGGATTTTGGAATAACATAACATGAACCAGTAGCAAAGAGTTGAAGCTAGACAAATGCAGACTGGAAATTAGCGATACATTTTTAACAGTGAGGATAATTAACCATTGGAACAACTTGCCAAGGGTGGTGGGTGGATTTTCCATTACAGGGAATTTTAAAATATGTTCTGTCTTAAACAGGAATTAATTCAGGGAAGTTATGAGGTCTTGGTGGTAGTGTAGATCAGACTGGCTGATAACAACTGTCCCTTCTGGGTTTCAAATCTATGAAAGAGGAGCTGGGAAAATGATGCAGAAATAAATTAATGATAATAAATAATACATTCATGTTTGTTCAGAAAACTTGATTTGTTTCAGCTGTACTCACATCTTTTTTGGGTTTAATCTTGTGAAAGTTTGAGAGCTGATACAAGACACACCACAAAAGCTCATGTGGTAAATAAATCTGTTAGTCTTTAAAAGTGCCACAGGACTCTGTTGTCTTTCTACAATAGACTAACACGGCTACCCCTTTGGAATTTAAGCTCATATAGAATGGGTTTATTTATTTTCATCCCTTTCCCTAACCTTTACATGTTTCTTGCTTAATTATACTGTGAACTTTCAGGACATGAATGGCATTTCCATATGTACTTGGAAAGAACTTAGCACATTGTGCATGCTCCTGTAATCCAAATAATCATCATATGAGAATTGGCTCTGCTAGACATCATGGAGATGAGGTCCTTAAAACCAATCTCCAAAGTGCTGGCATAGATGGTATTAAATTAACTAGAGAAGGATGTGAGCACATACCTCTTGCAAAGAGGACCATGCACACATTCATTATTACTTTATGCCAGTAATAATGCGGATAACAGAAAATTAATATCATGTAATGTAATGCACTTTGTATATTTTCTATGGGTTGGGACACTGCTTAGCACCTCAGAAAGACAGGGTTTCCAGAGCTCTGCTACAGAGGCAGTTAGATAAATCCTACAATGATCTGACCACACCCTTTGTAAGTAGGATCACACATGTGCACACACATGCTTTGTGCAAATAACAGAGAATTAAATGTAAACTCTGAATCCAGACAATAAACCTCAGACTAGTCTAACTATTCCAGGATAAAATTTCCAGAGGGGTAGCCATGTTAGTCTGTTGTACAGCAAAAAACAATGAGAGTCCTGTGGCACTATATAGACTAACAGATATTCTTCGGCATAAGCTTTCGTGGACTGTAACTCACTTCGTCAGATGCAAGTATTTCAGGATGGTTTCCTCTGAAAAAAGTGTTGTGTGGCCCAGAAAAGAAAAGGCTTGAAATATTATAATATTACCTAATGATCTTTTTTCTATTACTTTTCTCAGAGAGATTCAAAGCCCCAGAGGCTTGTTCAAAGCCATCTCTTGATTATAAGAGCTATGCTTATTCAGTCATGGAACAGAAACAATACCTGTTACTTAGTATCTGACCAATCAGAAGTAACTTAACTCAAATTTCAAGCCTTGAGTATGGAAAACTTGGCTTAAACTGTGATTAATTGAAAGAGTAAAAAATATGACAGAATTAATTAACAAACTTTGAATCATGAAAAAAAACAAACAAACAAGAAAAGAGTGTTCTGCTTGCAAATAGTCCATCAAATGAAGAAAAAGGCTGGAGTGCTACAAATTATTCACTTAGCTCTACTTTGGTTATTTTGCATTAATTTGAAGTTTCTAGGGATCAGAAGGTGAAAGCCAATTATTGGATCAACATTAGGAAATCAAATTCTGAAACAGAAAGATGATCATAGTAAGTTGCTCAGGAAAGGATTAGAATTGATATAATAAAAATGTGGATTACAACAATGGACCAAAAGAGTGGGATAGAAAAGAAGATAATAATAATTGAATTTGAGGAAAAAATGTTAAAAGGGGAGGGAGATCTGGTGAATTCAACTGAGATTATCCAGTGTAGTTTAATTCAGTAGATCAGGGAGAAGTCTGATTGCAGATGTTTTCTGGTTGGAGACACAGTCAGGCTATGTTTACACTTGTTAATTTAAGTCAACTTTAACTAAGTCAACTTAGTGTGACTACACTTAAAATTAAAGTTGACTTAAAGGGGAACTTACAAAGTCGACCTAGAGCATCCACACTGCATGCTCTAGGTCGACTTTGTGGGGCTAGGGAGACCTTGGGCAGGTCCACGGTGGCGGGGGGGCACCCCTTGTGTGCAATGGGGCAAAGCGGGACAGGGACCCTGGCAGGGCATGTGGGCAGGGTGTGACACTGTCTGGATTTAGGGAAGCATTTATGATATTATTTTCTATGGATATCTCATAAATGCTATAATCCATAGGAGCTATGTCATGTTTGGTATCAATAGA
>ML685766.1:3184705-3211996 GCA_007922175.1 Pelusios castaneus | reverse complement strand
AAGAAGAACTTCCTTTTATTTGTTTTGAACCTGCTACCTATCAGGTATTATTTGTTTTGAACCTGCTACCTATTTTGTGCTTGGACTGAAAATATTAATTTTGTAAAATTTGTAAAATGAGCAGCATTTTAGTGCTTGGTCCTTTAAGACTGTTTCCTTTTGAAAGTAGCTTTGTCTCTTGTTTCTCTTGATGCCCCTGTTGTTATTCGCAATAGGTTGATGAATCTTTCCTTCTCTGGTGAGCAGTACTGCCAGATGTGGATGCTGCTTTGCCTTGCTGACTGTGAAGGAAAGTTGCTCCCCCCATCCAATCCAATAACTTACACACCTTTGCAGGGCTACAGATCACTATCTTCTGGGATAAGTGGTGGGGAGATGAGAGAAGGAGGATGGGTTCAGTGATTCTCTTCTCTCTTCCCTCCTGCTCCCCAGGAAATGAGAAAGTAATTAGGAGGGATGTAACTGCAAATTTTGCCATATCTATGTAGTTTATATATATATATATATATATATATATATATATATATATATATATATAAACTGAGGATGAATGCAACGTGTGTGTGTGTGTGTGTGTTGCATTCACCCTCAGCCCCTCAATTGCCTCAAGCTGTGGAGTGGAAGGATAAACTTGGTCTCAGAGAGATCCAGGGAGGTATAAGCAGTGACAAGATCCCACCTGGGCTGGAACTTATCCAGAAGCAGTTTCAAGGGGTTCAATTTTCCCATTGCTGATTATCAGGACTATGCAGTTACATCATTGACAGTAAGGAAGGACAAGCCTATAATGAAAAGCTAGTTGTATAAGGTTAATGGTTTTTTTAAAAAGAACAAAGTGGCTCCTTTGTTCCAGTGAAGTGGTTATGAAATCATCTGAATTATGAAATATATCATTTTACAAGTGAATATTTCATTAAAACTACTTGAGCGAGGCTTTATTATTACTACTTGTTATTACTGGTAATACTTACCACTTAGGGCTTGATACTATTGATTTTAATAGTAGTTGAGGGCATAGAGCAGCCAGCAGAATCAGACCATTACATAACACTTTCTATCCAATGACCTCAGTGCACAGATGTTAATGAATTTAGCTTCACAACACCTTAGTGGGGAAAGAATCATCTCCGTTTTGCCGAAAAGGGAACAGAGAAGGCAGATTCAGATCCAAAGTCACACAGGAAGTTTATAGCAAAACCAGGAATAGATTTCCTCATTTCCTTTATCTTAATCACAAAATCATCCTTCCTGTCTGTTAACATTAACTTCCTTCATTCTATGCCACCTGGAAAAAGTTTCTGTTCATGAAGTTGCCTTGATAATCTACTTTTCTTCATTATACTTATTGCAGGTTGAAACTGGAGATATGGGGAATGTGTACAAAATTCGGGTCAGCTGTGAAGACTCGCCGGGCTTTGCAGGCTGGCATTTGAAGTCCTTTCACATGCAAGAAGTACATACTAAACAAGAAGTGAACTTTGACTGTAACTGCTGGCTCTCTCCTGATGGAGAACACAGGGAGCTGTTGAAAGAATTCCCTGCAGTGATTGAGAACCAGAAACCTTTACCAGGTAAAATATAGCAGAGAAGACAGGAACAATGTGAACCAGCCTTGAAAGAGAATCAGTTCAGCAAGTATTAAATTTCCTCATTCTCTGCCCTGGATATCTGTGGTAGTTCCTCAGTGCTGTACTGTGACAATACTGCACATTTTAAAACCTCTCCTAGTTAAATGACAAATTGGGCTGAAGAGTTGCTAAATCCTGTGCATAACTCTTAAGTGTGCAAAAGAGGAAAAATCTAGGTATAGTAGTAAAAGATAACTCCCATAATTCAAACCTATTAAAGTCAATTTTAATAGAATTAGTGTTGAATTCTTTAGCTTATCATAGCTTGAGTCGCTGAAATGAATATTAGAAATAATCATTACTATACAATACAATTAAGCTGTAATTCCAAGGGCATTTTTGTAAAGTGAGAAGATCCTGCTTTTTCAGAGGGCTTCCCAGAAATGTATGCAAAAATTAAAGTTTGTAGAGCCTCACATTTGCTCATTGCACCTGCAAATGAGGAAGTTAGGGGCCTAACTCATGGTTTCACGACAAAAGAGTCTTGTGGCACTTTTAAAGACTAACAGATGGTTTCACCACACTGAATGTGCTAACATGGTTTACGCTGCTTGCTACTAACTGAGCATCTGAAAACTGCTCTGGATCTTAAAGGAAAGCTACACTGATTATTTATAACTCTTTCATATAACTAAATATTAGCCAAGCAGTAACGTATATTAATTACATACAGAAACGTTTTTAGAAGTTCATGTTACTATTTCACTATCTCCATAAAGGGTAAACAGGGCTGCTGCCATATTGATACTTCTCAGAACACAGCCTTTCTGACAGTGTAGTTTTCTGAGTGAGCCAGAGAAATGTAATCATACATCTGAATTATAAAGACAGGGGACTTTAAAAGGCATCATGTACTTTAAAATGTTAATGCTTTCATTAGATTTTCATTTACTGCATGCATTGTTATGCAGTCAGATACTACATTATGACCATCCCCTTTGCTCTAATTTGCATCATGTCAAGGGAATGTTTTTTTCTGTGATGGTTACTTTTTTATTCTTATTATCGTGGAAACATTTATTCTTTTGACTGGCCAGAACTAAACTCTCCTGAGTTCCTCCAGGGCCCCACAGAATAAAAAAGAGTGAATTTTCCAAGTAAACTAACACAAAAGCCACACAGGAACAATCAAGCTCCCACTGTTGTTAATGGAAAGACTACCGCTGATTTCAGTGGGAACTGGATCGGGTTCACACAGAACTACTTCCTTTCTGTTCTAATTCTCATATTGCATTCTTTCGAATTGTTATTACTGTTATTTCTCTGATTTTATTAGAATATCTTTAAATTATATTGCAATTTTCCTTCAACCTTATTCTTTCAATTCAATCTGTTTTGTTCAAACAATATTCTTTCTTTGTATAGTCCACAGATATATTGTCTCTATACACACTGGTGACCACTGGGGAGCAGAAACCTTTGCAAATGTTTATATCACTCTGTATGGTGAAAGAGGGGACACAGGTGTGAGGAAACTGCATGAATCATTGGTAAAAGGAAGAAAATTTCAAAGGAACAAGGTAAAAAGAAACAAAACTTAAGTTTTCTTACAAACATTAGCACTGTTTTCTGAAAGTTCACCAGTGGATCTTTGTACTGAAACTAGTCACCAGCTCTTGATTCTAAAAGCAAAATTTTCTGTACAGATCTTTGCAACAAATCAGTTCCAGTATTCTGTTCCCGATATATGCCTAGATTTTCCATAAATGATAATCAGAGTTCTACATCTGCACGTATCAAGCAGTTTATCTGAGTCATAACCCTTGTGATCATGCCTCTCAACTTTTTATGTCCCAAATGGGGGATGCAGTGGGTGACAAAGAACCGAAATTAAGTGTCATAAAAATGATTCATGCAGGAAACTTGTATTGCTGTGAGATTCATTCCTTTAATGTAAATACTTGTTTTGATAATTGTAATTTAATTATTATTTCTGTTGATAATTTTCAACAACAAAAGTGAGGAAGCACCAAATCTGTATAGAACATAGATAGCCTTTGGGACTAAAACAACTGACTTCCCTCAAAAGAAGAGAGATTTGAATGTGACAACCTCAGATGAGAATTTTGACCTTAAAAAAGATAATGCACTGATGGAGTTTAAAAACAAAATAACCCTCTTTCATACTTGCTCATCACCAAGCTTTAGTATTCTCAAGGAAGCAGGGAGCCTCAGATTTCTGTGAAATGATTTCATTTAACAATCACATCAACAACATAAAGGATGAAACTAGAGTCAGTCAGAGAACCCCTAAACTGACCGTTTCAAAGTGTTTCTCAAGCCCACTTAGTTACAAGCAGGATCCACAAGGATACATCCACATACTTATATTAACTTAAATTTTTCATGAAGTGTCCTACTTAGGTGCCCCACTTCAGGGGCTCATACACTTACTGAGCCTTTGATCAGAGATTTCTAGCTAGCAGTGTCCGCTTGGCTCTCACATGCATCCTTAACCTTGCGGTAGACACCAAAGCTATTTATGTAAATTCCCTCAGTTCCTTCTCTGTCGCCTCAGCCTGAGACAGAACCATAGCATTTCCACCTAGAACTTACCTAGCCCTCTGTTTTTTTATTGCAGTTATATAGTTTATAGTTAGTTAGTTAGCTAGTTAGGTGAGAAGACTATTTTTCCCTCTCTTTTCTCCTGTGCGAGTCTTGTTTTCTCCTCATGGGTCATGCCTGAATAATCAAGCGTCAAATGCTGCCGTTCTTCCCAAGAGGTGATACTGGTAAATGAGGGGCACTCCAAGTATGTCCATTTTCTGGGGGAGTCTCACAGAAGTGTTCATTCTGCTTGGCCCTAATGTCCAGGACAAGAAAGAACAGAAAGATATAAAGCTCAGCATAGAATGCTCCCTGCAACCACTCTCTGAGACAGGTCAGGAGACACAACTCCCCACTTCCATGCAACACTCCCTGCACAGATGCAGAACGCTGTAAACATCAGGACATTCTCCCCGCTAAGGAAGGGAATCCTTGGAGCCTGCTGGAAAATTACCTAGAAAGAGAAGCATGGACTTTCACTTTAAGGAGCCAGCTCTAAAAAAGGCCAGATTCTCATTGAAGCCCTCAGCCTCTGAAGGTATGCTGAGACCAAAGGTCTCTTCTTCCAGTACTGATGTGCCTGTGACGTCTCATAATGCCAAGAATAAGAAGCAGGCTCTAGTAGAGCACTGGTACCATAAACCAGTAAGGAGGGTAAGCGGCACTGAAGGATTCATTCAGTTGTTGGTGCTGTTATGCACTTCAACCAAGCCATCAGTTCTGATGTAAGCTGCGCAGCCAGAGGTACCCTCAGTATCAAGCAAGTAACAGCGCCCAATATCAGTGATGCCAGCAGGGTGCCCGTCATCAGTACCAGTGGCTTCAACTACCACTACTTCATCCGGGGCATCAGTCTCCAAATAGGCATCCTGGGGCACAGGAGTCCCCTTTGTCTTCAGTGACTGCCACCCCTCATGGAAGGCTGTGAAGGAAGAAGAAGAAGGTTCCTAATCAGTCTCCTTGATTTTGGTGATTCTTCTACATACCCCTTAGGAAATCCACTTTGGCTTTCTTCAGGGAAGACCATGCAGGATGCCAACGATGGTGGAATCAGCCTTAAATACCACCCTCTGCTTCCTTATGGATCCCTGCAATGGCTCTCTTGAGGCCTGTGTGCCACCTATCAATAGCAATTTACCAGACCACCTGTACCACCCCTCAGGTAGACCAGCGTTTCATGTCCTCTCCTTCTTCCACCCCCGCATGAAGAAACATTTGAGGAGCACGAGGCCACAGCTGATGAAAAAACCACCCTGAGACTCACATTTCATCATCATTGCTGGATGAGGCGGTTATCCCTCCACTACTTACCATTGCTGATGACTTCAAGCAGTTTCAGGGCTTCATTGGAAGGATAGCAGACACCCTGCAGATCCCTCTGGAGGAGGTTAAGGATCTGTGATGCAAACTGCTGGGTATGTTGCAGTCAGCAGCCGCTTCCAGAGTGGTGTTACTTATTAATGAGAAACAAACAAAGTCCTATGGCTCTTTTAAAGACTAACAGATTTGTTTATCGCATGAGCTTTCTCCCATGAAATGTTTTAGTAGGTCACAGACTGCCCAGAGGTCATGCCCTGCTGAGTTATCAGGGTACCATAGACTCACAGAATCCCCCCAGAAAGAGAGGCAACTTCAGAGTAAGAGGACTACCCAACCACCCTCCATGACCACTCAGGCATCATCTAAACAACAGTTTTGATGGATTGTTTGAGGGTTTGAATCTTCCCGTTCCTCTGGATTTACCCATCTGTAGCCTCCCTCCTTCCTTTTGGGGATCATCTTGTCCATTTCCACCAGGCTTGGGAGTGGGTCACCATGGACTGTGAGGTCATAACATCGACTATACCATTCATTTTATGAGACCCCCTTTGCCATCCTTCCTTAGGGACCCCTGTTATGAGCTTCTTTTGAAGCAAGAGGTAGACTTTCTCCTCCAACTAGGAGTAATAAAATCAGTCCTTTCACATCACAGGGACAGGGGGTTTTACCCACAATATTTCCTCTGCCAAAGAAGGCTGGTGATTGGAGGCCAATTTGAGACTGTTGAACAAGCAAAGCTTCAGAGGTTCAGGATGGTGACTTTGTCAGCTATAATTCCTTTTCCTAAGGAAGGGAATTGATTTTTTTTTGCTCTTGACCAAAAGATACCTATAAAGACATATAAGACACTTACTTCTATGTAACTGTACACCCATTGCACAGGAATACCTATGGTTCACCATAGGCTAAGATCATTTTGTGTACCAAATGTTTCCTTTTGGTCTATCCTCAGCCCCAAGAGTGTTTTCAAAGGTACTAGTAGTAGTAGCATACTAACTTTTACAGAAAGTGATCTGCATCTTCCTGTACCTCGACGTCTGGCTATTCAATAGCTGCTCTTTTAAAGCAGTGCCTTCATCTGCCCAGATCATGTTCTCTCTGTTCTAGGAGTTGGGCCTATAGCTGAATATAAAGAAATCCACACTGGTACTGGTACAAAGGATGAAATTTTGTTAGTGAACACTTGGACTCACTGACATCCAGACTGTATCTCCTTTTAGACAGATCTGTGACCTTGTTAGGTCTGGCAGGGACAATTTAGGGAAGCCCTTGGACCACCACAAGGAACTAGCTTCAATTCTTGGGCCATATGGCAGTTTACATCTTTGCAGCCAATCATTCAATGTTATTTTTCTGATTCTTACAGGGTTGGTTCTGAACAACCAACTGTCCAAGCAGGGACATCTTGAACAAGTAGATATGTCATTTGCATGTAAAGAATGCCCTAAACTGGTGGAAAGAGCAGCTCACCATCTATGTGGCTATCTAATTCTGTCCCCCAACACCATCAGTGACTCTAACTACTGATACCTCCCTGCTAGGATGAGGGAGCTGACCTGGGCACCCTCACAGTTCAGAGCCAATGGGAGCCATTGAAGTCAGCCTCCACATCAACTTGTTGGAGCTCAGTATAGTCAGGAACAGTTGTCTCCATTTTCTGCCCTCATGAGGAACAAGCAGTCAAGGTCATGATGCACAACATGTCCTGCATGTTTTATATTAACAAGCAAGAAGGAGGAAGATCCTTTTCTTTGTGTACCAAAGCCATAATGCTTTGGAACTGGTATATAGCCCATCATATCCAGATCTCAATGGTCTACCTCCCTGGCATCCAGCACACAACAGCGAGTGCCCACAGCACACTTTCTCCCAGTACTATGAATGGAAGCTGGACACCCAGGCTTTTCACCACATATTCCAGAGATGGGCGACAGCCAGAGATTGATCTTTTATACCACCTCAGAGAACAGGAAGTGCCCTGCTTTCAATTCAGTGTGTGTGTGGGGAGGTCATCACCACTCCATGGGGGACAGCTTTTTTCTATCTTGAAAGAAGCACCCATTCTATGCCTTTTCCTCAGAACCGCTAATTCTAAGGGTGCTAACCAAGATCAGCCATGGTAAAGCCAGAGTTATCCTCATAAAACATACCAGGATAAGCTTGGTACCCTGATTTGCATCAACTCAGGGTCCAGTCAGAAGTGAAACTCTTGGCTATTCATCTCCTTTTTCAAGGTGTGTCTCTTTAATGGTTCTTGGGAACAGAGGCTTCCTGCTTTATGGATGTGCAGTGGATAGAGTAAAGAGGGATCCTGTCTCTGCTCAAAGACTTTGAAATGGCTTTTGGGTTTTATCTCTATTTCTTTTGACTCTGCAGGTGCTCTGCTCCCCAAGGGGGTGAGAGCACATGCAGCCAGATCACAGGCAACATCTACTGCATTTTTTGAAGAATGTTCCGTTACCTGAGAGCCGCTATCTGAACTTCAGTCCAAACTATTTCAAAGCATTAAGCCCTGCTCCAGATCATCTGAGCTGATGCAGCACTTGGCTCTGCAGTACTAGCTTTGGTTCTTAGACCCTGTTGCAAAGCTTCCTCTACTTGGGGTTACTACTTGCTGGCCATGTGTAGTGAAGTGCACCCATAAGGACACTACTCCAAGAAGAAGGCAGAGTTATTCACCCTTTGCAGTAACTGTAGTTCTTTGGTATCTGTGTCCCTCTGAGCACTCTTCTACCCACCCTTCTTCCCTCTCTTTCAGTTGCTCCCATGACATGGTTGGCAGCTTGGCCAACTGTGCCCGATACAAGTACCCTCCACCGCCGGCAAAATCTGCCACTGCCGCAGATTTGGCAACAGCACAACCCCTCCCCCAACAAGCAGCTCCCTGCCACCACAACTCACCCCGCCACTGGAAGAAAACCCTGCAAGGGAGGCCAGGTTTGTTTTGGTGATTGGGGAGAGGGGAGGAGGCTTTCTTTTGGCAGTGGTCTGGCTCCCAGTGACACACTCAGCCAGGTGCTGTGACACACTTTTGTGTCATGACATAGTGGCCACTGCCCTAGGAAATGCCTCGATAGAGAACGAACGGAGCGTGGTTCATCCATGCACCTTTATATAACCTTGGAGTCTGCCATGAAACATAGAGTGCATATGCAGGCTGACTAGATGCTGCTAGCTAGAAATCATCCATGAAGGGCTTCACATGTGCTTGCACTCCTGAAGTGGTGCCCCCAGAAAGGGACACATCTTGAAGAACTACTGTTACTGTACCAGGTGAGTCACTCTTCCTTCATGCACAATTTTTTCCCTGTGTTGCCTTAGTTAAGAATCAGTTACTTAATGGTACTATTAATCTGGCTGGCAAGTCTAAAGGGATATTTTATTACCTGAAAGCAGTTTTTATATTAGTGAAAGCTAAACTACTGTTGTGTTACTTATATACAAAATAGCCTTGAAGTTGTATCACACTTTGGTAACCAGAGAGTTTTTTTCACAGAACCGTTTGCTGATATGTCCATTCTATTAAGATCCCATAGTCCATAAATATATTTTTATCATTACTATCTGAAATATTTTCAAGTTCCAAAGGGGTAGCCATGTTAGTCTATTGCAGAGAAACAAACAGAGTCCTGTGGCACTTTTAAAGACTAACAGATCTGGCAAAGTGGGATTTTCTCCCATGAAAGCTCATGCGATAAATAAATCTTAGTCTTTAAAAGTGCCACAGAACTCTATCTGAAATATAATTATTGTTAAAACTCTGATTGTTTTCCACTTTGATCCAATATTGACAGATTGCAAACATTTCATTGTAGCTAATCAAAACTTATTGACTATTGTTAGCCACACTGGGGTCTGCTGGGCCCTCATTTGTGCAAAGCAGATAGGATTGCTATAAAATGAGAAGAATACACTGCATAGACTTGTCCCTGAATCATATAGAGTTAGTGTTGCCTTATACTTCCTCTTTCAACTCCTCTTTCCCCATCATCCTCTTTTCCTTCTCTTTCCCCCTCATTCTTTCCCTACTGCTCTGTCCATTCTGTTTCTCTTCCATCTTTGACTTTCACGCTCTTCTCTTTCATCTTCATCTATGTGTCTTTCTCTCTTCTTGTCCTCTCCTCCCTGCTCCTTTTCAGTGTTCCTTTCCCTTCTTTCTTCTCATGCTGTACACAAAATAAAAGACAGGCTTTTCTGCTTTTCAAGAGAGAATTCAGGATTTTAGAAAACCATGCCTCCCAATGAAAAACTTTTTCCAGAATGTTGACTTCCCGCTAGAACCCTACTTATGTACATTTTCATATTAGATGCTGTAAGTCAGAAACTCACAGTGAGAAGATCAGAAACAAGATCTAGTGATTCTTGAGTATCTAGAAGCCCCCTGTAACATAATTTGGAATGACAGATGAAATGCCATATATAAGCGAAAAATCAAGCGAGTTTGCAGCCATCACTAATGTTGTTCAAATCCATCACTGTATAGAACCTAATCAAGCAATTTGCTGTTCAGAGAGGGGATTTTGTTTTCAACCATTATAGATATAAATTAGCCATGAAATTCAGATATTGGTCCTCAGTCAGATCCAGGTGGAAGTTTCCCCTGAATTTCAAGTATATTCAGATCCAAGTTTTTGGTTTAAGGTTATCTCTAGTTATTACATTTTGCATTTAGACTGAGTGTATATGGCCATATTTTTAAGAGCAAGCATTCCATTTTTGCAGCTTTTCAAAATCTTTTCTTTTTCTGCAGGTGGATTCATTTATAGTAGAGGCTGTTTCTCTGAGCAACTTGGAAAAGGTAGTTGTGGGACATGATGGAGAAGGATATGGTGCTGGAATGTACCTCAAGATGATAACGATCAAGGAATCACAGGACTCGGATAAAGAATGGATTTTTCCATGTTGGAACTGGCTTGATACTCATCTGGGAATATGTGAGACTGTGTGTGAAATTATAACAATAGGTAGGTCCTTCTGCAACATGACTGAAGTCAATAGAAGTTCCATCAGCTTACATCAGATTTGAATTTGACTGAAAGCTTTCAAAATAGCTATTTTATCATACTAATCATCTCTTTATTTGGCTCTTTATTTTGTAAATATTGCAAATTTTCAGCATGTTTTTTCTGTAATAGCAAAGCCACACACTGCTAAAGTCACAGATAATTTAATCTAATGCTATATAGTGCACTGTGCATTGAGTAGTAGACCTCCAAATTAAATTTAGCATATTCCAATGAATGATTTAAGGGGAGATTAGAATGTGAGAAGCATGCATCATGTGAATACGTTTTCAGCCTTTTGGGAGTTGGTTTCAAGTCTAGGGAAAAGTTAATTTAGTGGCCTCAGCTTAGACCTTATCTGTAGGTGTTAGTCCATATCACAAAGCCACTGCACTGGTCAGTAGTGATGTCTCTCTACATAGCTGAAGCAGAAGGTGGAAGGTTTGCGAGTCAAAACCAAGGTGTGTGTGTGGCATTGGGAGGTGCTCGCAGCATGATCTCTGGACTGCGTCACACTTCCAAACAAGATGTAAAACATATCAAACCCATTGGGGAAAAAAGAGGAAGGAAAAGTGTTGTAATCAGATGTTGTATCCCATAAAAAATAGTTCCAATAAGATAGTTACACCAAAGTAAATGAAGCTCCCAAGTTAGATCAGTGAGGAAAGAGGTGATTTTTTTAAAAAAGGTAGAAAAATGAGAAGCAATGTGTATATCAGATATATTTAGAATTCATCATATAGTTTTCTAGGCTCATTGAAGGTAGATTTCTCTGTGTTGTGTTATCATATCAAAAAAGAATTGTTTAAACAAGCATACAGAATGTTTACATAGGATAATTTAAATAGATTCCAAAATTAAAGGTGCCAATATAATAAACCTGGAATTATTCAGAGGGTTTTTAGCACTTCTGTATGAATATCTGGCTAATGTGGGTTTGGAGTACATTTTGTGTACGATCACCTCTCACTATCATAACATATCCTTATTTAAGGTCTGATTGTGAGTGGAGATTTCATTGATGCTATTTGCTAAATATCAGATGTTATGGTTCAGACTACTAGTGTTTCTAAATGGCATATGTGATATAAGTTACTTAGTGACATTGATTACTTCTGTGAGAACAATTAATTAGTGTTATGAAGGAGGCTGCATGTTCTTTAATAATCAATTCCAAAAAGGACAGCTAAAAAAAACCCTTGACATCTAGAAAAAAAATCTGAAAATATAACATTTTAAACACAAAAGAACATTAAGGTTAAATTCTTGGTGACAAAATGCAACGAAGGTATTGATGTGTTATTCTTAGTGAACTGTTGCCATAGATACAGCATAACCTGCAAATACAAGCTGTGTTTGTGTACTGTAAAGTCTATGGTCCTAATATATTATGCCTGTCTCTCATGTTCTCTTCTTTCCTCTTTCTCTTTGATCATTTTTAAAGGTAAAAGATTGATTTATAGTCCTAAACTGCCACAAGTCAACATACAGTCCTCAGGTCTGTGGGTAATGGACATCGTTGGATCTGACTTCAACACTGAAATGGATCCAATACAACTTTCTTTCATCTTTTATGGAGACCTGAACCACAAAGAGTTGGCACTTCAGATTACAGGAAAAGCAACTCAAATCAAAGTAGTTCACCCTTTCTCTATTACCAGAAACTTCTAAGAATTATGTACTTAATAGCCATGTAGAAACAGTTTAGATGGGCCAAATTTCCAACACAACTTCTAAACCTAACTGTGCAAATTGACACCTGCAGTCATTTTTGTCTGCAAATGACAGGATTTGCACAAGCACAGTGGCATTTATATTAGCAAATCCTGTCTCATTTTCATGGGAAAATTCTGTGATTTGTTAGTGTCATGGTCCCTTCCAGTTTCTATGATTCTACATGATTGTGAGTGTGAGACTGCCGTTATAGATATACAGGCCAGCTGTTGAAAATGTGGTTCTTCATAATTTAATATACAAATATGGTGTCAAAGATATCAAGGGACTCTTCTGGGATCAGGCGATGATAGGGTGAAATGTCCTTGTCCCTTATCCTTCCTACGCATCATCATTCATCTAATTCTTCCTTTCTGCTATGTTTCTCATTCCTAACTGTCTTTTCATCCTACAGTCACACCCATTCCATTCCCTTACCTCTTTTTCTTTCTATCCCTATCTCTCTTGCCCTTCCTTTCTTCTTCCTTTGCCCAATTCCTAGTTCCCCCATGAGTGTCTTCCGTCCTCCTCCCTTATGATGCTCTTTCATTCTTTTCTCCTCTCTTTCTGTCTCCTTTCCCTTTCACTCTCAGCTAATTAAAACATCAATAAACCTTTGAGATCCACTTTCAATCAGTCAGTCAGTACAGAACCTCTTATTGCCTCACACCCTCACTCTTTTTGGGAAATTATACTTTCTTCTCTGCTGTGGGTAGATTCCTGTTCTCTAGCATTTATTGACACTCCACTCTGCTCTGCGTGTGCTACAGACACAGTGGGAAGTGGAGCAGTAATTAAAATGAACATTGCTGAATCAGACCCAAAATTGCAGTATCTCCTAACATGGCAATAAAGGAGGGGAAAGAGCCTCCAGTATGGGCATGAACCACAAAAGACCTCTTACAGATTTAATTTAAAAAACTGAAATATTTCTTTCTTATTTGCTGCCTTTTAATGTACACAGGTGCTAACAATTTTCTTGTGCACCCAACACATCTGCCTTGGCAGCCCTGTTTATAATGCTGCATAGGGGGGCATTTCTTTTTTTATCTGTAGAGGGCAGATTCAACTTACTACTGCTCCTAAACACTTGAACATATCACTTCCCACAAATTGCATCTCTAAAGCAGGATGTTTTCAAGTACCTTATTGGTGGGTTATCAACCAAAAGTACAAAGATTGTTTCTTCTGGGGAGCACTGATGGCTATCAACATGCATCTGTTTGATCTGTGAGGAATCAATGGCTTTGCTGAAGTTCTAGGGTCTGCTAGCCACCTTTCATTCAGAGAGAAATTGAATGCCTGCTTGTTGAGAGACAGCTGAAAAAATACAAATCCTGGCTAAGGCATTGGACCTCCTGAGAAGGCCTGAGCAAGAACTAATTCAAGGACAATAAGAGGGGTTTCTCTGGGACTGATGGGGCGGGGGCATTGATTAGTGGAGCAGTGGGTGGAAAACTAGGAAGGCACTGGTGAGTGGTCCTAAGAGGAAGTGGGAGAGTTTCTTTTGGTCACAGGACTGGCTGGAAAACAAGCTTGGATCTGTGAGCAAGGAAATGGTCTCCTGCTGGGCTCTTTGTAAATAAACAGGATTTGCGCCAACCAACTATCAGAATCTGTCATCAAGTTCTCTTCCTAACGGAGACCACCCAGCAAGGCCTCAAATATTGGCTAACTGCTTGGGCCAACAGGCAACAATATACTCCAATTTCCAGTGGATAAATATGAAGGTAGTACCTAGGGCCACATTGAATGAACTGCCTTTTTGGCTGGTAGGTGTGGTCTAATTTGGGTAGCATGGTAAGTAATTGATAGGTCTCAGACTGTGGTCTGTGGAGCACTTGCTGGTGATTAATGGACAAGCAGCATATAATACTTCACATGCTGCTGTTCCTCCTTGCTCCCAGCTGCTTCTACAGGTATTGGAAGAGCATGGATACTTATCAATAAGAGCTGGAAACAAGGGGGAGCAAATATTGCAGTGTCCCCTAAGGGTCCTTTGCTAAATAAAAGGGATATAAAGGCAGAGATGCACACCAAGGTGAAGAGAAGGAAATAGACAGGCAGCATGTCCAGGAAACAAAGTAGTTAGGCAGCTTGTGGAAAGAAGGGAATGAGAGAAACAATGGAAGGAAAGGAAAAACAGATGGGAAGTTGAATCCAAGAGTGAAAAGAGACAATGTGCTTACCTGATTGTTTCCTCAAAAGGACAAAAGATTTTTTTCCTTTAAATATAAGTTGAAAATACAAGAGCACTTTCCGAGTATTCCTTGTCCATGAAAAGGCATAGTCACAGGGATAATGTACAGTCCACTAATTGTAGCTGAGGTGATCTGATCAATCATGAATGCAAGGGAAAGAGTTCCAGAGGACAATCTGTCCACTAAAATGTGGTCTACAATATGGAAGAAATCTGAGAACCCTTAAAATATATGAATTAATGTAAAATCAATGGCTATGTCTACCTTTGCTAAAATTAGTTCGAATTAGTTAGTTCGAACTAACTAATTCAAACCAATTTTACTTAGCTTGAATTAGCGATCCCCATTCATTTCAATGGCCAGTTAGTTCAAACTAAGAAATTAGTTCAAATTAACATGGCCACATTGGCTAATTCGAACTAGTTAGTTCGAATTAACCCTTTAGTTCGAATACCCTATTCGAACTTATTAGTTCTAATTAAGGAAGCCCTTAATTCAAACTAACTAAACCTAGTGTAGCCATGGCTTTAGTTAGTTCGAATTAAGCCTCCTTAATTGGAACTAACTTGCCAGTATAGACATAGCCAATGAGAGTCCTGTGGCATCTTAAATACTAATAACTTCTTCAGTCATAAGCTTTTGTGGGCTACAATCCACTTCATCAGATGCAGCCCATGAAAGCTTATGCCTGGAGAAATTTGTTAGTCTTTAAGGTGCCACAGGACTCCGTTTTCGCTGTGTACAGACTAACACATCTACCCTTCTAGAATGAATTAATGTGTTTCCCTAACTATTTAGCCTACTCAAAATTAGATTAATTCACTTTAAAATTCCCAGATAACTACAGCAGTTGTTTTTCTGTATGTGTTAGGAAACGGTGTTTTTTTGTTTTTGTTTGTTTTTTTCCCATGGGAGTCATGATATAGTAACTCAATTTGAAGAATACTTGAGCTTTACATTGTATTGTTACCCAGTTGAGATGAGCCATTTGGTCACTTTTTAATCAATAACATGTTTGCAAACAGTTCACTGTATCACTGTAAATTATAGTGTCTCATTTAGCTCTGTATACAGTTTTCCACAGTGATTTTTATGAGAAAAGTAACCAATTCTCTGGTATTCAATCCTCCAGTGAGCCATACAACTCATGCAGTTAGCAAACTAATTTTGTATTGCCTTTAAAAAAAAAAAAAAGCAATAAAAAGTAACAATTATAAAACAGCCACAATCTTTTAACCCCTGAGATTTGTTACATTATTACGCATAAGTGACAAGCATATTAGATCTGACACTGTTATAGCGAAACTGCATTTGACTTCTCTTTTTCTCGCACAGGATGAACTGGCAAACATTGGATCAATCTACAAGATTCAGATAACTGGTCCACACAACAAGTTAAATCAGCCTTGGCACTTAAACTTACTGCATATGAAACACACAGGCACGAACCAGGAGATGTGGTTAGCTTTCGACTGCTCGTTCAAACCTAATGAAGACAAATGTGTGGAACTGCCAGCTCTCTATGCAGATCGGGATCCTTTGCCTGGTAATTTAAGCCCCTTTTCCTCACTAAGGATCAGGTTCTGTCCTTGGATGGATGTGCACGTCTCATGTTGATTCCAGTACATGCAGTCTGCAGGTTTCCAAGATAAGAACTTTGTTCTAAGAATATAATATGATAAATGTACATCAAAAGCAAGAGAAGGCAACATTTCTTTCCTCTAGAAAGAAAGTCGGGCCAGTGAAGTCAGTCTTGGGGAAAAATAATAGATTTATTGATTGAGCAGAGTAAAACAGGTCATAGTAAATCAACTGAATAAATGTATGATGTATTATGTAGTCTATGATATTAAGCTATCCTGTCTATGAGAAAGAAATAGATTATCTAGAAATGTATTTTTTTAGGAGTGTCAAATATGCAAAGACCCAAAACAAGGCAGTGAAATGGTTTTCTAAAAAAGAGCTGTCCACAAATTTCAAATGCCATAGTTAGTGCTTTATTGATGTTCCTAAACATCATCAGCAAATATTACGACAGGAAAAGGGGGAGAGAGAGATGATTATATGAATTTACATAAGTCTAGTTTTTCTGCAAATTTTTCAAATAGTAACATAAACAAATTATTTAGCTGTATGGTGTGACAAACATGACAAGATTATTATTACTTCAGAAAATATGGGTAGAGCAGCCTATTTCTTACTGATAACTTTCATCCATAGCCATTTAAGAAGAAGCTTCCCATCTATCCAGTTCATTCGACTAAAGAGAAGTGATAGGGATAAAACAGATCATATACTAAAACTATTAGCAACAGCTAAGAGGTTTATTGACTGAAGCTGCAGTGGAAAGGATGTTGTATTGGCTAACCAGAGATTGCTGGAAGGTTTCTCGGCATCCAGAAATACCCCGCATGAAGATTTTAATATCCTCTCTGTAAGAAGCTTTTCTTAACCATTTTATCCCAAATGGAACTTGAACAAATTCAACAAAACATAATCAAATTCTTTTACATCACTGACTGCAAGTTGATGTGCAGAATATTGTGGGTTAGGAGCCCCAACCTGTCTCCATTCACCAAAAACATGTTATTCTTCCCAGTTTCGATCATCCAGGTTCACAGTGCTGAAGGTGATGCACATAAATTACAATCAGCATGAATCATGGGAAAACATAAGTCATGTCCTCATGCTCCAAAAACAAAACATGGGCCTCTGTCACCTGAGTGAAAGGATTCCTCTAACACCCCTCAGGGGTTTGAAGGCTGACTTTCTGATTTAAGACCTGGCACAAAAGAACAACGCTAAAAAATCAAAATTCAAACACTTATCAAAGTGCTTGTGAGTACATAAAGCACAAAAAACAAATTCCCAAATATTCTTATTTAGAAATCCAAGAAATCTGAATACAGAAATGATGGCAGTGAGGTGTTTATTTTCATCCACCTCCCAGTTTTCACTTCCTGGTTGTCTGAGGCAGCATAGAGCTGGGTAAAAGTTCAGATTTGTGCTTTGTGATTTTTTCCCAAGCAAAACAGCATTTTTGAGTAATTTTCTAAAAATTATGCACTGATGTAACACCTCTGCATTAGGAAATTCGTATAAGGCCCAGACTTTGTATACAAACTAGGTTGTGTTCTTATAGACCTCATGAGCCCCAACCCAAAGAAAATGCAAAGTCCTCAATCCTGCATACTCTTCTGCATGTGCATATGTTATATATGTCAATAGGCCCATTGGGCTTATGTGTGTCTTCCAGGTCAGAGCCAATGCAGTGTGTGTGAGCTATAAATGTGATTTTCTATATGGGAAATTGTTCTTACTGGGTTGCAGTACTAATTCAATCTAAAATTTCTAACAGTCAGCTTTTTTATTTATTTTTTGCATACCAGTTTAAGTACTGGTGACAAAGGTTCTCTACCTGAAAGAGACTTCAGGACACAGAGATGTCTTTAATAAATCCTTTGGTAACACAAGTTAAAATAAAAGAAAACACTTAAAAAACTAATAAATCATTATGTCCCATCCACCCAGCCCCCCAGAGAAAACAAAGAAGACAGTCAGAGATATCACTTTAGATAGCAAAGGTAAAGTGTAAACACCAAAATACCACAACCACTTTTACAGTCAGCATCAATTGCCTGGTTATAATAGAGGCCATATCAACATCACCATATCTCCATTATCAACTCTGATTTTCATGGAATTTTTCCCAAAATAGTACCCTCATCTTTATGATCTTTACTCAAAGGCAAAATTTACTCAAATTTATTCTTTCAGTAAATTAATATCTAGTCCCAGACCTACCTCCACACCCATATACACATTTAAACCCTGTCTTACAAAAGACCAGAGAGACTTACACCTTCTCTTCATGTCTATTATGTCACCCCACTAGGCTGAGCTGGGTATGTTCTTGGCTCTATGTCTAGTCTATCCCATTCATATTTTCAGTTTCCACTGCAGAATCATATTTCCTTCTGTTGTGTCCTGATCTGAAGAAATGCCAACAGCTCTAGGAGCGCAGAATTCATCCAGTACCAGGGAGGCAAAGCAAACATTGTCTTCTCCAAGAGTCCAACCTAGCCCTGTCTTCCACCTATAAGAACATCTCCTCCTCCTTAGCACAGAACCCCCTAGCAGTCGCATGAAAACAATGGGCAACTCCCAAGTTACCAAAGCACTAAACCCCAGTGGTTTTTATCCTTTTTTTCATTTGAAGACCCCTAAAAAAAATTTCAAATGGTGGTTTGGTCCCCTTTGTAATTCTTTGCCATAGTCTGTGGAAACCCAAGGCTTCGTGGACTGCAAGTTGAAAACCATTGTTCTATGGTAATGACAACCTTTCATGGACCCCTTAGACATAGTCTGTAGGTGTTAAATATCCAAGGTCAAATAAACCCCTCATGTAAGTCCATCATCTTCACTGGAGTTACACTAGGGATGAATTTGTGTCTTGGACATAAGATGTCATAGTAGTAAATATTTCCTTGATTTCTATATACCAACAGCAATATTTTTAATCATATTTCTTCATAATAAATCATTTGGCTATTTTCAACTTACTAATTTTAAAAAGTACATGAGCTGTGCTTTTGGTAAGTGTTCTGGTCAAAACAGTTAATTGCCTAATTAGAAATAACTAGAGTAACCCATTTATAGTGGTTCTGGTCATTCACATGTGTAAATACTTCATTGAGAGTACAGCATGGACTTCAACTCTAAATTAAACCTATGTGATTTTCAGTTTTAAATGTTCCATGACTAGTCTGTTCATGGCAGTGATCTACAGTTTCACACCCGTGCTGAAAACAATTGTGAGCTGCATTTAAAAATAAAGTTTTCAATTAGAATTAATATGTTGAAACCTTCTGCTGCTGGCTTCCATGGTTTTTGAAGAGTGGTAAGAGGCTAGTGCTCCCAGACTTATTCTGAGAACTCTTCCCCTTCCCTTCTTATGGTTCAGGTCTCCCTTCCCTGATAAGAATTGCTTTTGTATAGTGTTCTCTCTTTCAGGTAGCATTTGATCTTCTCCAAAATCAACTGAAGTCAGTGGGTCAGCAGGGTGTATATATGTGTCTTTTCATTGACTTCTGTGTGCTTTGGATTAGACCCAAAGGTCCTGATTTACCAAAGCACTTAAAGCAGGGCTTCACAAATCCTGGATGTCAGGTCACCATGGTGCCTAGCAGCACTTAACAGCACCTAGCAGCCAGGGAGGCGAATGACCCCAGCATGTCAAAAAGAGCTGGCGACAAAGATATTTTCAGTGCTACCATCTCTCTCTGACTCCCTTTCCACCTTCAGCACTGCTGAAATCACTGCTAATGGTGGCGATGGCGGGTGGCGGCGGTGGAGGGTGGTTTTTATGCTGTGTTTGCTACCGAAAGCAGCCACTGCAGTTTTCTGGTGGTGGGGGGCCCAGCATGCTCTGCACCACCTCCAGAAGGAGTGGCAGTGGTGGTTTTTCGGTCGCAGTGGAACAGTTCTCTTCTGCACATGTAGGGATGCCACAGTTTTGGGGTTTGCTGCTACATGTTCAGTAGATTTGTCGAGGCCTGACTTAAAACTTAACGTGCTTTCAGGTCCTTTGAAGTCAATAGCACTGCTCATGCCCAAAGTTAAGCATGTGCTTAGGTAGGTAGAGGCTCATTACTTCAGCACCCACCAGCTAACTTGCAGTCTATGGAAATCAGAGGGAAATTTTTAATAGGAATGTTTACTAGCCATTGGAATAATTTACCAAGTGTTGTGGTGGATTCTCTATCACTGGTAATTATTAAGTCAAGATTGGACTTTTTTGTCTAAAAGCTATGTTCGGGGAATTATTTGGGGGAAGTTCTATGGTCTGTGTCATACAGGAGGTCAGAATGGATAATCACAATGGTCACTTCTGGCCTTGGAATTTATGAATGAAAAGTCCTTTATTCAAACAAGTGGTCTACTGATTTCACTAGATCAGGGGTCGGCAACCCCTGGCATGTGTGCCAAAAGTGACATGCGCACTTAATCCCCAAGCTGGACCACCACCACCCCCAGTGGGGCCTAGGGCCAGAGTGGCTGAGTGCACGCTGTGGCTCTTATGGCCTGCTGACCCTGCTCCCCAGCTGGGGGGTGAGGCCAGCTGGGAAAAGATGCCACCACATGGGTTGCTCCTGTCTCCTACTGGCCCCATCTCCCCCGCTGGGGAGCAAAGTTAGCAGGGGAGCGGAGCCACACACAGGGTCAGGGCCAGCAGGGAAAAGATGCTGCCACATGTGCAGCCCCTCTCCTCTGCTGGCCCCACCCCGCTCCTGGGGAGCAGGGCTAGCAGAGGACGGGAGCCATGCGCGGTGGTGGGGCCATCAGGGAAATGGCACTGCAGCATACATGGCTCCTGTCCTCTGCTGGACCTGCCCCCGGCACCTGCTGAGGGTGTGGGGAGCAGGGCTGGCACGGAGCCCGGCAAAGATTGCCAACCCCTACACTAGATCTACTTGCATGAACAAGGTAAAGAGGACTAGGCTCTAGGTGCATCAAAACAATGGCATATCTCATCTCTGCTGACACAGAGAATCCTGCATCTTAACCCCTAATTTTTCTAGTGGCAGAACAGCTTGCTGCCCAAATGTCCCCTGCACAGATGAATTGCTTTAAAATGTGTGGGTCAGATCCTCAGCTGGTGCAAGTCACTGCTGGTCCATTGACTTGAGGAGAAAGTAAGCTGATTTTCACCACCTAAGAATATTTAAGCACCTTAAAAAGAGTACACTGGGTCATCTAGAAAAGCACTTACACATCTTCTTAACTTCAAATACATGGGTAGTCCAGTTGATGTCATGTGCTTTGCTGGATCAAGACCTAGACTAACTTTTTGAAAAAGTGATGGGGGTATCCTTGAATAAGAAAAATAATGCCATACTGGAATGAAGGTTATTTTTCACAAAAGATGCTTTGTTAAGTGCCTTCCCCACACAATCAAATGATGAAGAGAAACAAAAATGTTTCCAACCAGCAGAAATATGTTGCAACATCTATCTATCTATCTATCTATCTATCTATCTATCTATCTATCTATCAGGTTACCAGCGTGAATAGAAACAGTCCTTATTACTTGTTAAACTCAGTTGGTGTGCAGAATCGCCGTGTAAAACCCTTACACCAGTGATGTGATCTTTTTCATATTTTAAAAGGATTAGAGAACTGACTATATGAAATGTCACAATATTTGTATTCAGCCCTTTTTATTATCACACTCAATATGAATAGCACCAGCTTGTGAAAAGAGCTGTAGAAAACATTTAAAAATAAATATCTTGCAGAACACTTTCCCCCCCTCTTTTGCCATCACCTACACATAAGAATAAATGACAGCTTTAGCTTGTGGTTTCTTAATTTTTCACAGTGTGTTTTTAACAATCACTCTTAAATCTACTGTAAATGTATCATAAGATTATCTATTTAGTGACTGCTGTGTGGTTAAATTTTTACTTGTTTTGTCATAAATGTTTATTTTTCAATACATTAATGCTAAGAAACATGATGTAATCAAGACACCATTCTGTAGCTCTCTGGACCTAAATTCTATAGCATCTCTGATTTTATGAGCAGACTAAAGATGATTTTGACATGAGTGGGAACTGAAACTTCTGAGACAGCCTGAGATGAATAAATCCTGGCAGCTCTATGGACTTGGACAGAAGTTGTGGCTACTCAGCACCTCCGAAAATCAGGCTTTACATAGTAATTGTGACAGGGTGAGAGTGCATCAGCCAGCTTACTTGCCCTTCTGGCTGATGAACCCACAGCCTAACGTGAAATTGTGGCACAAAATGTTGATAATTCTAAAAAACTAACAATAAAACAACAAATATACCACTTCCCCCTCTGAAAGGAATCTGTGTATGATATTGGTGGAGCTAACAGTTTCTTCTTTAGCTCAAGCTGATGCTTCTAAAGCAGAAAGATTTGAGTCGGTCTTTCCTTGTTGACTAGTAGCGATGGTGTGGCCACAGATTTGCTACCTTACTTTGTTCTAGGATATTGTTCCATCAGAAAGAAGAACATTTTTTTTCATTCTTTGTTTGTACAGTGATTAGCACAATGATGTTCTGGTCTGAGACTTGGGCTTCTAGGCAAGAAATATTAACTAATAATTTAGATACTGAGAAGAGGAAATGGTTAGCTGCTTCTTCCGTTTAAGGATTCCCTCTAGTTCATCCCTTCCAAAATCTGTGTAACTGTAGCAAGTAGGAGCTAAGGTTGAGATTTTCAAAGCTGAATATGAGGGACAGCCACACAACTCTCATGGGAATTAATAAGAGTTGTGTGGCTATAACTCCTTGTTGGCTTTGAAAAACCAGATTTCTCCTGCATACGAACCAGTCTTAAATCTCCCCTAACACGACTGTTCTGCTGCAAAGAATAGGGGTGGCAAACTCCCCAGCCTCTCTTCAAGGTTCTTCTATCCTGACCTATGCCAGGGAGAGCAAGTACAGCAATAGTCCCAGATGTTCTTTCAGGCCTTGGTTCCTCTGCTTGGCTAAGGAGAGCGAGGAAAGTGGTCACAGCTGTGTCTTCAAGCTGGGCAGGGCTGACAGACACGGGACTCCCTTCCTTTCTAGCTCAACAGAACAGAGTAAACTCCTCTTCTGGCCAATTACTAGTTCACTAACAAGCTGTTCAGAGCCTGCATTGGTTTTGAAAGCCCATTCTTGCCCGTCAAGCAGCAGAAAGGGAACAGAATCTTTTATTTCAAGATAAAAGCTGAAATTGAAAGGATTTCAATTTTAATTGATTGTTTCAATTATTTTATATCAGTGTACTTTAACTTTAAGATCATTGTGATGGCGGGGTCTGACGTGTGAAGAAGCTTGAAACTCTTGAAATGTTTATTCACTGGGGGATAATTATATGAGTTGAAAGCATCTTAAGACAATCACAGCTCTCATCTAAGCCATTTTATGACTCTGCAATCCTTGCTTCAGTACAAGATGAAAATGATACACACACAAAAATAAAAAAGGGAGAAATGCGAATATAAAGCTTTAGGGATTAGAACCTGGACTCTTGAGTCACTTTGTAAACACTTTGGAAGTGGGGATTGGATGATGTGTGTGGGTTACTCTTTTGATTATTGAATTACAGTGGTCAATAATGCTCACTTTCTGGATGAGACGCTGTAAGGTAGAAGAAAGGTGCGCAGTGTGGATTCATAAACAAGAACATATGCAGGAAGTAAAAATACCGTGTGGTTAATGCACTGAACTTGAGCTCAGGAGATTGGGGTTAGTTCCCAGCTCTGCAACAGAATATGTGAGCGTGGGCAAGTCACTTAGGGCCTACTGTCATTGGAGAGATTTCCACTCATGTAACAACATTGACGTTGTTGCACCAGAACAGCCCTCTGATATAGAGCTTTGCACTGGAGTTTAATAGAGTTTCTATCAGTGCTGTTTACTCTGTTAATCTACTGGATTAAGATGCACTGGTTTAAACCTTGTTATATGTCGGAGCAGCCTGTCTTCATTAGCGTGTAATTACATTGACAGTGGCGTAGCAGTGCAGAGTAAAACAAATTTCTGTACTATAAGCAGGATCTTAATCTCTCTGTGACCCAGTTCTCCTTGTATAAAATGGAAATAATACTTCTCATCCTGTGTCTGTCTCGTATATCTGAATTGTCAACTCCCTGGGCTAGAGATCATATCTTACTGTGTATGTGATCAGGACCTAACACAATAGGACTTTGAGCTTGTTAGAAGCTTCTTGGTGCAACCATAATACACATAATAGTAACTTGACAAAAAGGTAAAGTATGTAGCCATCTGTGGAGCTGCATAATTCTGTACAGACCCTGCCTCTAATTAAAAACTTTTATGGTGTCATTATATGGTACTGTTTCTTTCCTTCTTTAAGACTCTATCAAGTGAGTCTAACAAAAAAACAATAGAATAGAACTTAAGCATTTTCATAAGGAATCCAATTATGAGGCAAGATGGCAGAGAATTTCCTTTATTATACTGACTGTTTTTTTCAATTTTCTTTTAGTTGTGGAATATTCCATTCATGTGCACACTGGAGACATAAAGAAAGCAGATGCCAGAGGAGAGGCTTATCTTTGTATTCAAGGGGAGAGAGGTGACTCTGGGAAAAGATGGCTTAATAATTCAAGAAGTGACCCAGTCACTTTTGCCAGAGGACAGGTAAAGGAACTGAAGAAAGATTAATTGAAATTGTAAATGTCCCATAATAATACCTTATGCTTGCATAGAGCATTTCATGCGAAAGGATGTTAAAAGTACTTGATCAGTCTACACAGTCCATACAGAGATCATTTAACCTACTACTAAGTGGCAACCACTCTGGGGTAGAATGTGGTGGTGGTTCTGCACCATCAGGGAGATAGTTAAGTTAATCAAGTATTTTTGTCCTGGAAATTAAATTACAAACTCCTACGTAAAGGGACTTATCTAATCTATGGACCAAGTGTAGCATTGGTGGAAGTGCATGCTTCTCCATAGAATATCTTGCTGTTGTCCCTGTTTAATATGACATTGTGTGTTTTGCAGATTATCATGAACACCCACCTAGAAATATAAGCAATAAATAAAAATAAGGCAAATATTTTCATTCTCCTTCTTTAGTTCCTCTATTCAGAAGTGCTTTATATATCATGCAAGAATGTTCTAGGTTTTTGAGAATTCAAAGACTTTTCCAGAAAAAATCCTGGAAGAAATATTGGCAAGAGAATGGGATAGTTAAAAAAAAACTTTAGATCAAAATCCTACCAATACCTTATTAGGCCTTCAGTGTCTGGTATAAATTTTTGTTTGCAAAAAAATAGATACATTTGTATCAAAGGTCCATGTAAAATCACTCTTCAAGGAATCTACTTGCATTTCTGTTCCTAAGTTTTTTATAACTGAGAGCTCCTCAACACTCAGTGGGTTGAATGAAGAATGGAAAATAATGAACCAATGAATATTGCTCCAGTACCACTGTAACCAGGATCCAGATTAGCCAAATCCTGTTGGATGCTTACTGCTTTTGTTGCCCCAGAAGGGTATTCACAGGGCATATGGAGGAGAAGCTCCTGTCAAATCCAGGCGATGCAATGACTGCCACTTTGCAAAGATATATGGGCCTTGCCACTGGCTCATCAGTGGAAAACCAATCTGGACTACATTATCAACCATCTCTACAGAGGATGGTTCCACATTGTGGTGAACAGAGTGGGAATGAGCTACTTCCACTGTAAAAAATTCCTTCCTCATGACTTAATGTGATGAAAGGCCACCTTGCTTCGAGCTGCTTTCTCTGGTGCCAGCTGTACCATTTCAAAGGCAGGATGGTGAGATGTGCAGCAAATGACAACATCTGGGGACTCAGGAATAGTCTCCACCATGCAGGAACTACACAAAGGACTATCACACACCTACTTAGAGCAGCACAAGATGAGCAGCTGTTACCAGGAGGCCTTTCCAGCCATGACAATGCTGGCACCCAGACCATTGAATGACTAGGAACATGTGATGCCTCCCTATCCCCTTTTGACGTTTGTCTTTTTGATTTCTACATCTGTATTATCTTTCTACTTTTGCATTTTGAATTATTTCCATCTTTATTGTGCCCCTTGTGCACTGACTAATAATAACTCCACCAAGACATATGAAATTAAACTTTTTTATTTTTTTTTTTTACTTTAAAAGATAGACATCAGTCTGGTTTCTGAATGTAACGGAAGTACCTCAAAGAATCTTCTGCTTAACATGTATTCAATCTGTCTTTTAAACCCACTTCTCTTCATTTTGTCTGCTGATTTTTATTCTTAAAAGTTCCAGAAGCCAGGTTTTATGAAAAGTGAACTGGATCCTTGCTGCTCATTGCAGCCTTCCAGTTAGCCTCATTAATTTGTTCAGCTCTGCAACACAGTGTTAAACCTTACCTGATATCCAACAAGGATGGAGTTCCCTGCTCAGACTTGACAAAGGACATCGGGAGACAGTAGAGAAAGCAGACTTAGAACTGTAGGGCTACCCAGGCTTTGAAGGAGAACATGTAGAACTCTGTGTGGCCATCTATTTGGTAGGCAGGTGAGGATGATATCTTAGCAGGATTCCACAACCAGCTGCTACAGAGGGGAATGTTAGTGCTGGCTGTGAAGGGGGATGGTTCTGTTTTCCTTCTGTATATAGAAGGGTTCTAAGTTTTCTTTATTCTCCTTGTAATAAATGCACTTTTAAAGTACTATTTACACATAATGCTTTGAGATAGGAAACTTGTGGATTGGCAGGTTTTGTGTGTGCTATGTCAGCAGATCGACATCAACAATGTAGAGACCTCTGATTTTTTTGTTTGTTTGGTTGGTTTTTACATATCAACTTTCTGTTCACATTCTCTACTACATTTGGTTAGGGGAGTAACAATGGCACTTGGACCAGCACTCTTTTATCTATTGGAATCCAGCGTCTTGATATTTTACATGTTGTTTAAATATTCTAGAGCTCAAATAATAACACAACTCTTTGGATTATGGTGCTCATCACTCTCCTAATTGCTTTCTTTACCCTGATGGCAATCCGACAAAACACCTACTTTTTTGACCTTGCTACTTCACCCTTCCTCCTAGAGAATTTGGCCACAGTAATCCAAGCATTCCTCACCTTCAGGCTGGATTGTCCTAATTCATTGTACCTGGCACTGAACAGTTAGTTATTTCATGCTACAGGCTGAGTAGAAATGAATATCTTACTGGGACTTCAAACTGATCATCAAAGTTTCTGAAAATGTTGTTTATTAACTAAAGTAATACTTTAAAATTCATTATAAAAGTCATGCTAGTCAGTATCGTGTGTGTGTGTGTGTGTGTGTGTGTGTGTGTGTGTGTGTGTGTGTGTGTGT